>VWZK01011438.1:77376-168991 GCA_013396935.1 Baryphthengus martii | reverse complement strand
ATCCCATCTCCTCCCAGCATGCTCAGCATTGTGTATACCGAACCTTGGTCAAAGAACCCAAAGTTCTGTCGGTGGCACCAACTCCGGAGACAGGTGTTAATATCAATATCAAGAGACAGGGGAAGAAATTAATTTTTCCTACCTGAGCCCAAATCCTTATGTTCACATGTTCATTCTGTTTCTCAGAACAACAAAATGAAGGAATAATGCCAGGGATGCAAGGACAGGCAAGTCAGGTGAGCATCAGGGCAGAATTGGGGCAATGGTCTTAACTCTCCAGAGGATGCATCTGCTGTGGTAGCTAGGCCTCATCAGAAGTTATTTTATTTTCCTCTCCTTCTCACTCTCTAAAAAATTAAAGGAAGCAATTGTTCATTATCATCCATCTATAGACTTGCTTGCCTCATAAAACTAAGACTATGAATGTGTAGCCCGTCTATCCTAGAAAGCAAAAATGTAGGCAAAGCTGAAATAACACAATTTGAAAATGCAGCTGCAATCCCTCATGGCAACTTTGATTCAAACTTCTCCAATTTCCATTCTTCCCTACATGCCCGAGTTTCCAGCCAGATACCTATTCCATGATGTACAATGTATTCCAGTCCAGTTCCTGGTCTGCAGGAGAGATACAGTTTGACTGGGAGTATAAATGCATGGGGGAAAAAAAGGGTACATGATAAAGCAAAATTAAATCCCACAATATCCCAGGGCAGTGCATCCAACAGAAATACTTCATGTTCTCATCTGAAATATTTTAGCTTGAGGACTTTTAAAAAAACCAAAAACAGTAACAGATGTCTGATCTAGGCAGGTGCTTTTCATTATACGTATCCTTTCATTTAGTATTTTGACACTTTAACAGAAAAGGTTCCTGCACCTTTAGCTCGAGTCTCTGCAGGGAAGCCACAGCCACCTTTGTGTGACTGAATACTGCTTGGATATAGTGGGGAAATCAGGGCCAAAAAGGGCTTGATTATTGTTGGTTTGTTTTTTTCTCTGAAAGTCTCTGTACAAACTATATGGTTTATTACAGCCATCTGCTCCTAGTGTGTATTCAGTAGTAGTATCTGTTTGCTTTACTGGCTGAAATATACCTTTATTACCTTTACTACTTCTCAGTAGCGCTGCAGAGTCCATTATGTTACAGGGGAGTGATACGGTTTTTAATCCATCTTGCACACCACAAAGAGAATTGCTAAGGCCCGGATAAGTGTGTTGTTAGTAAACGGTGAATATGAAAGGATGTATTTTGACTTTCATCTTCTCAAGCTATGTGTGTAAGGCTGGATGACCGAAGGAAAAAAACCAAAAACAAAACATTCTTTTATTTTAGGAATTGAACGGATGAGGTTTCTCATTACTAAAAATTATCACAAAATCCCCATAAGGCCATTTTTATACAGTCATTTTTTCAGAGTTGAACTTTAAAAGGTAAATGGCCTACAGCGACTGAATAGTACTGTTACCAATGGAAGATTTTTTTCAATTTGGAATTGAGATTCAAGGGTTCGGCTGTTGAGAAAGGGTTTGTGGGAGCTTCCTGTTGCACATGTGAGGTCTGTTCAGCATGTAAGTCTCCATTGCTATTCTCAAGCAACAAATGCTCTTTTTTTTTTCTGTCAAAAATTCATTTTTGTATTGAAGAAGTAACAAAAGTTTTTGAATAGGCTTGCTTTAACTTCTCTTCAGGAACAGAAAGACATGTATGTGATGATAATAGTGTTGACCACTAGGTTGGCCAGAAACTTAAAAGAACTTAATATATGTTTGTTGCTTTCACCAGATGCATATCTGAATTTTTATATCAAAATTAATGCAGAAAATTACATGTTTAGATAGGCAGGAATAAAAAGACAAAACTAAAATTCTTTGTTACTGCATTTTAAACAAACTTGTAATGTGCCAGAACATTTATAATTCCATCTTCTATCTGGCAGAGCAAGTTGATCAATAGGCAATAAATGTGTTGTCACCAAGAAAAATATAAGGAAACATTTTTCAAACAGATGTCGTTATCATTCTTACCAACAAATTCACATATCCATGTAAAGCTATATGTGATCAATTGTCCCATAAAACATGTAACCTCAATGCTACTGGTGCCTTTTGCTTTGACAGGTTTACTTTGCCTCAATTTACATTGACATTATTTCCACATTAAATATATCATTTGGATCACAGTGACTTTACGAATGCCTTAGCAAAATTATTTTGGTCAGAAAATCCTAGCCCCTCAGCCATGTATCAGGTCTCCCTTGTCACTTGAGTACATCTCACTCCAAAGTATTTTTGACCGTGTTATGCAATTAAAATCCAAATGCTTTCCTGCATCAAAGATAAATCATTTCTATTCACATTTCTTTTATATCTGCTAACAAACTTATCAGGAGCCCAAGTTC
This sequence comes from Baryphthengus martii, assembly GCA_013396935.1. NCBI lineage: Eukaryota > Metazoa > Chordata > Aves > Coraciiformes > Momotidae > Baryphthengus > Baryphthengus martii. The sequence continues at coordinate 166,592 of VWZK01011438.1, read as the reverse complement.
TTTCTAGGTACACTCTTCCAATTACAAAAGCATTAATATGGTCAAAGGTGTAGAACAGGATCCAAATTTGATTGGCTTGTGAGAGAGTAATCACATAAACTGTAATAAGTTGAATTCTTTCCCTTTTTTTCCTTCCCTAAAAGGCATTTAGAAATGTTTTAAGCCTATATTGTAGCCCTTTAACCTGCATATAGAACTGTTGCTACTAATGATGGTAACTCCACATTCAGATCCAAACTGAAGGTACGAGTCGGCAAGCAGTATCTTCAGCTCCATAAAACCTGGCATGGTCCTGAGAGCAAACGCTGACACTTTGAAGGAACTACTAACTGTGACCATGCAGGATTTTCTGACCTTGTAAAGAAAATATATGGAGAGGCTGCAAGTCTAGGATACTTACTCCAGCAACACCCACATACAAACCCAAAGCAAAATATTTATGTGCATAGGTTGTAAAGAACCTTGTTTCTTTCAGTGGTTTTTAACAGTGTTTATATCTTACACTGAAGTCCAGGAAACAGTATTCTATTTCTCAAATAAACTAGCATACAGTATTCCAGTCACAGAGGCCTGGGGTCTATCTATCGCAGGGTATTCTGCCACTGCTCTTATCTTCTGTTCCTCTTATGAATTCCCCCAGTCTGTAGCACCTGGACTCAGAGCACAAATTCTGCCATTCTGAGGTAGAATTACTTTGCCATGGATGAAGGCAACTAAGAAGCCTCAGAGTTTTGTTAGACTCATCATGATACTCTCAGGGACCAGAAATGAATTCAGGCTTTGTCTGTAACAGAGCAGACAAAACAAGAGTAATGTTAAAGTTTGACATAATAGTGATAGACTAACTATGAAATAATTGCTGTCAAATAACATATATTGTTTCATGGTAATTCTGGTAACTAAGCAGCAACTCTATGAGAAACAGTAGTATTAACATGTTAATCTACATTAACACTACCCTCTTTTTTTTTTTTAATAAGTGTACAATTAAGTCCTGACATTAATAATATTTCCTCATAAAATCAAGAATGAATTCTTCTTCATTGAAAGACAACATTAAAAGATAAGAGTGATAATTATAGCACCTACATTTCCTTTAAGCACATTTTCTATTCTTGGGTCAATAACTCACCAAGAGGATAACAGCAAAGCTGGATTGTTAATAACTAAATTGTTTTTGCTAACACAGAGATTTTCAAGATCTTCCAAAAAAATTTCCACAGAAATCTATTTCTTCCTGAAATCTGTTTACTAGAGTCATCACCTGCAGTCCCGGGCCTAGTCATAGGTTTCTCCCACCATCCAATCAGACTGAGTGTTGTCACTTTCTGGTCAAGCTCATAAACATGGTGTTAGACTTCACTAACTTACCATGTTTCAAGATATCTTCATGTTATTTTCCTTTCTCACCGCCATTAATCCCTGATAGGGTGATTGATAGGAAGAGACCATGACTAAAAAAATTCAATTCTTCTTATGACTGCTGCTAATAAATCTGAACATTTAATAACCCAATTATTAAGTTATTAAGACATTACTGCCTTAAGAGACCAGTAAGTCTCCCGCGTGCTGGCTGGCAGACGGAGGAAATAAATTGTTGTACAGGGTCTCATCTAACATACACATTTAAACTGTGGTACAATCTAGAATTAATCTAGATTTAGAAGTAAACTAGGCTTCAGCTCAGCTTCACAAGCTATGATTTCTGGTCTAAAATAGCTGACTGGCTAACCCAAAATTACAGAGTGTTTGAAGGTCCAGCAGTGAGAGATAAGAGGAGGCTGAAAGTCTAAAACTGATTACCAAGAATAAGCTTTGATATCTACCATCAATTTTTAGTAAAAAGACATGGTGAAGTCTACCAAGCCTAATTATAATGTAAAATGTTTTTCACTATTGACATTTATTAGTCGAAGCTTAGGAATGGAGTTCAGAGTTTTGTAGGAATTGGTGTGAAACTCGTATTCTTCACTGAAGTCATGGCCAAGCAGCATATGTCAGGAGAGCTGGTGCTCTTGGATAAAGTCTTGCTAGAGAATATAGTACCACTTCCTACGCTATTCTTACATTTCATACCAGCATAATTCCCCTGGTCTCAATGCAATAAAAAAGGCGTCCTCTTCAAAAACCTAAATTAAACTTCCTATTTGTAAATGTGATTATCTTCATATTTTGCATAATTTTCATTAAAACTTAACCGTAAAACAACACTGGTCATGCATTAAGAGGCATTCTTCAATATAGTTATCTCAAATCTGTAATTTTTCTGTACCATACACGTTCAGGTATTTTTTTATTGTTTTGTTTAATGGCTATATTACTCATATGAAATATAGGTGTCTTGTTGAAACACAAATTTGGAAAACATTTTCAATCAAAAGAATAAAATTTAAATATTGATTTTTCATCACCTTTTCTGATTAGTTTGAAATCTTCATGCTCTTTTGCCAAGAAATCATTTTCCTGTCTAATGGGTTCACTATGAGGAATCAGCCATCAACGTCTGAACACTTAAACCTGCTAGTGCAGTACAAGAATACAGGACAAAAAAAACCCACATTTTTTTCCTTGTACTATGTGACACAGAGTCATACACACAATAGTAACACTAGAGCTTTATTTCAGATGAGTGAGTAGTGTGTGTTACAAATTCCCCCTCTCCACAACATGGTCCCAGAACTGATTATCTCTTGAGCTCTCTGCTACAACGCAGACTGTGCTCAGAGAGATGTAGCAGTTCTATGTATACACAATGATAGGTTTAAAATGGATGAGATTTTTAGGAACATGAAGTTCTTGGAAAAATAGGACATGATCTTTTCAGTCATGGAGAAACATCGGCAGAACCTTGTAATAGCTTACTAATCACCCTGAGTAAAGTAATTTGTGTTATCTGTCTGCCACTTGGTTTCCTGCAAAGTGCAAAAAAAACTATTATGGGATTTTACTGAAACTAATTATACTATTTCATCATGATGGCTGCTGAGGCATAATCCTCTCCTTTTCTTTCCATGTTTCTCTCACACACTATGCCTCCTCCTCCTTCATCCTGAGTTTAAAATCTTGTAAAAAGTCAAGAAGTAGTTTAATCATCCAGTATTGTAATAGTTCCTGCTGATACTCAGCTTCCCTCTATAATAATATGGAGTGATAGCACAGTACAGCAACGTAAACTTCAGTAAGCTGCATGCACCACTGCTTATTTGTTAATAGGGAACTTGTATCCCACAAAGTATGAGACGTGCTGTAAGGGTATCGCCTGCCTCCCCACAGTAACTGTAGTGGTACAACCTCCTGGATGACAAGCTGAGCAGAGGGTAATTTATTTCCCTCTCTTCCCAAACAACTTAGACAGGTAGGAGCTTATAAGAACATGTTTTAAACACCGATCGCTTGGTGAATAAATAATGACCGTGTACCTTGGTATTAATGCAATATCTATTTTATAATCATAATTTGTTAGAAATCCTGAAATATCTCATTTTGATCATTAGCATGAATTCCTGATAATGTTGAGATACCTCATCAGAATAGTTGGCAACTTGTCTTTGATTGAGATGATTATTCTTTTGAAATGAATGACACTGCCTGAATGTGTTTTGTCAAATCTTGATGGTTACTTAAATTGATTTTATCAGAATAGTTAACCACGCAAAATGTAACTCATTAAAGAATGTATTTGACAAGAAAATAAATTGATCATCAGGCTCTCATTGATATGAAGATGAAGTACAGACACTATAATCATTTCTCACTCAATATAACCAGTGACAGTTCAACAAGTGTCAATGGCACTAAGGAATTATGCTACACTTTAAAACAGTGCCCTCTTGGAAGGTTAATTTTTCTGTACAGCAAAGTAAATGAAGATTGATAGTTACAAGGCACAGCAACAAGAGGATTCTGAAGTAAGAGACAAGGTGAAGAAGTAGGAAGACAATAATAATTTTTGCCACAGAAGTTCTGAAAATGTAAGGCCAGATCTGCTCTTAAGGAAAGACTCTCACTCATGCAAATGTTTTATTTACCCAAATGTATGTGCCTTCAGATATCCTATGGCAATGACACAAAATCAACAATAATCATTTTTCAAATCATAGATGTGCTATGTATTACGTATTATTTTTCACATTTTTTGTGGTTTTCATACCCTGTATGTTGTGAGTTTTTAGTTTTTGTGTTCCATATTGGCATCAGATCCAACACAGTGATATTTTTGCTTTCTGACTTTGAAGGTAATGTTATTAAAGAAGATCTGAATCAAGCCTTCAGTGTGTTAAGTATCCCTTATTTCTGTGACATTTCTAAGTCTGCTTATTGTAGGTGGGTGGGTACTTGACAGAGCTGGCCAATGAATCAAAAATATTCTATGAATAATCATTCACACATATGAACAAATGCACTTTCGCTGTGTTGTCAGTTATCTAGTTCCCTCCACAACAGCACACACACCTTAAGACAAAACCGAACTGAAATAGATCCCAAATGCATCTATGACAACAGTCAAACTTAGCACCTTCACAGAAGGAGCCTAAAATCCGTATTATATTTAAAAGCATCAAACTACAGCCCATTGATGACACTGGTATTCTCTTGGGGCAATGTTTTCAAAAGAGCTTCAAAGCGTATTTTTAGAAGTAAACTTGCAGATGCACATACCAAGGAGAATTAAATCTCACAGAAGACATTTTCAAAGTGCTTGTTGCAAAAGGTAACAGGAAACAATCTGCATATTTAGATATTTAAATGCCTTCTTTAAATCTGTCTTTAAGTAGCTTGAACTGCAGCTTCTCCCATCCCAGTCACTGGGATTCAAAGCCTAAGTACCTCTAAGTGTCCTGACACTGTACCCAATAGGCTTAAGGAAAGAGAAGCTTCTAAATCAATTTTGTGGGGTTTTTTTTTTTTATTTTAAGAGTGGTCTGTAACCAAGAAACACCATCACTTTTTGTTAGCCACAGGGAAAAAAAAAATCTTACCCTAATAATGAAGAAAAAACCCTTGTGCTATATTCCCTGATTGCCTTTACTGCTGTGATCACTTTAACTAAGTATTGACTGCTGCTTCTTCTCCATCAGAGACACCACGCAGTGACAGTCTGGAGGCAGCTTCCCACTAGATGTATACCCAGAGCTAAGATGGCTCCAAGTGAGAAGTTACCCCATACCTTACCATCATGTTGTGTTTGAAAAGAGGAGTTCTATGCTGAGGATGCAGGCAGAGGTGGCCTGGGCTTGTGGGACTCAGGCAATGAGATACAAAGATGTGGAGGTACTGAGAGGATGTCAGATACATACTTAGCTCATTAAGCGAACAGTGCCCTTCCCAATTATTTTGAGCCTCTGGCCTTGGCTAAGCAATTATCTACTCTGCCTGTGTAGGATTGACTCCAAACACAAGTTTCTGCCAAATATCTTTATTTTTCAAGAGTGTTCCAACATATATTCAGCCCTCATCTGTGTCCCACACTGGGCATGAAACAGAGCAGCAATAGATCCCCCCCTCCCAAAAAAAAAAAAAAAAAGACAACCATATATGGGAGAACAGGTCTAATTCACGTGGAATGAGAATAAATAGCTAAAGGAGAGACAGTAAGCCTCTTCTTTTTTCCTAAGAAGGATCTTTTTATCATCAACAACAATGAAGAGAGGAATGAACTTAAATAACTGAATAAACAATGACCACAAAACAAAGCCTTAAACAGCACTGAAACCAAGGAACATTTCACATAGTACAGATCAATTACATGGTGCATGAATGAGTAAGATAATCATTCAGTTGAACAAGCCCTCTTCATTCTCATGGTTTCTAAAGGGCAGCAGAGCCCTGAAATTGAATTATAACTTCAGTGTTCACTCTGGGACCATAGGCTGATACCATTAATATGGATTAAATTATTCCTGTAGGTTTTTTAAACAAGTCAGAAACAGATGTCTGCATCACAAACGACTCGGCAAGTGGGGCAGCACATGTATGAACCAGCCTGGGAACCATATTTCAAGCAATCGGAGACTGCATCAGACAGCTACATCTATCACTATGGTTCCTAAGTAGGAGGTAGGCACATAAACAGCAGGGGGACCCTTGAGACAGAAACACAGCTTTGATCATTAATCTTATCATCATTCTTATGATAGAGATTGAATGCAGATAATCATGGGTTTTAATTTTCCCTTGAAACAGAATGCCAAGGAAACAGCTGGCTTTGACAGATACACTACCTACTGCTCTGTTAGGTTTGTAAAGTTTCTAACTGCTGTATTTCATGATTCCTTCCTTTCCGATCACATTTTACACTCTAAATCTGGACTTCTTGCACAGAGCATGTAGACTATTATACCTACCAATATATAAGTGCAGAAGGGGCACTGTCCTTGATGTCTCAAAGAACCCTTGTCCCATTCCAAGATCACGTTGTGGAGATTCAGAGTCTTCATTTAAACCTACTGATGCAGGAATATGGGTTATTGAATGCAATATAATATGAGTAAAATGCCCTTGTTTCTAAAGTAGAAAGAAAAGAATTTTTCTTTGGTGATGTTAAATAAGGATTACAACTGACACGAAGCAGAAAACCTATTCAGTTGCTAATGAAAGGAGAGCTTATTTCATTAGTAATGTACAGCAGGTCAGGAAAATTAATTATTTTATTGATGTACTAGGGCCATTTCACTGTGCCGGTGCATATTATAGAGGCCAATAAACTGGATCCTGTGACTATACATCGTATGTCACCTTAGTGGATAATACATAGTCCATGTAGAATTATAGTCGAAAGGGGAAAACCTCTACTTTCACAACTTGAAGAAACATCATTGGTAAACAGTTGATCTCCTTTTGCAGCTGCCCTGCTGAGCCTCTGCAGGATATAGCCTAAATGAGTGTCAGGGTAGGGAGCACTGGTGGGGTTTGCAGGAAAAGGAAAGGAAGAGTTGCTTCTGCAACATCCCTGAACTATTTGTCTTCAAGGTCTTAAGCTCATCTGCTATTTCTGCACTTCAAAGTGCCCTCTGACAAGTCCACAACTATTGGAAGCAGACAAAAGTACATTTCTTGTCTGGAATTGGCAAAAAGTTGTCACAACTAGGCAGGACTTGTATCTGATTTGCTACACTTAACTAACTGTACCTACCATGGTGGTACAACCTGCTTTATTTCATGTAAAAGGCAGTAGTCTGCTTTAAAAGGTCACAAACAGGTTCAGCCATGCTGTCATTTGCCCTAGCTGAACACTGTCATACCTGGTACTGTAAGATAGCAATTGATACTGTTGCTGGATTACTTCACTGATGCATCACTTAGAGAANCTTCTCAGACTCAGTTTAAAGACATAGGAAGGCATAAAATTCATTCTTCTGGGCATGGGCAGACGACATAGGATAAACTCCAAGACAAAAATCACTCCAAGACAAGGTCCAAAACCATATTGCTATCATTTGGAGGTTGAAGTCATCCTTCAACTGAAAAATTAATATCTGCCTCCTCCTTTGTCAGATATGCACTCTGTACAACTATTGCCGAAAACCTATTGTTTTAAAATCAGAATAATTGTCATTTGTTTATCTGTGTCTGACGCTACACACATTACACTAACCACAAAGTGAGTTGCGGCAAAGTGCTCTGGGAATTAACAGAAATAAAAGTCTCCCATAATTTCACAACAGCTTCACAATTACTCGTAGATTTAAAATCATGCTCTAAATAAGGGGGAAAATCCCTTATATGTTATAAAATGAGGTTAGTGAATATCAGTGTTCAGCCAGGCGGAGTGAGATAAGTTACAGACAGCTGTGAGCAATATGCATTTTTCTCACTGCAAAATTAATGCTGAAACATAGCAAAGGCAACTTACATACAAGCAAGTCAAAGCACTGGTGATTGCAGCATGTGCTCCAAGTGAATGATCTTATGTGCATTGCATCCCCCCCTCCCTGCACATAGTGGCACAAATGCACATAGTGGGCACAAAGAGGATCACGGGGAAATGTGGGAAATCTGACCTGATACCTTACAAAAGATGCAGGTAAAGGCTTCTGAGCAGTAGCTGGATGTTCTCTCCTTTCCTCCTCCTACTGACCTCCCCATCTGCAGTTCCTAACCATAGTAACATAACAGTAAGAGCTCAAGAGTGATGCCCAGAGCGTGTCCAAGGAGAGGGGGAATAGAGTGAAAAAGTCGTACTGATACTGCAACATAACCTGTGCAGCAGAGACCACTGATCTGGAGACAAAAACAATGGTTCATGTCCCAGAAGCTGCCTACCTGATGCATGGCCAATGTACATTGCAACTGCCCCAGTTTCTCAGTGCAGGCCTATGTGGCAATGTTGACAACAAGCATGAAGGTAAAGAGATACAGAGATACAGGTACAGAGATAATTTAGACAAACTTGTTTGTCTAAATTATCATCATATACTCTATTCAATTGGACACATACAGCTTTATGTTCGCTGGCACTATGAATGTAAAACATATGAAAGCATCATCATTTTTTAAGGCACTTTTCTCAGGAAAATTCTCATTACCTTACCTGGAAACAAATGCTTTGTACTACCCTTGTTTCCAGCTGTCGTTAGTATGTCTCAGCAAGATCCTGATGAGCCATGAAATATTATCATAAGATGGAAGTCATATTAATGAAAACGCTTAGGTTTCCAGTGAAAAATTAGATAACCTAATTTGTACTTCAATTTCCAAGGCATCTATTTGTTAGCTAAGTAATTTACCACCATATTTCATCATTTAAGTCCTTTTCCTCTCTGAAGATTTAATTAGTTTCTTTCTCTGTCTCACAAGCGATTTTCTTGAACCATTTCAGGCAGTCCCCAAAACCCCCCAACAAATGTTCCTGTGAGCACAGAGGAGAAATCAATAACTTTCATGTTTGTTCAGTAAAAGAACTCAGCATTTTCTGATAGCTGTAAACAAGATGGGATTTAAGCCACAAATGTTTCCCAGTCAAGCATGAAAACAGCACTGGTACCCAGCTGGTAGGCAGCCCTGCAGCCCAAGATTCACCAGTGGCAGAACACATCGAGATTCAGACCTTTTGAAAACTATTTGCCCTGAAGGAAGCCCATCAATAACCTAATGTGGAACAAAACTGTGCATTTCACCTTTCATAATAAGCACACAGCATGATGTGAGAGAACAGCTCATACCAAAACAAGATGAGCTCAGTTCAGTAAGTTCTGATTTGTTTGTCTGCAATTTCTTTTTCTATTATATATTATCAAGTTTCACTAAACTGCCTTATGAATATTTCTCTAAATTAACCTCAAATCTACTCCTACTTGTTTTCCCAGAGGTCGGTGTAAACCTGTCATTAAATTCAGCAGGGATAGGTTTGGGTCCAGAATGAGTAACCTTTCCTTACTTTCCTTGTTTGCTATCTTCATTTCACCTTGGTCTAACCTTAATTACACAGTAACTTAGTATTATCCTTCCTATTCACACAGCCAGGTAATTGCCCTCTTTCTGTCATCTCTGCTATTTTTAACACACTCTTTGTTGTTTTTTGAATACTAATACAAACATTGATACCAATCACAGAGTATGCAAACAGGCTACTGGGCTTACGCTTAACAGCTACTAGAGGAGGACAGCAACTGGGGACTTGGGGACAAAATGTCATTTCCTACATCTTTACATGATACCCAGCACATCAGGCCTCTAGTGTTGCGAATACTATCATCTCTGCACAAGGCACTTTCTTTCAAGAGTCCCATTATTTCAGTCTGTGAGCATCTCAAGATCCCTAATATATTGTTTCCTATCTGTGTGAGCTAAAGGATTTACAGTTATTCCCACTTTTTATTTAAGACATTACTTGGAAACTGTGAAATGTGGGGATGTTTCTTTTGACTACAGAGAAAGAGCCATTTATGCCCCATTTATATTTTTTTGTTTCCACAGGAAGAAAATGTTGGTAAACAAATTAAATGAAGAGTCAAAGTGAGCTCGACTCTACACTTCCAGTTGTAGGGTAGCTCTGGGTTATGACCCCTTCAGTTAGAACTGCTTTATATTTATCCATTGCACCTGTCAACATTACAACAGTTATGCATGCTGCCTCATTTGGATCTGATCCTCACGTGCTTAACTCTCCCTTGACAGCTAGAGAAAGCTTAGGCGCATATGTTAGTTGCATATATTACATTAGGACAGACAGATCAAGTCTGTTCAATAATCCCACAAGCTCATTCTCTGAGGTTTGCTGGAGTCTTATACTTACAGAGAGCAAGACATGCATAAAGTGTTGCTGCCACCATGCTCTTACTCAACATTTGCAGGATTTTGGGTTGTTACGCAGAGCTGGGCCTACAAAAGACAGTTATTTTGACAAAAAGTACTAATGAGCATAACCCTTTCATAGTTGTGGTTTAAGAGTTAACAAATTGAGGGGGGGAACAAACACCTGGTAACTGTAGGACCTTGAGGGGTCAGAGAGCAAGTGGTATTCCCTCCCCTTCCCTGCCACACTCTATAAAAGGACAGGAAGTTCGAGTTTTCACTCTCCTTTCTTTCTCCCTTGGCCTGTGCTGCTGGTGGGACCACAATCTAGCTCAGCCAGGTCTGGCTCCATGTGCTCTGCACAATCCATCACCATTCCAGAACAGGTTTTGTATATATTTGTATATCCCCCTTCCCTTAATATTTCCTTCTCCCTGTTTATCTGTTACCTATTAAATTTTGTTCATAGTCTTATCTTCCACTTTCGTGTGAGGCACTTCCTTCCTCATTTCCCTTCATATTCTCCCTTGGGAGGGAAAGGGGGAGGGGGAGAGAGGGGCCATAGGAATCCTGCTCTCTGGGATTGCCCTGAGCCTTAAACGGAGGCATTCATCTTGGGTAGTTTTGATTCATATGGTAGGAAAAACTTCCAGAAGGATGAAAACAGTACTTGGGACAGCTTGTGACCAGCACACCTGAGTTGCAGGTGCAGCTTGCAGGGGCTTGCCCAAACTCCACAAGAAGTTGGTGAATGTTGATCTACTGAGATTCATGCTGTACTCCTGTTAGCCTCTAAGCCCTGATACAAATTAAAAAAAAGTGAATGGCATCTAACCATAGATTGTAACTTGGAATCAAGTTATGGTCATTACGGTAGGTATTATGCCTGACATAGAGCAAAGGTTTTTGGTAAGAGCTGTAAAACCTTCTCCACTGGGAATGCTCAAGCACTGTACTGTCATCAACACGATTTATGAGCTATATTAGCACTCCGCTCATGAGCCTCACACTCCCCAGAAACTTTTGGAATTGGGAGGGTGAAAAGATGCTCATAAAATAACGATATATTTGGCATGCTGTTTGGTAGGATCAGAAAGCAATCTGCAGAGGTCTGACTGCTGACAAGGAATGCTGTTTAAAAAATCACAGTAACTGTCAGACTTGTTCCTTCTACTATCAAGGATACAAGGCCAATTTACAAAATGACCTTGAACAGTCATCAATCACCCAACACATCTGATGCTCACATTAACTGTATAAACCTGGGCAAGCATTTCATGTACTCAGAGGCAGCTTGATGATCCAACCTTCAGTAACATAGGGGTAGTTAGAAAGGCTATCAATCTGTGCAAGAGAGTTAGAGATTTCCCTACATGTCAGGTAACAGTTCTATCTCCGGCTTTTTCCTTTTGCTCGCTTCCAGTCTTCTAATATATCAGGACTCAGTTGCATTTTTGCCCCAAGTCCCAAGGAAGGTACTTGTCACATCTCCATGTAAAAGACAATGTCTCTAGAAAGGCTGTTCTCGCCAGCATAATGTGTGTGATACTAGAAAGTCCTAGGGGAGCCTTCAGCCATTTCTATTGTTTGCTGTAGAGAAGCATCATATTCTTTCCTTGGCCAGCACAAAGGCTTACGTGGCTTTGAGCTAGTCAAAAATAAAATGCTTCCATGACATTTACTTTAACTTGGAGATTCAGTGTCACATTCCACATTTGTTAACCTTCACAAGGGCTTGCTGCTTTTCATTTTCTTTCCCAGTTAGAACCACTCTTATTCTTTCAAATTCTAAAACCAAATTTTGCCTAAGGAAATCCTTTTTCACTATATAAGACATTATACATAAAAGGTGTATGTCCAGGGAATAAAGCCATTCTCGCATCTGAGATCATATGCGTATTTTGGAAAAAGTCCATTTTTCCTTCTTTCCTTTATTACATTTCCTCTGAGACACTGGAACAAAGCTCATTCCCTTTAACTGTCTCCTTGCAGTCTTGGAAATGGTTTTTCACTGTCCCTTCATAGTTCCTGATGTATGAGCATCTGACAGGGTTCTCAACACACCTGCTCCAGCAAAGAAAAACGATTTCTTCACAGGGGAAAAATTGTTCTTAGCTATTTTCAGTTATAGCTTCAGCTAAGCTCTGTAAAACACCTGAAAATAAAATATTTATTGTTTAAAGTAGGGGGAAAAAGAAAGCCATACCTCCACCCTTTGGGATATACCTTCATTTCATTCTAGGTCAGTATTATGACATGGACATACCTCTCCACCTTTGACTTCCTCTTTGCCTTCGCAATGTGGCCAATATATTACAGTGTTATTTTTCATCCTCCCTTTCATTACAAAAGGTTGTCCTGTCTCTGAAAGGTCACCAGCATTTACTAGCAGTTATCTCAGAGCAATAGCAAAGGTAGAGAAGTATTTTTCTTATACCTTCAGTACAAAATTCGCATTCTACAATGTAATGCCTAAAACCCATGTGACTTCAATATACTGCACCCTTATGATATTTTCTGACATTACTGTGTGGCAGGAAAGTCTGTCCTCCCCTCGACAGAGAGAGATATGCCCACATACATGCGCGCATATACTTGCTTTTAAATAAAAATTACATTTTACATTCCTTCTAAAATACAACTGTCTTCAGGTCCACTCTGCTCTTGCTGGGCTCATTCTTATCGCCAGAACCTTGAAGAAAGCACAATTCAATCCATTTTTCACAAACAGAAAGGTCAAGATCTGCTTTCTGGCACACAGCTGCCACTGGAGGTACCACAAATATTGCTGCTGAAAGGGGAAAGGACTTTGTGTGCGACACAGGTTGTTGGAGAGGGCAAGAATAGCAGCTTTCCAACAACGTATCATTCCTCCGCAGCTAAAGGCCAGTTGCACTTATTAAGACCACTAAATCTCCCAAGGAAAAAGTGAAAAAGTGTATAGCTGCCTGCTTTCTAAAGAAGCAGGCTGATTTTATTCCAGTACACTAGTTTTACTCTGATACAAGCCAGTGCTTTGTTCGTGCATGCATATCCATTACTAATGTATTGAAGGATGTGGAGGGCAGGTGTCAATCTCATGTGAAGATGTTTAGCCATGATTTGCTTGTCTCTAATATATGGTTCTATTATCATGTGATATGACCAGGAGCCAACAATGCACCCTCGCAGCCAGGAAGGCAAACGGCATCCTGGGATGCCTTAGAAGGAGCATGGCCACCAGGTCGAGGAAGGTTCTCCTCCCCCTCTACTCTGCACTGGTGAGGCCCCGCCTGGAGTACTGGATCCAGTTCTGGGCATCCTAGTTCAAGATGGACAGGGAACTACTGGAGAGAGTCCAGGGCAGAGCCACTAAGCTTATTAAGGGAGTGGAGAATCTCCCTTATAGGGAGAGGCTGAGGGAGCTGGGTCTCTTTAGCTTGGAAAAGAGAAGACTGAGGGGTGATCTCATTAATGTTTATAAATATGTAAAGGGCAAGTGTCAGGAGGACAGAGCCAGGCTCTTCTCAGTGGCACCTAATGACAGGACAAGGGGCAATGGGTGCAAACTCGAGCATAGGAGGTTCCGTTTAAACATAAGGAAACACTTTTTCACAGCGAGGGTGACAGAGCACTGGAACAGGCTGCCCAGGGAGGTTGTGGAGTCTCCCTCTCTGGAGAAATTCAAAACCTGTCTGGACGAATTCCTGCGTGATCTACTCTAGGGTCCTGCTCTGGCAGGGGGATTGGACTCGATGATCTTCCGAGGTCCCTTCCAGCCCCTAATATTCTGTGATTCTGTGTGATTCTGTGATATCTCACTGTATCCACAGAAAGCAATTGCAAAGTTGACATTTCACAAGCTCACTTGACAGGAACAGTGACAGGGAAGAAAACAGATGAGTCACTGGGTTGTGGCTTCTACAATCGTATGTACAGCATGTTTAATTCAGAGGAGTCTATACAGCCTTTTGGCCTGGAATACCTAAAGGGTCTTGTTCATGTTTTTCCTATAGCTCTTCCAATTTTCAGAAAAATCTATATTGTTCCTGGGGTGTTATAAACTGCATCCAGGAAATGTTACTTGTAACAGCCACAGGTACTTAGCCCTTGAGCAGAGTAGAACCACTCTTGGTTTTGGCTGTATGCTGCATATTTCCCATCTCCACCTTACTGGACTCCCATGAGACTTTCCATTTAGGGTGTCTGGGTATGACATTCTCATCCCACAGAGATCCATCAACAGTAAATTTATCAGGTGACATTATAGTGGGGATCTACTACAAGCCACCTGACCAAGCGGATGAGGCCCTCTGTAGACAGATAGGAGTGGTCCCACATTCATAAGCCCTGGTCCTCATGGGGGACTTCAATCACCTCAAAATACGTTGGAGGAGCCAGCATAGCAAGGCATAATCAATCCAGGAGGTTCCTGGAATGCGTTGATGGTAATTGCCTTCTCCAAGTGGTAAAGGAGTCAACAAAGAAAGGTGCTATGCTGGACCTTGTTCTCACCAACAAGGGAGGACTGGTGGGGAATGTGAAGCTCTGGGGCAGCCTTAGCTGTAGTGACCATGAAACTGTGGAGTTCAAGATCCTTCAGGCAGTGAGAAGGGCACACAGCAAGCTCACTGCCCTGGACTTCAGGAGAGCAGACTTTGGCCTCTTCAGGAATCTGCTTGGTAGACTATCACGGCATAAACCCCTGGAGGGAAAAGGAGCCCAAGAAAGCTGGTTAATATTCAAAGATCCTGTACAGCATGGTATCCTAACAAAGAGGAAGTTAGGCAAAAAATGGCAGGGGGCCTGCACGGATGAACAAAGAACTCTGGACAAACACAAACACAAAAAAAGGAACCCTACAGAGGGTGAAAGCAAGGACAGGAAGCCTGAGGAACACAGAGAAATTGTCTAAACAGCCAGGGAACAAGTTAGGAAAGCCAAAGCCCTGGTAGAATTAAATCTGGCCAGGACATCAAGAGCAACAAGAAAAACTTTTATAGGTATGTCAGTGATCAAAGGAAGACTAGCTAAAATGCGGGCCTTCTCTGGAAGGAAACAGGAGACCTGGTTACCCAGGACACAGAGAAGGCTGAGGTACTCAACCACTTTTTTTGCCTCAGTCTTCACCAGCAAGTGATCCAGCCACAACACCCAAGCTGCAAAAGGCAAAAGCAGAGACTGGGAGAAGGAAGAACTGCCCACCATGGGAGATCAGATTTGAGACCATCTAAGGAACCTGAAGGTGCACAAGTCTATAGGACTTGATGAGATACATCTGCAGGTCCTGAGGGAACCGGCAGATGAGGTTGCTAAGCCACAACTCATCACACTTGAGTAGTTGTGGCAGCCTGGTGAAGTTCCCAGTGACTGGGAAAGGGGAAACAACCCCAATTTTTAAAAAGAGAAAAGAGGAAGACCCAGGGAACTACAGACCTGCCCGTCTCACCTCTGTGCCTGGCAATATCGTGGAGCAGATCTCCTGGAAACTAAGCTAAGGCACATGAAAAATAAAGAGATGATTGGTGGCAGCCAACATGGATTCAAGAAGGGCTAATGAAATCTGATAAATTTGGTGGTCTTCTATAATGGGGCTACAGTGTTGTTGAATAAGGGGAGAGAAACTGTTGTCATCTACCTAGATTTGAGCAAAGCATTGGACACTGTGCCACACAACATCCTTGCCTCTAAATTGAAGAGACATAGATTTGATGGCTGGACCATTCTGTGGATAAGGAGTCAGCTTCGTGGTCACATTCAAAAGAGTCGTGGTCAACATCTCAATGTCCAAGTGGAGACGAGTGATGAATGATGTTCCACAGGGGTCAATATTCAAATAGATGCTGTTTAACATCTTTGTCGGCAACATGGACAGTGGGATCAAATGCACCCTCAGCAAGTTTGCCGACAGCAATAAGCTGTGTGGTGCAACCAACACTCTGGACGGGAGGGATGCCATCGAGGTGGACCTTGACAGTGTTCGGAGGTTGGCCCATGTGCCTCATGAAGTTCAACAAGTCCAAGCGCAAGGTCCTGCACCTGGGTCAGGTCAATCCCAAACACAAATACAGTCTGGGGGATGAAAGGATTTGAGAGCAGCCGTGCAGAGACGGGCTTAGGTATGTTGACGGATTAAAAACTGAATGAGCCAGAAGTGTGTGTTTGCAGCCCAGAAAGGCAATCGCATCCTGGTCTGCATCAAAAGAACTGTGGCCAGCAGGTGAAGGGAGATTATTCTTTCCCTCTACTCCTCTTTGGTGAGAAAGACATGGACCCGATAAAGCAAGAGGGCTACGAAGATGATCAGAGGGCTGGAACACCTCTCTTATGAAGGCAGGCTGAGAAACCTGGGATTGTTTAGTGCAGAGAAGAGAAGGCTCCAGGGAGAGGGACTCTTTATCAGGGAACGTAGTGGTAGAACAAGGGTAACCGTTTTAAACTGAAAGAGGGTAGATTTAGATTAGATATAAGGAAGAAATTCTTTACCATGAAGGTGGTGAGACACTGGAACAGATTGCCCAGAGAGGCAGTAGAAACCCTCTCCCTGGAAGTGTTAAAGGCCAGGCTGGATGAGGCTTTGAGCAACCCGGTCTAGTGGGAGGTGGTGTCCCTGTCCATGGCAGGGGAGTTGGAACCAGGGGACCTCTAAAGTGCTTTCCAACCCAAATCATTCTATGATTCTGTGATCATTCTGAAGCACAAAAGATCACACATTACTCACAGCATGATGTAGTGGGTGAACTGGTGCATTCATGCCTTGGTAACACTGAGTCTGGTGGCACTGATATTTGATTTGTATGTACGGTCCCTGTGCTCACAGCTGATTCAGTCAGAGATGGAGAATTTTGTCCCCTGACATGATGACTAGAAGATTTTTGCCTTAATCTGAAAAGCAAGGGAACTCCACTTGCCAGGATCACCTAATACTTGATTCATGCAGTTCATGTCATTGGAAGAACTTGTGATTGTCCTTGACCTTTTCCTGAAGCATAACTATTTTAGTTTGGGTCATAAGCTTGTAAAGAAATTGGCAAAGGTTTTGTGGGCTGTTGTGTGTTGAACAGACATTTTCTTGATTAGATACTTGTTCATGTTTCTCTGCAGTTTCTTGGTACTGGATTCAAGAATTAGGAAGCCTCGTAGGCTTTGTTTGTTCTTTCTACTCCTCAGTGCCTAATTGGTAGATCTCCCATAGAGCACTCCCACAGCCTGCAGAGCAAGTGTTACGCTCTCCTCAGGCTTAAAGCAACACCACAAATATTTTTCCTCACAGAAAATGTCTGCAGGCTGTATCTGATCTCATTTACCTCCTCAGGAAAAATCTTTCTGCAGGTGATGGAGTACTGAGGCCTTGGAAAGAACACTTTCTGAAACAATTCTATAATTCTTGTTCTTCACCTTAGTGTTCATGCCTCATGAGTGCTGCTGCAAACTATGTCCTTGCTACTGAATGAAAAAACGAATTCAGTTTAAGGATCATTTCTGTGTCATTTAGACCCCTGGAAGGGTCTTCGAGATCTTGGAGTGATGAACACAATAGTTTGAAGGCTTCTGATTAGGAGGACAAAGGAATATTTCAGCCACAACCATATAATATCCAGCAAATAGCAGATTTCAATTCTGGACCATCTGAGGCAAGGAAAAAAAAAAAAAAAAAAGAGAGAAAGCAACAGATTCAGTATTGGAT
The DNA here is from genome assembly GCA_013396935.1 of Baryphthengus martii. Classification (NCBI taxonomy): domain Eukaryota; kingdom Metazoa; phylum Chordata; class Aves; order Coraciiformes; family Momotidae; genus Baryphthengus; species Baryphthengus martii. Next base: position 148,693 of record VWZK01011438.1, on the reverse strand, counting down.
AATAATGATTCAGAATTATTTAATGCATTGTTTTGACAGACTTCACATCATAAAAGTAAAATCAGATCTTCTTAATAATAAAATATAGATAGAGACAGAAACACAGCAGAGCAACAAAGAACATAATGGAAGATATTTGAAGGTATTTTGACATTTTTTTTTCTCTTTAAACAATAGAATTTAAGTAAATTTGTAAACTACCCTGAATATATTCATGAGATGTGAGAAAACAACAGGAAATACTGTTAAACTAAAGGCTAAATTAACTCTTTCAACAACACTGGCACTAATAGAACAAGGACATGAAAATTACTGTATAGCAAATATCGACTAATGGGTATCACGAGATCATCAGTGTCAGTGAACAACATCCCTTTGACTTCTGTAAGATGAAGATATATTTGACTAGCTGTGGGATGCTGATGTACTGCTTTTGCTAGAAAAGAATTTTTTTTATATTTAAAGATGTTTGATGTGAAAAGCCTTTGAACTTGAAATACGGCTTTCTGAACAGAAGATTAAATGTAAAAATACCTACAAATTCAAGGTGACTTGAGTCAGATAACATTAACATCTCAAACTGTGAGATATAAGTACCTCCTCTTTAACATCTACATTCAGAAGACATTCCAACATATGCATCCAGAAGTCTGTTACTACTTAAGTTGTCCATCTTGCAGATCTGCAGAATTTACTGCCCACAGAATTCTTAGTTGACTGCCCCTCCACTTCTCATGCCAGCCAGCCACTTGCTCCCCAACTGCATAGGGAGTCCTTAATGCTACCCACCTCACATTAATTATCTCAGACAATAGTTGGAGAACCTATATGACTGGGAAAAATGGAGCAATCAGGATCTCTTACCAATAAAAAAAAGTACATATTTATCCTACCCTTGAGCTCATTCAAGTGTAGGAAAGGACAGACAGTCTGTTTGGCAGTCTGTTTGCCAGGAGTGAGTAACATTAAGGTGGAAGTTAGAAAAGACAGAAATAAGGAAAAAATAGTATGGTTAATAGGCATATTAGTGAACAGCTATAGAAATTTGACAATAGAAAGGTCAAGCAAATATTAGTGAAGAAGAGTCGATAAGCTACAGAGCTACAGAACCAGGAACAGCAACAGGCAGACAGAGAAGAGGAAAGCAGAAATACATATGTCTCGTTTAAGGCTCAGCGCAATCCCCACAGAGAAGGATTCCTATCAGCCCTCTCTCTCCCTCCCTCTTCCCTCCCAAGGGAGGTATGAAAAGGGGAACGAGGAAGAATGTGCCTCGCATGAAACTGGAAATTAAGACTATGAACAAAATTTAATAAGTAATAGTGGTAAACCAGGAAAAGGAATGTGAAGGGAAAAGGGATATACAGGCATATACAAAACTAGCTCTCGGATGGGGATGTATTGTGCAGAGCACGTGGAGCCAGGCCCAGTTGCACTATTTGGTCCCAGCAGCAACACAGCCCGAGTGAGAAAGAAAAGAGAGAACAAAACCCAACTTCCTGTCCTTTTTATAGAGTGTGGCAGGGAAGGGGAGGCAATACCAGCTGCCCTCTCACCCCTCAGGGTCCTAGAGTTACCATTTGTCCATCCCCCCTCAGTTTGTTAACTCTGAAATCACAACAGCATACAGGAGAGAAGAAAGGCAAGTCTGGATAAGAAACTACCATGTTCTCACCAAATTCATACGAGAGCGAATGTGACTTCAGAGAAGCTGTGAACAGTAAAATGTGCAAGATCCGCATGTATGTGCTTCAGCTTCCACGACTGTGTATACTCAGTCCACATCAAGCAACATTGCCTCAAACTGATGCCACACATTTTTTATTTTTGGAAATAGGCCAGGACCAGAAATGGCATTGATATTAACACCAGCCACCAAGTCGTGCTGAAGTGCTGATTTGCTTGAGGGTAGAAAGGTTCTGCAAAGGGACTTGGACAGGCTGTATTGATGGGTAGTGGCCAATTGTATGAGCTTCAACAAGGCCAAGTGCCAGGTCCTGCACTTGGACTGCAATCCCATGCAATGCTATGGGCTTGGGGAAGAGTGACTGGAAAGCTGCCCAGCAGAAAGGACCTGGGGATGTTGATCAACAGCCAACTGAATATGAGTCAGCAGTGTGCCCAAGTGGCCAAAAAGACCAACAGCATCCTGCCTTGTATCAGAAATTGTATAGCCAGCAGGATTACAAAAGTGATTGCCCAGTGCTCAGCACTAGTGAGGCCACACCTAGAATACTGTGTTCAGCTTTGGGTTCTACAATACAAGAAAGACATTGATATGCTGGAGTGTGGCCAGAGAAGGGTACCAAAGCTGGTGAAGGATCTAGAGCACAAGCCTTATGAGGAGTGGCTCAGGGAACTGTGGCTACTTAATCTGAAGAAAAGGAAGATGAAGGGAAACTATATAGCTCTCTACAACTACCTGAAAGGAGATTGTAGAGAGGTGGATGCTGGTCTCTTCCTCCAGGTAATAAGCAATAGGACAAGAGGAAATGGCCTCAAGTTGTGCCAGAGGAGGTTTACAGAATCACAGAATCACAGAATGTTAGGGATTGGAAGGGACCTCAAAGGATCATCAATTCCAATCCCCCTGCCAGAGCAGGAACCTAAATGACATCACACAGGAAGGTGTCCAGGCGGGTCTTGAATGCCTCCAGAGAAGGAGAATCCACAACCTCCCTGGGCAGCCTGTTCCAGTGCTCTGTCACCCTTACTGTAAAGAAGTTCCTTCTAGAGTTTAAGCGGAACCTCCTGTGTTCCAGCTTGCATCCATTACCCCTTGTCCTGTCATTGGGCATCACTGAGGTTTAGTTTGGAAATTAGGAAAAATTTTTTCACTGAAAGGCTTATCAAGCACCAGGACAGGTTGCCCAGGGAAGTGGTGGATTCATCATCCCTAGATGTGTTTAAAAGTCATGTAAATATGGTGCTTAAGGATGTAGTTTAGCAATGGGCTCGGTAGAGTTAAGTTAATTGTTGGATTTGATCATCTTAAAGGTCCTTTCCAATCTAAACAATTCTATGATTCTATGCTTGTAGTTTACATGGACAACGCACTAGTACAATAGCAGCTTTTCCTCCCAGTGTAACCGTTCTCTAACTTGTTATTTTACTGCTTCCAGAATCAAGAGAGAGATTTGGATGTTTTTGAAAAGCATATGAAACAATTTAGCAAGTTTTCAATCAGTTCGTGGATCCAGAGCAACAGTAGTGTCTGTGCTATGTGGCTTGAAGAGATGAAGCTGGAGATCTGGAAGGGCCAGTGAAAGTAAGATTTGGTTATCAATGGAGGTGGCTGACCTAGCAGTAAAGGGGTAAATGAACAGGAAGTTAAGTCAATCCGAGTTAAAAAGCAAAATTCTACTGTCTTTGATATGAAATAAAGGACAGCAAAGGTTAGCAAGGGAAAGCAAAACATGTTTTGTTCCACAAAGATGTCTTTTAAAATAATTTTTGTGTCTGCACTTCCAGATTCAAAGCAGACCATCCTAAGCAGCAAGAGAGAGAAAACACTGAGAAGTGCTGGACTGGAAAATCATTGAGAGCTTGCATCTCCTTCCATCATTTTCAGACTTTCCTATATTACAGAAGAGGGCACTGTGGGCTGGAGAGCTACTAAACATGAGAAAATTCAGCCAAATTCTCAACAGGAATTGCTATCACCATGTAATTCGTAATTAATTACTTCTATTGTTTTTATCCAGAGAACCGTGTGTGATCTATTTTCTCAAATGCATGAGCACTCAAACTCAGAGCTTGCTCATTCACTGATGTTAGAGGAAATTCGCTATCCTTTTGACATACCACCATCCCTAATCACAAAGGTTTACAAATGCTGAAGGGTTTTATTCACAGAGGGAACACCTTTACTTTCTTTTTTTTTTTTTCACTTTATTTCTTATTAACAACATACAAAGAAAATGGTCTTTATCCTTGCTGAGACATAATGTCTTCTTAGAAATAAAGGTGAAAGTAGGTGAACTCTCAAAACAAATGAATGCCATATCTACTGTATGGACAATTAAATCCAAACTACATGAATTCTATATTTTCATGGATAACACAAATATTGTGTGCCTTGCTCTTTATGTGGCTATTTACACCTGTACTGCATGGATCTAAACTGCATTCTGAATTGTATATGCCCTTTTTTTGCTTGCGTGTGTGTGTATTTTATACTTTCTGACTATAAACATAAATGAAGGCACAATAGCAAAAAACAGTAATAAATCAGTTGCTGGCTTTTTCTTCTATGTACTTTCCTTGATTGAATCAATAACAAAGTTGGTCAGCTCCTGATGAAGCAAATTTCCTCTGCTGATAAGCTGAAACTAAGTATTTTGTAGAAACATAAGCATTTGTTTGGGTAAGGAAAATACAGCATTTTTAAAGGAACCATTTTTTTGTTTGTTTTTAAATTGATTTTTTATTTCATTTGTGGCATTGTAGAATGTTTTGTTACATCCTGTGACACTGTAAAAGTTAACAATGTAAACATTCACCTGAAGCACATCAATCAAGAAGAAACAAATGCTGAAGACTAGTGTTCCACAGAAACTTAAAATGTGGGATGTTTATTTCATTTCAGAATGGAATATGAATATCAGTAACAAAATTGGAAGCAAGATACGATGATTTAGAACTCACCAGGACCACTCCAAAATAGAAATTATTTGGTCTCTGCTATTTTGGCATTCCTCAGTAGGTCTTTCTGTTTTGTTTCTAAAACATAAAATTTCTTCTGGCTTTCTGATCTCTGGAATTTATGTTCTACATCATTTCTGGTTTGCCAGATTCTTATTCTATTTTTTTTTCTTTCTCCCTCCATTCTGATTTCTGGTTTCTGATAAGTCATTTATTTTCTACCTCTTTTGACCTATTCATCATCCTACTTCTTACTTACATCTTAGCCCACCAAAAGTGATTTTATTTCTTTGAACACTTAAGCCACAGTTATATCCTACCTACTTACCCTGTAGCTGTACAGTCATATAAAAATATATGGCTATAGCAGTGTTGTGGTACTGCTGTCCTTCTCAGGGTCCTCCTCTTTAGCCCACCTCTGGTGGCTCCCCCTCTTGTCTTACCCAGATTTACTTCACAGTAAAACAATGAAGGAACAATGGAGATCCTAAGCACCTGGGTCCATCCCCAGCATGTAACCAGGATGACTGTAAAAATTTAAAAGTGCTTGTTGTGTCCAGAGAGTAAGACAAAGCCGTAAAGACAATTCCTAACATTTCAGTTCTTGCACTAGAGGACAGATCCAGGTGACAGGCATGCATGACAGACAGAGGAGCTGTAAATACCATAAAAATGCATCCATCAACCCCAGTGAGCTGAGTTTTTTGGTGATGCACTCATACTCCTTTCTCCTTCCTCACCTTCAGGCTTCTAAAGGATCAGTAATAGGATCTGATCATGGGACATAATGCCAGATCCAGACTCCTGGGGCTGACAGGCAAAGGATGATCTACTTTCTGAATCCCAACAAAGAAAGTGCCTGTCTGTTTGACTCTCACTTCAGAGCTTGTGAAAGTGCAGTGATGTCTGGGAGGTGGCCTCTCAGGGCAAGTATTTCAGTACTTTGGGGTGAGAACAGCAGGTGAGCAAGGCATGAACTGGGAGAGGGAGGGCTCAGTTAGTTGTTTTTTAATGTGCAGCAACAGCATAGATTATTTCAGACCCTGTCGCCTCTTCACAGAAGCTTCCCTAGGGATTTATATCAAAATTGTGAAGAAAACATTCTTGAGTTTTACTAAAACTGAGGAGCTTATATAATAGCATAAGTGTGTAATGAGTGCTGTAATTAACACCGAGGACTGCTGCTGCTTTGGATAATTTATGGGAATTTCTCTCATGGAGCTGTTTTTTGGAACAAAATGGACAAAGATTAATCACACTTCATATTAGAGTCCCACTTGCAAATGGTTAAGAAAGAATTAATAAATGATTAAAAGATATTTTTGTGAATGTTTAAATAATGTTTAAGCCAGTAGGTCAGTAGGGGTTAGATTTACCTGATGTGTAAGTCTAAAACCTCAGGCTAGCTTCTATCTACATTAGCTTTCATTTAAATTTCTCCAGATGCTTGCATTGCTACCCATAAAACTCCCCCGGTACATGATTTCTGCCAGTAGGTGTGCTGACTGTCACGTACACCTTGACAGAACTGATCATCTCAGCGTAGCTTGGGTCTGCACACAAGCAAGAACAGCAGCCTGTCAGATTTCAGTTGCATCAGCAGCTCACCTGGAAAATGTCCTCAAGCTCCTTCTAAGCCTTTATCAAAGAACAGAGCCTGCTCCTACCTTGTAATGCAGTCAGCAGAGTACTTATTTGGGATGCAAGCAGACAGATTGAACTCTCATCACTGTGGGAAGCAAAACTAACCTGCAAATCCACCCCCCAAGGGACTGGTGGAGGAAGAGCTGCCCTCTCGCTCAGGAGGAGAGATCTGCAGGGTGCAGAGGTGACCAGCCCTCTCCAGAGGACTGGGACACCTGGGAAAGGGGGTTCAGCTTTGAGACTCGGGGGAGGGCGTGTCGATACAAAAGGAAAAGCAAGCACAGGAGATTGACATGAAGGTAACAGCCAAAGGAGGCAGTGACATGATTGCAGCCACAGCTATTTGTGCTGATTCAGTCCCAGCTAAATCCCCTGTCAGCTGCAGGAGTCGTCTCAGCTCTAGCCACACAAACTCAGTCACCTCTTCAGTCAGTGAAGAGCATGGGGCATCTCTGAAAGGACATCCACCTCTTCTTAAACTGCATCTTTACTATTCTCCAAATCAAACAGTCTATATTTCCTGTGAAGTAGAATACAAGACTCATTCCTGGCCTGATCTGTACTTGGTATTTAATCATTAGGCTGTTACATCAAGGAACACAGGATTTGCGGTCAGTATCACTTTTTAGACAGCGGTGTTAGGTTACGCTTTGCAGAAGTAAATCATTAGTAGCCTTCATCTAATTATCTACATCTTGCTAAGCAATCTCCACATTAAATGCCTTTGATCAGATTTTCAGATGGTTTAATTAGTAGACTTCAAGAGCCCATGCCAGTTGTAAGATCTAAAATTCTACCCTTTGATATCATTAATAAGTACATCTTTTGCCTTCCTCTATCACACCAGTGTTACCCTTCACTGCACAGACAGAAATGCAGCTGAGCCATTATAAACTACAAGCATTTATTGATCAACATTTTTTCTGTTGTATGTTTTCTGTCTGTTAGTTGAAATTAAAAATAAATATTTAACCTAGGTCAGGAAAGGCACCAGTTACATGATAAATACGCTCTTCCACAATCACAAGTCTACGTGCATAAGCCTGCCTCCCCATCTCTATACTCGCACAAAGTGTATTTTATCTGTTGGAAATGTGCCAGGCCAGTATTTTGGAGCTTTTTCTCTGGAAGCATTAGTTGACACCATACAGAATGCCACTATATTACCTGCTAGTGTTTCAAGCCAATGTTGCCACAAAGTGGGATTTGGGGGAAGGTAGACCTGTTATACTGCTACTGAAATGGACACTCCATCTAATGCGAGTATCTGATCTATGACTGGCAGTTAAACCCATAGAGGTTTAGTCACCTCTTTCCATAGGCTATTGAGAGAATTTAAGCTTCTGAAGCTTTCTTTCAGGTCACATACAAAGCACAGCACACTGGAGCACCTGCCAGGGTGTGCTCGCCAAAGCGAGCTGTACTGTGGTCACACAGCAATGCAGGACACCCCAGAGCTAATCGATCCCCCCTCATCATCCATCCCCTGGTTGTGCAGTAAGAGAGCTCATGCAGGCAGCAGGAGAGCTGCTATGCTCTCCTGCAGATCCCACGACCTTGACAACAGGACATCAGACCTCTACAGACAGTCTACCCCACAGGTTAAGTTGAGTCACCCCTAAAATAAATCCCTGGCATTGTGCAACACAGATGTTTGAGAACTTCATCCTACTTCCTGCCTATAGTTTCTTTTTATCCTAGAATTCCCCCTGGAATTGCACATTGTCATCAATATTTTTTTGTTTTGTTAAATAAGACTTAAATCAATAGGCCCATTATTCCCTTTGTGCTTGTTCATTAGACAGTGTGGGAAGTCATGGCACACTAGTAAAATCACAGTCAGAAGAAGATTTGTGTCTCCAGGTTTTATCAACGCACATAAAACTGACATCCAAAAGTGTGTCTAACTCCTTTATTACAAAAATTTACTTATCTTCTCCCTTCCTCCCACATTCAACAACAAGGAAGAAGTTTTCTTAGTCAAACAACATTTGACACTCCAAAGTGCAAAATGAGCTTGTGAGTGATACTAATTTACCCAACAATCACTGCTCAGGCAGTTTTACTTGCCAAGGAAGTGTGACAAAGAAAATACAATTGTTCAGGGAATTGTGCAAGCAATAAAATGTTATTTTACTGTACTTAAAGAAAATTAACAAGAGTAGGCATAGAAAAGTTACAGTGATGTTTTTTAAATTGCCTAAGTGAAATAAGTGAACAAGGATTAAGGTCAAGAAAAGAAAGACTCTTTAAAGATGATTACTCTGATGAGCAAATTTATTCTTCAGCCCATTTGTTTTGGATAAAATATCTGTATCTGCTACTCTTTGTTTTGCTTTCCCATATTACAGAGATACACTAGCAGTTCTCTAGACTCATCTGCCAGGGTGATATATTTTGGTGGATAGAAAGTGTACCAGGATCTTGCTTTTTAAAATGCATTTTTCAGCTCGATAGTGCAGTGCCCAGACTTCAAATGCCTGGGGTCCACTGTCTCACCACAGTTTTCAGTCCCAAGATAGGCTTTTTGTTTCCCAATGAAGCACATACAAGGCAAGGAAAATCCAGATGCTGAAGCAGAGCCACAGAGTGCACCAGCTCTGTATCAGTGAGGATGACTGCCTGCAAGGGGCTGAGCCCGTGCCTGCTCCTATTTAGTTCAACAGGCAAAGCCTCTACCATCACCTGGGCATACAACTGAGCAACCTTCTTCTATATTTCCATGCTTGTCAATGCTATTCTGACACTGCCTATTTGTCACCCAGCTCTCCTTATATTAGCTAACCATCTGTCCCAGATGCCCATGTGCTGTCACATGAAACCTGTGATCTACTGGACCAAAGGCTGAACAGCGTTAATACAGTTGCTTGGATTGGAAGAAATTCATCTTTAATTTAGGTGAAGGAATTTGAGATTGCACCAGACCCTGCTTTAATGTATAATTTTAATGTATTTTTTCCCTTCCCTTCCTGCCTATGATAATGATATAAATAGAAAGTATCTTCAAAAGTTGTACTGGTTGAAGGATAAGGTTTAAAAGGTTTAACCTACTTGCCCACCTTGTCTTCCTTCCATGACTGGACGAATCCTTAAATCACTTCAGGTGGCCCAGATCAGTGGGTTTATGCTAAGTATTATTGAATTTTCCATTTCAAACCCAAAGCAATTCTTCAGCATGTAATAACAAGTGTTTTGTGTAGAAAGTGGCCAGAGCCATTTTGGTGCGTGAAAGAAATGACGTGCTTTGTAACTATGAAGGGCAAAAAACTGACATGACCTCTACATTCTGATTTTCCTAAACCTGAAAGGCTGCCTGCTGATTCCATGTAGCAGCCAGATCTCACAGCCTGAACAAATATATTCTTTCAAGCCTCTGAGAAAGGACAAAATGCTCCAACTCTTTAGCAACATATGCATATATATTATATTTATATATGCAAAAATAACCTCCTGATAGAAGAAAGCTGTTAGCTATTATTTTCCAGATAACAGCTCTTCATATATGGCAGAACTCTGGGCACCTCCTCTCTTTCAGACAAGACAGAGCAGTTAACAACCCATTGGCAGAAGTATCTTTACTTCTGCAATCTCTTTGTAGGTCATCTGATATTGTAGATTTTGGTATAGTCATGTGAAACACACAACTACAACCACACACTATATTTCTGACATGTTTCCTGGCTTTTGAATTCTGTTTTGCCTCATAAATTGCAACCAGCATTCAGGGATTTGCTACTGGGAATAAAGAGCTCCTTGGGCTTTATATTGATGGCCCAAGTGCTTCCCTTCCTGAGGGACTTTCCTGTCCATCAAAACCTTTTATTTCTGCCCAAGAAGGAGATACACATAAAGGTATAATTCAGGTCTTCAGTTCCATTTCTATTACTGTCCATATTGGGAGCCTCTCCTCACCTGGAACCACACTGGAAAACATCTCTACCCACCAGCCCCAGTAAACTCAGTTTCTTTGGAGATGCACCAGAATAGATCCTCTCCTGCTCATTACAGTGTCTCTTCTCAACATTTCCTTTGGAAGTTGCACTGAGTCTGGCTGTGGAGCAGCTCACAGCAGCATATATGGAGATGTGCTCCACAACCACGGCTCAAGGCACTGCACTGAAGTGGCAGACTCCCCAGGAGGCATGAGTTTGCATCCCACTCCTGAAGGGCATCTCTCTCAACCCCTTTTCCCATGGATTCAGGGTGCCAGGCTGTTGGATTCACACAGTACCAGGCACCAGTGGGCACTGATGACAGGACACCTTAATTCCATATAGGTATGGGCAGCAGAGTGCTGTACTGGATATGCTAGGACTCAAATACAAACTGAAGGCAGAGGCAGCCAAGCCGTATACCACAACTGAAGTTTCAAATATGTTTTTCTCAATCCTTTTGGCTGCAGTCACTGTTTGCTCTTACATGGAGGGGTGTCCTACATGCCTGGAATCGACTGCGCCAAGGGCGGAAGCACAGCCCTACCATATGTTGTACACTGATACAGACAGCACTAGAACAGGGTGATGCCCCTGAACATCTGCAATACATCAATGACATCACTGTGTGGGGCAGCTCAGTGGAGGAAGGCTTTGCGAAAGCAAAGAGTAACCCAGATCTTTATGAAAGCTGATTTTGCCATCAAAAACAGCAAGGTTAAAGGACCTGCACAAGAGCTCAGTCTGCTGGAAATAAAATGGCAAGGTAGACATCATCACACTCCTAGGGATGTGAACCGTAAGATATCAATTATGTGCCCACCAGCTTACATCAAAGACGTACAACCTTCTCTAGGCACTGTAGGTTTCTGGAGAGTGCATCTTCTGGATTACAGTCAGCTTGTGAGCTCTCTCTGTCAATCAACCCCAAAGAAGAACAATTTTGAGCATCATTAAGCCTTTGAATGCACCAAACAGGAGATAGCTTACACAGCAGCGCTTGGACCTGGGCCAGCTTTGAGACAAATGCTCTACACCACAGTCATAGAACATGGTCTCACCTGGAGCCTCAGACAGAAAACACTACAAGAAACACAAAGTCAATCTCTAGGGCTATGAAGCCAGGGATATTCAGGATCTGAGGCTCACCACACTCCTAACAAAACAAAACAAAACAAAACAAACAAACAAAAAACCGAACGTGATACCAGCACCATACGACAGGGTTCAAGCTGTTTCAGAAGTTGATGAAGCACAGCTCCCCTTGGCATTGTGGTTGTTATGCTGCAACGGATGTCCAAAAGGAGAGTTCCCTGTACATATTGTGTGATCAACACTATGTGGAATACGTGAGTAGCAGTGATCACACCAGGGGCTCAGTGGGGAATCCCAACCACCCGGGAATCCCAACCACCCAGGAATCCTGGAAGACATCATGGTCTGGACAGAAGGCAGAGATTTTGGAGCACTGCTGAAGACGGTGACTCTTGCCAAAGAGACACTATCATACAATGGGTTATGTGAAAGTGAAAGGCATTGTGGTCTTCTGTGTTGGGTTTGTGTGGCAGCCTTTTAGTAGCAAGGCAGGGGCTACAGTGGTGGCTCCTATGAGAAGCTGATAAACACTTCCCTGGCTCCAGGTTGGATCCACCTTTGGCCAAGGCTGTGCCAATCAGTGACAGTGGTAACACCTCTGTGATAACATATTTAAGACGGGAAAACCTGCAACGGAGAGAGGAGTGAGATGTGGGAGAAACACCTGTGTGAACACCAAGATCAGAGCTGGGAGGGAGATGGGAAGGTGCACTGGAGCAGAGATTCCCTTGCATCCTGTGGTGAGATGGCAGGTTGACCCCCTGCAACCCATGGAGATTAACAGTGGAGCAGATATCCATGGAGGACTCCATGCTAGAGCAGGCAGCTGCACCAGAAGGCCATGACTCAGAGAAACCTACACTGGACCAGTCTGTTTCTGAGAGGGCTACACCCTGCAACAACCCACACTGGAACAGTTCATGAAGAACTGAAGCCAGTGGGAAGGACTCACTTCAGAGAATTTCATGGAGGACTGTCTCCCATGGAAGGGACCACATGTTGGAGGAGGGGAAAAGTGTGAGGCGTCTTCCTCTTGAGGAGAAAAAAGCAGCAGAGACAATGTGTGACAACCTGACCACAACTCCAATTCCCTCCCAGCTGTACCGTGAGGCAGTGAAGTAGAGAAATCCAGAGCAGAGTTGAGCCCAAGAAGAGGGGAGGGGCAAGGATAAGGTGTTTTTAAGATGTGATTATAGGAACAGAGGTGAAGCTGACAAGCAGTTGATCCCATGGTCTCCCTTTCTATCCGTGGTCATACTGGATCTGGCTGGGATGAGCTTAACTTTCTTTATAGCAGCCAGTATAGTGCTATGCTTTGAATTTGTGATTAAAACCATGTTGATAACACGCCAATGTTTTGGCTGTTGCTGAAACATGGCTTGAACAGTGTCAAGGTTTTCTCTCTTCTCTCCCTTCCCTAAAGTTGGTAGGCTGGGAGTGAGCAAGAGTCTGGGAGAGAACACAGACTGGACAGATGAGATTAATTGACCAGAGGGATATTTCATATCATATGGCATCATTCTCAGCAGTAAGAGCTCAAGGAAAGGTAGAGGAAGAGGAGGCATATGTCGTTATGATTTTTGTCTTACCAAGCAAACTATTGCATGCACTGAGGCCCTATTTCGCTGGAAGTGGCTAGACATCTGCCTGCTAATGGAAAGTAGTGAATTAATTCCTTTTTTCCTTTGCTTGTGAGCTCAGCTCTTCCTTTCATTGTTAAACTATCATTATCATGATCAATGAGTCTTCTGACCTTCCTTCTGCTTTCCTTTCATTCCATGGGAGAGAAGATCAAGAGAGATGTGTGTGTGTTTGGCTGCTGCCCAAGGTCAACCCTCCACAGGAACAGTAGTACAAATAGTGTAGTCTGGCTCCTTACAACCTAAGTAAACACTGTTGGGAGAGATGCTGCAGTCATATTATTAAACAACAAGAATCTTTACTTCTTGAACCAACTGGTCAGATAAGCCAGTTCTCTCCTGTCAAGATTTTAACCCAAGCAAGGCACAGTAGCTGTCCCATAATGTGAATATCAAATAGCCACCCTAGGTTAGTAACTATAAGGTACATAAAAGGTGCTCAATATACAGAGTATTTAATTTCAAAGAGAGGAGAAAGTGAAGGCTACACAAAAGGTACTGGTTGAGGCATAAAACGCATGTAGGAGGTCAAATTTACAGAATTCTTTACAGATCGCCCATTAAAGGCTCAGAATACATTGTCCATGAGAAAAGATTACCATCTGACCACAGTAAAAAACAACAGTATTAGATGGCAGAGTAAATGATGCCATTAGTAATAAAAAGGGATCTTTAAAAAAAAATAGAAAATAAATAAAAGACTGAAAAAGTCCACATGAGAAAAATAAACAATAGTTTAAATTCTACAAAGTGATCTGTAAAACCTTATCAGGTGGTGTTGCATGAAGTGGGGGGAAGGCAAATTTAGTAAGACAAAAGCCCCCTTGCATTCTAGCCAGTCCTCAGAGATTAGAGGGCCTAGGGGCGGCTGGACTGATCTCTTAACAGCTACACCAATTAAGATGTGTCGCTATAGGTCCAACTCCAGACCACACTTAGGTCCAGTTAGGAGGCGGATTCACGAATAGCTTATTCACTGTGTCTATAGGTCCAACACCAGATTCATGGACAGCCTGTACACCGTAGGTCCAGTTTCCTGAAAGGGAGCAGTTGGATGAGCAAATAGCACAGTTTTCCTGTGATTATAGGTCCGAACCCAGATGCATAAACAGTCTACTATACTGTAGGTCTGGTTGCATTCACAAGAAGCAATCGGATTCATGAAAAACATGGTTTATTTACACTTGCAACATACACAGATCCTTTAAGATTGCCAGTGACATATATACTAAGCTGCAGAAACCATTATATAGCTCAGAATACAAGTAATTTCCCAGAGTAGACAAACAGACAAACAGACATACACACAGTCAGCATAGGCAAGGCACAAGTCTTACCAAAAGGCGTCCCTTCTAGGGAGAGCGAGAAGGACAAACTTGTCAGTCTATCCCTAGGATTTGGTGTCAAATTCTCATCCCACACTTTGATCTGAAATAGGACCAACATTTATACTTCAGTTTCCTATTAATGTGTAAAGTTTTCTATCGATGTGTAAAATGTGGGGATGTGACTGTAGGCAAACCTTTAAGTGTGCTTATCAGATACACAGGACACCTCTTGGAAAGAGATGCTTCAAAAGGCCATTGATAGTCTGTTAAGAAATCAGTGAGGTGCAGAGGAGTGACATGGTTATTTCATGTGCATGAATTTCCCAAAAGCTCTTGAAAAGTTTGAGCACTAAAAGCTCTTAAAGATATTAAGCTGTCATGGGAGAAGAGAGAGGGAGCCCACTAATTAATAACTATTACTTTAAAAGCTGAGCAGTCAAAAATTGTGACTGGTCAGTTTTACAGTGAAAGAAAGTTATCCCACAGGGAGTAAGTTTCAGGACTAGAGTCAGCTCTGTTCACAATGTATTCATAACTGAACCGTAGAAGCCTGTTCATTACTATTAATGTAATGAATCTCTTTTAGTGAGGTGGTAAATTTTCAGCTGGTAGAAAAGTATTCAGGAAGATTGAATCTAAAACTGTCCTCAGAAACTTGCATAGAGCTCTCACGATACTGAGTGGTGGGTTAATAAATGGAAGAAGAGATTCAATGTCAATAAATGCAAAGTAATGCACATGGTAAAATAACAATCCTAACTATACATATGCAACAATGGGCTCTACATTAACAATTCATGAAAGAGGTCTCAGAATAACTCTGGATAATTTCCTGAAATGTCAGCTCGATGTTCAGTAGTCAGAAAGGCAAAAAGACAGCTAGGAATAGGAAAAAAAATGAAAACAAGCACAAAACATCACTACAGCATAGTGCAAAAGCACTGTTTATCACATCTTTCCCAACCACTCCATCCCAAAATGAATGGGGCAGACCTGGGAGAGACACAATGCTGTTGGAGGCACAGACACTAGAGACTGTCAGACACATCTTGAAGGAGAACAGGTCTTTGCTTTATGCCTGGGCCATCCCAGATGAGTTTCTGCTTCCAGTGACAAAGAAACTACTATATACAAAATCTACTATATTCAAAGCAAGGGCAAAATAGTTAAAACGTTAAACTGCAAAGCTAGTGCTTATGTTTTTACTACCCTCAGGAGCTGTGTTGTGAAAGATCAATCATCTACCAGAAACCTAAGCAATCAAGAGTAACGTTCACTTGGTGAACTTGCTATTCTCCTTTTGTCCTTCGTAGTCTTTAATGTTGAGATTGAAGAAAAAAGGAGACAAAGATAAGAGAAGTCCTAATATGAATTCCAAGTTAATTGGAGAGGAGGACGAGATAGGAATAACATTTCTAAGCTGTATATTTTAAAAACTGTAAGTCTCTTTCTAGTTTTAACTTGCATGATGTTTAAATTTTATCCTATCACCTTTGAAGTATTCTGAAGTTATTTGCAAGCTATGAGTTAATCTTGTAACTTTACTCTGACTTCCTTCTACTGCAAATAGCTGCAAATTATTAGTGACTGAGTGATAGAAAAGACTTACAACAGTATAATCACAATCTGAAGCTGTTTTTTGCTGAATAAACATGACAGTAGAATGCAAACCAGAAGACTGATCTTGGAAACGATCTTGGCTGAAGAATAAGTACCTGGATAGCTGATAAAAATTACAAGACGTACATTTATATGAGATGGACCAACAAGGAAAACATGTTGCTGAGATCTGTGAGTCCTGGAGATAGCAGTGTTGGTAGGAATGGTCAATGTAAGCAAGAGAGGAGGATAATGAAACTATCTCCATCAGCATTTCAGAAAAGTAAAGCCAGAGAGAGAGAAAAAGGACTAATACTATCTCTTCACTAAAGGACAACAATTTATCTATCCTGTTCACAAACATATTTCCTTTCTCCTTTCCAGTCACACATAAATACCAGTTACTTTGATATTGAAAATAATAGGGCTGTATCAGTAATTTTTTGGCCAGAAAGACAAGGGAAGGGATTATCCCCCTGTCCTGTCTCCCACTGAGGAGGTCACACCTCAGTTTTGGGCTCCTCACTACAAGAAAGACACTGAGGTGCTGGAGCAGGTCCAAAGTAGGGCAAGAAATCTGGTGAAGGATCTAGAGCACAATTCTTATGAGGAGTGGCTGAGGGAACTGGGGTTGCTTAGTCTGGAGAAAAGGGGGCTCAGGGTTGACCTTATCACTCTCTACAACCACCTGAAAGGAGATGGGGGTGAGATGGTGTCTCCATTTAGGGTTCCGGGCAAACTCCACAGAGCATAATTCCTGTAGGCCCCCTCTCCCCCTCCCCCTTCCCTCCCGAGGGAGAATACAAAGGGAAATGAGAGAGGAAGCGCCTCACATGAAATTGGAAGTTAAGAATACGAACAAAATTTAATAGGTAACAGATAAGCAGGGAGAAGGAAATATTAAAGGAAGGGGGATATACAAAAAAAAAAATACAAAACCAGTCCTGGGATGGTGATGTTTGTGTGCCCCCCCCAATTTGTTAACTTTTAAACCACAACAGATGGTATAGGTTTCTTTTCCCACATGGCAAGGAATAGGACAAGAGGGAACAGTCTCACGTTGTGCTAGGGGAGGTTTAGTCGGGAAATTAGGAAAAACTTCTTCACCAAAAGGGTTATTAAGCATTGAAACAGGCTGCTCAGGGAAGAGGTGAAGTCATCATCCCTGGAGATATTTTTTTAAAGTGTAGAAGCAGTACTTAGGGACATGTTTTAGTGGTGGGTTTGGCATTACCAGGTTAATGGTTGGAATTGGTAACCTTAAAGGTCCTTTCCAGCCTAGACTTTCCTATGATTCTATAACTCAAAACATTTATAATTTCTGCATAACTCTAAACTTCATTTCTACAAATTAATCTTTGTGCATCCAAACAGTTTTTGTGTGGTTATAATTCAGGTAGCCTGGTACTGCTGTGCACAATTTCTATGTTTACCTAGTCCACAGGTTTGACTAACCCTTCAAGAAAAAATTTAAAACTTGCCTTCTGGAGGCTATGTAAATAACCTACCCCTAAATATGAGAACATTAGCACTGTACTCATTTCCACATGACATTTAAGACTGTAATCCATGCTGTGCTGTATCTGGGGGAACCTCCTTTCAGGGTGTCTCATTGTACTTCCTGCTCGGCCTCTGAATCTAATTGACTCTTCTAGCTCATTTCATTTGGATTGTCATTATGTTTATGACATTTAACAAGATTCCTTTTATGTTTAATACATTTAAATAGTAAATTAAAATGAGCTAGCTGCTACTGACATTTGCAGAATGTAGGCATTTGCAGTTATATTTTCCACGCAAAATGAATTCAGATTGTTGGAGAAGAGTATTTGGCAGGAGGAAAGTAGTTTTACTTTTTTGGTTCGCTTCCTATTTACTTTCTCTCTGTAAAGAACTTACAGATAGGGCATAGATCTAAAGCTGAGATGACCCGCATATAATTTGCTGATCTCATTATTCACTGAATGATTGGGATTGAATCTATTTGATTGCAATTGAAGACTTTCCCTCTCTCTCATTAATCACGGCAATAAGACCCTGATTTTCAAAGCTATGTGGGTGACTAACTTTTTCTGAAATCAGTGTCAAGAGTCTTCTCCTATGTAATTTATTTGAAGAACTTTAAGTAGTTGTTTTGTTTTCACACAATGCACGTATCACCCAACAGACACAAGGGGTTAGCTATGGCTTACTGACTCTTTACAGTTCAAGAAATCCGAGGATTTATATATGTGTATAGATGAGAGGCTGAAATAGAGAGCGAATAACTACACAAAACTTATGTCCTAAAATTGCCTTCTCTCAGGAATAACATTTTGACTGCTAAATAAATTACACTGTGTTTGCACTTTTGTGGAGCAATCCTGACATCCAGTGGTCATCTCCCTTACTGCAGGGCGCCAGTATCGACTTCACAGTAGCAGGAAAGGTGATAGGTCGCAAGTGGAAAATACCAAGAAAAATCTCCAGGAAAATAATATTCTCTCCTTTTTTTTAAACACTTTCCAAGTATTCCTTAGATACATTTAGTCTTGCTGAATGCATTGTGTTAAACAGTATTTCAAGATTCTAGGATCACAGCACAGAAAACTGCCTGGCATGCTGGGTCCTACAGACTGGCAGTTTTGCCATAAGCTTGGAGTAAAGGGCAGTCAGTGCTGCCCAGAAGTAAATCCAGCACTCGCAGGTCTGTCACAGGTGATCAGTGATAGTCTGGTCTCCTGTGAGCTTGCTGTAATAGCTGCTGACTTTGTACTGGATATTTCTCATCTTTCACCAAACTACTTCAGTGAACTCATCAACATTGGTGTGGGGACAAGAAAAGAGGATTTTGCCTCCTGCTTGGGACAGTGGGTCACCTTCTCTACAGGAGCAAAGATCTGGATCATCATGCATTGTAATGAGCAATCCATCCTATCCTGTGGCTGACACTGCTATAGCAGAGGGCTAAATTAAACTGTGTATGAGCTGATGAATTTAAAGGCCTTTAAACATTAACTTTTCTTCCTCTGTAATTTGCAGCACCATTTAACATGTGAACACATTTGCCCGTCTGTAGCTGCTGCTACATCCATCACTTCCTATTCTTTTCCTCTCCAAAATATTTGCAGTTGCTATGCCTGTGTTATTGCCACCTATTCAGTGACACATAGCTGTCTGCAGTCTGATGGCCATTCTGTGACAATTTCTTCCTCAGAGAGAAAGCCACCCATCTCCCTCCTCAGTTTTTGCATTATCATTTTGATCAGGGTCAGGTCTGAAGCAAAGCTCCAGACTCAGGTTGAGGCCACTGCCCTTCTAGACTGAGCAATTCCCTTCAAAGTGACTGAGGTTGCGTTGGGTAAAGTTATCACTTACATAGTCATCATCTGGTTTAAGCTTTAATGCTGAAGCAAAGGTATTGGGCACACCTCTCTTTCTTACACAGCTCAAAAGAAATTCCCATGTCCAATCCAGCTGATTACTCAGGAGTGAATTATACTAATTTTTCTGCCATCTGGCAGACATCCAGTTGTGGACTGCAATGTACTAATTCCCATTCAGAAGGTTATCTTCCCAACCAGTCTTAGGCGCTTAATTAAAAATCTTATAGTTTAAATCCTGAAAGAACTGCAGGGTCCACCAGGGAGATATTGGTAGGAATCGCTGAGCATTGGCTCCTGCTAATTCCTACAGACAAACCTGTGTACTGGATGCTGCTTACCTGAAAGGATGGAAGAATCTTAAAGGGGAGTAGAACAATGACTTAGCAGAGGCAGAACATGTGAAGCCCATTCATTTCTCCTGACCCACTCCATTTCACCATTCCATGTGGCTGTCAGTGCAAGCCCAAAGGCCAATTTAGCAGCTACCAACATACCATGTGCATCATCACATCACAGTCCAGAGATACAAGCATTCACTCACTGACATGCTATATGCCAAAGGAGAATGATGGTGCTAACTAAAACATAAATTCAGGGTTGTCATTTCATTAGTAAGTGGGTAGCAACATCAAGATACACCATTCTTCCTCTTCATTCATATGGGATTAAATGACTGCGCGCCTTTCCAGCACACAGCATTACTCTAAAGCCTTTAGAAGAAAATGAGAATAACCTTTTCTTCAGCCTACCAAGGGACTGCGTAACCTTGTAATTATCTGGCTTTAGATAGAGGAGATATATTGTAATTGTGTAGAAAAGAGGTCACAGGTTTATGCATCCTCTGACAGGCTGCAGGAAAAGAACTATGGCAAAACCTCTCCAGCAGACCTTTTTAATTTATTTTCCCCAAATGCATTAAATTTTAATGTCATTTTTCTAGACCATATCTTAGCATATTTATGAACATGTGATTAACTGGTACTACAGCAGAAAGACCAAAGTGTCAAAATTTTTTTTGGTTTTAATTGATTTTGGCTCTTTTTAGTAAAAAATCAATACTGTACAAAGAAAAACAGATTACAGAGTTCAGAAGAAAGTCAAACTTAGATGAACTCAAATCAGTGACTGACATTCAATAAAACCAGAGCATGGTTAAAAATCTACCAGCTGCCCTGTCAGTAAAGCAAAGTTGTTATTTTTGTTGTACAGACTCAGCAGTGGAGAATGATGTACAGCACAAACATGAAGAAAAAAAAAAAAAAAAAAAAAGGTGTCTTCCCTGTCCTTTGAAGAGGACATCAGAATAACACAACAGAGAGACTACACTTGTCATGCAATGAGTGGGATTATCCAAGACTAAATATCTGCTGTGTTAGCCCTCACCAAGTTTTGGTAGGTACCTGACACATGGCAGCATTAGAGGGAAGATAGAGACACATACTGTGGTGGCCTGTGATGAGTCCTGAGAAATTCATGTCTCTCACAGGTTCACCACCTTCAGAGTAAATTTCTGCCGACATATTGAGGAGCAATGCATTGTAAGCTCACAATTTAACCTCTGGCTGCATCAAAGGTGAAACAGGCTTTGGTAATTCCTTTCCAGTCCACAGTGCTGATTTGTCTTCCCTGTTAAGATAGGATACTTATTCCCCAGAAAAGAAGCAAGTCTTTCCTTTGCTAAGCGTGCCACTTGTAACTACACAATGAAACCACTTCTTCAAGATGCCTGATGAAATGACCATGCCTGAGACTATATCCCAAGAGCATCCTTGTCTCAACCTGTAGAGAACTTGAGGAAAGAAGGCTTTCAGTCTTCCCACTGAAGACATTTAGACACTCGTAACTACAGACAGATTCACAGGACCACACAAAAGGAAAGCAAGAAAAATGCAGTGGTTAAAGGTCTTAACAATTGTGGGTTTGTATGAAGCAATCACTGCTTAAAATAACCAAGCAGGTATCATAAGAGGTTCTCCCAGTTCTTAACTATACTTACATGAAAGGACTTTAATAAGAGAGCCTCCTCAACTATCTACTGGACAACTTGTAACAACAAAAAAACCCTATGTCATTTCAGGACAGAAATGTGACCACTGGGAAAGCAAAGTTATCTAGAGGCATCATAGTGACTCCAAGTTTTAAGGAGGTGCCTAGTTGAGAATAGGAGTCATCCTTAAATCAAGTCTAAATTCTTCTCCCACAAAAGATGGTGCATCAGAAGTCCAGTTGGTCCATATGAGACCAGCAAGTGCTTACAGCAATGCAAGGCTAATGGTCAACTGTAAATCATTTGAAGGGTAAAACAGACTTCACCTGTACACTCTTGTAAGTGGTCATGTAAGTTGTTCTAGGCATTCTTCTTAGTGAATATTGACAGCAAGGGAGAAACAGCTGAACAACAACCAGAAGTCTGTTAAAAGTGTGACTGGAGCAACAAGCAATCTTGGCCAAAAAAGACATGATTCAGGCAGGCACAGACCAGAATCCAGACCACTAATATTTAGGTAGGGACAGATTTTCAAAACAAATCCCTCCCTGATTTCAGTGCAAGTCTCATACACTGAACAACTAAAGTGCCTCTATCTTCCTCCAATCTTATTTTAAACCCTCTCATGGCTACATAGGCAATTGATGTGTGGCCTGAAAATAGATTCTAGAAAGAACTTTGTTCAGTCACTTGTGCTTGCTAACTAAGGCCTAATGAGGTATTTAAGTTAACAACCTGTTTGTAAGAGCTACAAAGATTTTTGAACATAGATGCTTTTGCTAGAAATCAGAGATTGAGATGCTGACACCTCAGTATTTGTCATCATCTCAAATTCAGATGAAAATTTGGAGTTCTGAGTTTGCCTCTAACAGAAATGAAGTCCCTGTGTTAACTGCTGGGGAGCATTCCCCTCCATTCTTCTCCTCCCTCTATCTACCTCCCCAGTCCTGCCTCAGTCACCTCTTCCCAGGCAGGAAGCGTCAAGAGCCGGGCTCTGCCCACTGCTCTCCATTTGCTGCCCTGCAACTCTCATGAGCACAGAAAAAATATGTTCTTAAAATACTTTCCTTTGATTTACTTTTGCAAGTGTATTTAAGTTACCTTTAAGCAGATTGAAGTAGCCACAGAGCTTAGTGAACCTGTTAGAAGTCACGAGTCCTTGCAAGCAGTCTCTGGATGCTCGCAGCACAAGAATCGCTTTACCACCTACCACTCCGAAGTCGGTGACCAGTGTCAGCTCCTGTGGTAGAACTGGTAAAGTTGGATGACATGATAAACTCTGGGGGCCACAGTGGGAGAGGGAGGGCTGGGTTAAAGAAAAGCAAGGCAAGAGCAGAAAAATCCCCTGTGGAGAAAAAAATTCTTATTGCGTGACATGGTCCAGGCTCATCATGTCTCTCTTTTCTTCTCCCCTCCAGCATCTCTAAGAGTTGGGTTTTCAAACATCTTTATTTATATACATACAGCAAACTTGGTGGAAGGTGAGAGTAAGGCATGCTAAACGGCATATACGCAACTGCCTCTCAGCTAAATGCCTCCTGTATAAATCATCAGGAGCAAAATAGGATCTTCTTTCCCCTTCTTTTCTACTTTCTCCAAGAAAAACCTCTAAAAATCCCAACATTAAATTCAGTGGGTGCACTTCATTCTCATCGACATTACAAAAGCCTTTCTGCTCTGTTTTCTTTGTGTGGTGGGATGACTGGAAAGCTAAAGGGAGGTGAATGTGTCCTGCCATTTGCCTCCTGAAAGAAGAGGATAGGAGGGGTTAAATAACATGTAAAACGCATCTTTGCTTGCTTTTAAAACCTCCTGTGTAACCTCCTACTCTTGACTGACCAGCTGTCTCTTCTAAGCTCCAGGGATCAATTAGGATTTAAATACACCTGGAGAAGATAGTCTGGTATACTGCTGTGCTCTGATTTTTGTCTTCTGACTCTATGGGCAGAAGCACCTTTCTCCTTTGCAAGGTCTGTGCCAGTGGGTTTTAACAAATGTTCCTTAGCCAGCATCAGCCATTTCCCACAGCAAGCTCAGAAATTTAGAAAAGCAAAATAGATGTGACATTTCCAGCACCCTAGGTCAAGAGGTACACATCTGATCTTCACGTTCTTTGGGGAGTATGAATGCAGCATATAAGAGTGAGCCTTCTCTGGCAAGTCTGGTGAGAAAGCATAAAGTGCTGATACAAGCCTAGCACAAAGGAAAAGGAATAAGTGGAGAAGACAGCCCAAATTTCCCTTTGTGCCTAATCACTAATCAGAAGAAAATTTCCCCAGAACAATTTTCTCAGCGCTTTGAATAAACAAGGCAGAGAAGGATAAGTGATCATGGTAGAAAGAGGCACAAAATGTATTACAGCTCAGATCGGTCTGGTTTTCAGCAACAGAATTATTCCTCTCCCTTCACTTCTGCCCCCAAAACAATTTGGTTGTCTCAGGGGAGATAATTTTGCATTCCATTATCCTCCTGAGTCAAGGGAAAGAATGTAAAATTAATGCCTGAAAACGGAAGGTCTCATGCAAGGCATTTGAGGGAGTGGGAAGATGAAGGGCAGGAGAAACAGGGCAACATTGTACTGCAGCTGGGCCTCAGCCAAACTTCACTGCTTGTTACTTTTTTTCAGAGCCTTGGGGAGTTTGCTTTTCTGGCTTTATTGTCTGAACTGAATTTCAAAAAAAAATATATTCTTTAAAGTTTTATCTTCTCCTTTAATACTATTCACTCTGAAGTCTTTTTCCCACATATGAATTCTTAGTTTTTTCCATGAGATCTTCTATTTAAGAATAAACAAACTGTATGTGAAAGGTGGTTTTGCTTTTGACCTTAAGCATTTAAAACACAAACTAATTCTGCTGAGGTCATCTCTGATAAAGTAAGAAAAGGGTTTCTACTTTTTTCCAACAATTTAATAAAAGTTCCTCTACCCTGCTGGGTGCATTTGGAAACAAAAAGAAATTATATAGAATATATTATTGATCATTCCTGGTGGAACACCAGTAATGATAAATCATATGGAACTGCACAGTTCATTAGACATTGATAGGGTGAGGTACTGCCCTTGTGAAGCATGTGTTGCATACGGCGATTAGATGCATTATAAAATACCATCTATTTTATTTAACTCTTCAGAGACCCCTGAAACCTGCAAGAATTGCTTTCAGAAAAGTTTTTCTTTTAGTTTGATAGGCTATTGTGGTACATAAACTGAAGACTAGGGGAAGATTTGCTTATGTAGGGAATCCAGTAGAAAGCAAAGAGCTCACTTTTGGAAAATCTCAGTCTCCCTGTGTTTACCAGGATCATTCCTTTCCCATTTAAAGCCCATCTATACCAAAGCGTTCAAAGAAACAATAGTGCCATTTAGAAATTCAAAATCCTAATGCTGGCACTAAAAATGGAAAGTCACTGTTGGCTGTGATTATTTATACATCTAATGATGCCGTTGTCAGCATTACTGATGTCGTTCACCAGTAATTGTTGCTTTTCCTGCCACTACGCAAATAGTAGAAGCAGGCACAGGCACATACACATCACTGCAGCATGTTACGCCTACAAATGGATTAATTAGCTCTCATTAGTTGCTAGGTAACTGTGCCTTGACCTTAGTGTCTCTTTAGCCAAAGAGGAACTGATATGTGGGGATGCTTCACATGTGTGGTGTTTGGCCAGATGCACGTTGTTGCCACATCTGCCTCTGGGCAAGCTGCATAGCTCGTCCCCCTGCAAGTTGCTCTACACTGAGAAATAAATTTGAAAATGAGATAGATGACTGTTCACATCATGGCATTTCTTGCAATTTCTTTCAACACATCTTACATTCCTCTGCCTCAGAGTCAGTGTGACAGTCATGACCCAGTAGAATCATTGAAGGGCTCCAGGAGCAGTAAGGTCATTCTTTCTTGGTTTTCCAATTTATGAGTTATTCTAGTTCCACCCTGTCTGGTATTACCTGTTTTTAATTACACAGTTGCAGTAACTGATTTGTACCATGCAGCCCTTCAAGATTGCAGCCAGCACTGTAGAGATTATAAATGTAAGTGAAAAATGGTCTCTGCTCTGACACATTTACATCACACACAGATGAAAAATGTAGGAGTTGAAAGGAATGAAATGAGAATCCCATTTTACTTCGGTCAAGAGCAGGCAGTGAGGCACAAGGAAATGAAGAATCTCATGTGGAGTCTTAGGATGAGCTGTAACAAAGCCAAGAACTCAGTTTCTGCTTCGTTACTTTGCTGTAGTCCAAAGTGGATATTCATGGTCACTATCTTCTGACCCAGAAGCTGCTTTTTCACACAGAAATTTTTACATGCGATGCATGTGGTCTTTGGAGTAGGACCTCCAGATAGACTAATGGGCTAAGAACAATGTAACGGAAATGTTTATTTCAGTGAAAACCATGAAAATTCTTGGGAAAATCAGTTGTTTGACTCAGGATTAAAGCCCAATCTGCTATATTAAAAAAAGATACATCTCTCTATACTTTTATGAGTTTTATTAGAATGAGTAAAGACATTAAAATTCAGCAAATAGATAACCATATCAGCAACTACTGGTCTCCTTTTCTTTATTTTTAAACTAAACAGACTTCAATTCAACAGTGACATCAAGATGTCATTAAAATTGCATCAGGAAATTAATGGAGGAACATTAATAATAGGTTAAACCACCAATTATTCAAATCACCAAATTAATGCAGCAGGAGATTGAATCATGAGATTAAAATAACAAAGAATCTTTACTTACCAATTCTTCACACTGAAGGGAAGTAGCATGTTTACTTTAGCTTAAACCTGCTACTAGAAGATTTTGCCCAAGACAACAAAAGTAACTAATTTGGTCTTAGGAGTTACAGAAATCAAATCGTGATTTATTTTGAGTGATGACTTAGTGCTAACTCAAGAGTTTTCCTTAAAGCTTATCACTGTCAGAATGACAAATATTTCCTTCTCTTATCCACTTTCTCAATGAAGATTTACCAGCTTATTTTAAAGGAGAAATTTTGATAAAAGTAAATAAATAATTTAAATCTTGTGTACCTTTTGCTAACTCAGCAAAATACCTCAGTGAAGTATACCATGTTAAATTCAAGATTTGTTTTTGAACATCATCCTTATGTGCACTTTACAGGAAATATTCAAGGACAGTCAACTCATGATCTAGCACGTGAAAGACACATTTCTTTTGAAAACCAGCATAGAAAAGAAAGAGAAAAAGAGAGAAAACTTGATGAGTGGGAACTATCCTATATTCTGAAATGCATGAAGGTGAAGCACAGCTCACAGATCTGACTTGCAGCTAAAAGGACCTAAAGAAGAAACAGTTGGGCCCGATGCACCTCATTAGAGAGGATCTTTTTGGATAGCAAGAGTCCAATCAAACTGTTGGCTGCTTGAGGTCTTCACTGGCTCCCTTCTGCTCTACCTCCACAAGTGTCATGGATACCCCTGAACATATCTCTGCCAGGCTGAAAGACTTTGTGGGCTTTGTATGTTCTTTCTCGCTGTGTCACCCTCTGTGCACTGGGGACAGCCCAGTGGCTGAAAACAGCATAGCTGAACCTGGCTGAATGTGAACAGGCTTCAGTTCATGGTACACCACAAAATACCTGTTCAAGGCACCTGTTGTCTGGAAATATCTGCCCTTGCAGTTCCAGGCTGTAAATCAGTTTCCCAGATGACAAATTCAGAGGGACAGTCTCATCATCCTTCTCTAAGGTAGTAGCAAGGAGACACCATATGACACCAGTATCTGGTAACCAGTCTACAAGTGTCACATGAGCAACTAGGGCCCAAGCAGTGTTCTTGAAATGACGTAACTCATTCAAGAGAGTTCATCACAGCATTCCTCAGCCCACAAAATAAGAGAACTGGGAAATGTAACTGTATCTGTGCAAATGGTTATATCTGGCTTCTAGTGACTTCCACCGAAAAGTGAAAGCATCTTTGTTGTAAGTACCAGCTGAAGGTTTCTGACGAGCAAGTTTCACCAAACCATGTCAGGAGACCACTAGTTAAATTGATGTATTTGTTAAATCCATTTTCTCAGAACAGCCATTTTTGTAGTGTACCCACGATCTACAGCAGTCATACCGAGTTTCAAAAGGTATTACTAGGATAATTTCTGATTCGCCATTTTCATATGACTCATTTCGATTTTCCTTTTTTGTACAGGCAGAATCACTTGATGGGTCTTCCTGTGTCGATTTTGCAAACTGCCAGTAGTTTTTTTAACTACCATCGGTACAAACCACAAGGAGTACAATTGCTCTAGAAAGAAGGAAACTTCCAGGGTGGGTTGGTTTGTTTTCTTTCTGTAAGTTAGATATACCTTGAATCTTGGTAATACATGGGCAAGTGGTCAAATTAATTAATAAAGAAAAAAATCCTACATTGCTGTACAGAACTGCTTACTAATGGGATTTTTAAGATGCTGGAAGATACTACCTCAATGGACAAAGATGAGACTAAATAGATTTGATTTAGAGAAGGGAGTTAGAGAAAAAGAGAAGGAGAAATATTTAAATCTTTTTGGTGTGCTTAAAAATAAGGATAAAACTCTAGTTCATTATCTCCTTAATATAAAAATCTGGGAAAACAAGAAGCTAGATTGGGGAAAATAAATCCAGCTAGCTCTCTTTTTTGTTTTTCAAGATGCCCTAACAATAATGCAGCAGGGTGAAAAGATCAGGACCACTTTATACACATTGTGCTAATTACTGCAAGTACTTAAAGTTGTAATTAGCTTATTATACTGTAGAGAACCTAACATGGCATGTCTTTCAAAAAAAATTTCTCTCCAGATCATTAGTGGGAAAGCTAACAACATCTGCTTCAAATAAAATCAACCAATTAGCGCAGGCAACTTCACATAGTTTGCAATCAGAGAATTATATTGTGCCAAGTGCTTATTTCAATGTGAATTCTATCTCCTTCTTATATCCCACGCTTATCTGCCAGCACAGCTGGTGTTTAACACCACTGACTTCAGCGAAGTCTCCAAAAACTTATGTTAATTTGAAGTAACCTAATCAGAAGTGTGCAATACAGACCGGGCTTGATCTCAGCTCAATTAAAACTGACCTTGTCATTGCACTGCATGTAAAAAAACAAAATCTCACTATTTATCACTCAACTATGTTAAATATGCAGCTTATGTGAGAATCAAGGAAGACAATCTCCGCACCAAAGGAGCTATTTTCAGATATCAAAACTTGATTTTAACATACTGTAAAATGCCACTTGCCTGTGGCTGCCAGTAAATAATTCAAATGGTTCAGAAGCCCCAAAATAATCTCCAATATCTCCTTCCAAAATTCGCAAACAGGGCACAATTGCCAGACTTTCTCTTTTGGTTCACTATCAGAATCACACATCAAAAGCTGGCGATTGTCATTGGCAGTAGATGTGAAAGACAGCTTGCTTTTTAAAAAGAAGTTTGTCCTTGCTCAGTTTTGATGTTACAGTTTCCCGAGCAGATGTGGTGAAAAAGAGGAACATGAAGAAGAAACCAAAGGCTTTTGCAAAGAATTTAACATAGTAAAACATAGTAATGTGCAAATAAATTGTGAAGTAACTAATCTCTTTATTGCACTTTATGTTTTAAATCAAATAATAGCAGCTTAATGTACTTCAGTGTGTTTATCAGTTAAACTTGCTGTCAACTGGACATGGTTGCCAGGATCGAGCTTTAGTTATCCAACACTAAGTTTCCTGTGGAGTTAACACTGAGGAGTAATTTTGCAACGGGTGTTTTGATTCACTCTCTGAAGGTCTCTTCCCCTCATCCCTCAACCATTGGATGCCTGATGTTACTTTACTCGCCTGGGATCCCTCCAGCAGATCCCTGCAGCGCTGTCTCCATGGGCCCTACCTCAGAACCTGCACGCAAACATGGGCAACTCCTAGCCCAGACTTAGCTTATACCAGCAAAAAAAACTAAACCACTTTGCCACTCCGGCTGATAGTGACTCTTGTAGCAGATAAAATACTAATGAAAACACTTTTCCTGTCAGGGTAACTGCATCAGTGCTGGGGAGACGCATGACGGCTTACCTCAGTGGAACAGTAGTGACCAGCCTCGCATACAGGCATAGCAAGGTAAATTACACTAATTCAAATCTTTCACTGAGATTGCAGAATGTTAGGGATTGGAAGGGACCTCGAAAGATCATTGAGTCCAACCCCCAACATAGCTGACCTCATGCTTATGGAGGGCAAAGGTAAGAGCAGCTAACTTCAAAAGCTCAGCTAAGAGTCATTTGATCCAGTGTAGACATCTTCAGTGTGTGCTGGAGATGTCCACACGAGCAAGGTGCTCATTGCAGGGGGTGGAGAGGAGGGAACGTAACCAGAGCAGCACTCATCTTAAAGCAGAAACCTAAAATGAGCAGATAAACTGAGCTCCAAAAATGCCTTCAATACTCAGATGGAGCTCAGTGTAACTGATTCAAATATGTCTGTCCATGCTGAAGATGGCAAGGTTTGGTGAGATGCACCCAGACATTATACTTGAGCAACTTGTCCAGCCTGACCCCAGCAGCATAAAGCAGTTGCCAGAAATAAACAATCAAATAAACAAACCAAATCCATCCTTACTCCTAACTTCTGTGGCTTTAGCATGAAGGTTTCCAGTTAGATCTGGCCTAGTTTTCTAATGACTTTGGTTCACTCTCACCTGTTTACAAACTGCTCCTCCTGTACCATGATCTTGTACATGGGTTATTTCCTGCTTAGCAGTTTATGAATTTGCAGGAGATTAAAGACAGTCTCTTCTGGAGGTAGATATTCAGCTTCTCATATCAGGTGGGGTTTTTTTTGACATTTCAGCATGTCCAAAATCAGTCGTTCCTCCTCCTCTCTCGCATCATGCTGCTTACAAAGTTTCTGGTTTAGTACTGAAAAAGGCAAGCAGCCTAAATGACTATGCAAGAAGGACAGAGACTGTGTGAGCAGTCTTGTCATACACAGCAACAGAAATAAATCATGAATAATCATGACCAAAGATATTGTGCTTCCTCTTGGCAGCATCACAATGTTTCCTTCTCATTCTTTTATCTCCAAGCCCCTGTGAGTCTGTATGCATACTAATGCAAATGTGTGTGTGTGAATATATGCACAATTAGGAATCAGGTATAATTCTATTACAGCATATATCTGTTCTTATACATGTAAATTTATCATCACAAGTATTCAATCTATAATAAAAGCTCCCTTTAGAACAATGAGGCACACAAGGCAATTGAAAACATATCCAGCAGCTCTTTGGAATGAGGCTGAATATTACACAGACAAGTCGAGTAGGTAACAGTTTATGACAAAACATAAATTAAATTGATCATCATGGACTCATTGTTGGGACTGGATCATTTAGAGAATAAAGCCGAGAACAATTCCTTTCCAAGTCAGACTTCACTAGATACTGTAGGTGGCAAGATAAAAGCAGAGAAATCTGGAAATCTACTTCTAACAGAGACTCTGTAGATACTGTCACAAGTAATAAAAGAACTCTAAAAGTTACTTAATATGGCATACTTCAGTATCAAAGCTACATTCTGGTAAAGCCTTTTTATGAGGTCTGCCTGGTACAAGCTCTGTGTGAAAGGGCTGCGATGCTCAATTCTCCCAGATATAGCCATTTTTTTAAGAAACCCTTTTTGATTAGAAAACATTCTGAGGGGCTTGCTTGGTCTTAATTATGATTAGTAGATGTCTTCTTCCTGTATGTTACACAGTAATGGGTTTGAGCTAGAGAAGCCCAAAGGTGTTTACCTCCCTACACAGAGCCATACAAAACATAGTCCCACTCCTACACCAGAGGCAGTTGTTCAAAAGTGAAGTGAAATGGCTGTGATTGGGTAAAATAATAGTTTTAAAGTTAAATAAAATACATTTTGGCTCAAACCAACACCTCGACCCTTAATCAGGGGCAAAAAAATATTGTTCTAAAGCTTTTTGTAGATTGATAAATATTATCTCTTATTCATTACTTCTTAAGTAACGACTACATCAGTTGGTTTGCAGGTAGAGTACACATATAGGTGGGGTTGTACTGTAGGCCAAGTAACCACCTCAAGAGTGAGAGAAGCTTAAGAAGTGTCATGAATAAAAAGATGAAGAGGTGAAGGGAGAAATAAAACTTAGATAGTATATGAAGGAAGTTAGAGTGGAGCAATAAGAGAAGAAGAAGCAGAAAGGGAGTGGCAGGAAATAGAAGTGGTGCTGGAAAAGCAATAGTGGGGTTGAAGAAGGTGAAGGGGACAAGAATTTACTACTCAGGAAAAAAATGTTAAGGTAATTCTCATGGTTCAAAAAAAACAGAGAATTAGAAAAATTAACGGTTAAAACATCATCAACAACAACAAAAAAAACCCAAACTCATACAACTACATCTTTACCATTAACTTCCTTACCTTAACCACAATTGTGACCTCTACCTCACTGAGATTCTTGTACACAACAGAAAATTTGTTAACAGAAAGTCAAGTAAATTTTGCATTTTTCTTTTCAAGTGTAATTGCCTCACACAAAGGCTCAGCCATCACTCAATTGCTGGAGCAAACCTGAACATTTGACCAGAGAAGTGGAAAATAACTTAAGGATCATATGAGAAGTGACCCAGGAAGGGGATAAAAGTTGCGAGCACAGAGGTGTCTTGCTGGCAAGAACAGGAAGAGACACA
Source organism: Baryphthengus martii (assembly GCA_013396935.1). Lineage (NCBI taxonomy): Eukaryota > Metazoa > Chordata > Aves > Coraciiformes > Momotidae > Baryphthengus > Baryphthengus martii. Next base: position 116,776 of record VWZK01011438.1, on the reverse strand, counting down.
TGACTAAGGGAGTAAAATTCAGGCTAACATTCCAAAATTAACACCACAACGCTCATCTACCCCTTACACACCCTCTCCCCATCTTTGCAAAGTCCAGCAAGTCACGAGATTTGTCTTGATTCAGACTGAAAGAAAAGTAAACAAACTGTTGGCACTGGTGGACATGCCTCACCTCATGTCTCCTTGGTTTCTTGAATCATGTGGTGGATTTCAGAGGAGAGAAATGACATCTCGCTAAATCCATTGTTTTCTACTACTTTGAATGTGTAATTACTGCTGATCATATCTGTAATATATACATATTAATCCACACATTTTGAATAATTTAAAAGCATGCATCCCATTTCCAAAGGAAAAAATACAGCCCAGACCCAAATAAACTGCTATCTGTATTTTTATGTATATGGAGTTTAAATATATTATACTCACTATACATTTCTGGCATGTATGGGAATCCTTTTCCTGTCTTTTAAGCAAGTAATAAAACCACTGGATCATGCATCCTACTTCTCTTTTCCTCTTCACTTCTCCACCATATCATCTAACTTCAAGGGAAAGAGACAGCACCACCATCCTGCACCCTCCCATTGAGTTTCCTGGAAAGCCTGGTCCTATGTCATGCACTCAGATAATACCTACTAGTCTGAAGCCACATAGAAGATATGGGTCAAGTGCCCGATTTTGTAGATCCATCAAAGCCCACAGCTGAACCAGGGAAAAATACATTGGTCATTTTTACCACTAAGATCCTATTTCTAAACAGGTGACTAACTTTTCACTGTCTCTTTTGAACATGTTACCTTCAAGTACAGCTGTTACTTTATCCCAGAACAGGAAAGGACTTCTTTTTTAACTTTAATATCTGCAACAATGACTCAAACAGCTATGTCTGTATGAAATAATGGGTTATGTTTCTTGCAAACTGGTATCGTAGTCAACTGTGTCATGTAACAGGGCATTACCAGAACATTTCATTCTATCTAGTCAGAAAAATTAAGTGTATTACACAATTTCAGAACAATAACATTAAACTCCCTGTGAAGTGTATATTGGTAAAACTGGCTACTTGTCAGCTCACTCCAATTACTTAATTGGTGAGTAATATTATTGTAGGGTATTAGTGAGTGGGAAAGAAACTATCTGAAGTTACTCAAAGAGATAGCTGGCATCCCTATCTCAAGAGCCTGCACTAGGTTCACGATCCCATCACAAGGTTAACCCCGAAGGATGACAGATACCACAAACCAACACTGCTCCTGGCAAAATATCCCGCTGGTAGGGGACAAAAATGAGTTCAGAAGCAGAGAATACGGCCTCTTCTGTACCCGATTCTGAAGTTGCATGGGGACAATGATACTGAACCCAGCCCATGTATTGGGCTTGCGCACGAATTCTGACACCTGTTGTCATCCAGTTTGTCTATGTGAACATTCTTATTCCCAGCAAGGATGCAAAACGGTGCACCAGCCAGCCTGGTCATCTGAGATGGCTTCCACATCTGTTTAAGATGCACACTTTTAAAGGAAAGGACCTCTGTCATAAGTTTTGAGAAGCACTGAGAGATCAGGCTTTTCTGCCAGCTGCAAGACCTTCTGCACTTTCATTGCAAGACCTTAACCATAAAAGTGATCTAGATACCCCTGGATCCCACTGAATCTAGAGAAAACGAGGGTCCATAGTGCTATGAAGCACTAAGCTTTGCAAAAAGTAGCAGAACTATTTTTATTGATGTTTTGATTGATTACTTAGTTAATTAACCACAGCTGTAATAAATGCACTTTAATAAAATCCACCAAGAGAAATAAAAGGAACCATGTCTTGGCAGGACCAAACTGAATGTGAGTCACACTTTAATTGCTCAAGCTTTAAAATAGATATTCTTACTAGGGGGAATGAAATCATCAATATCCTAATTCCAGTTCTTTCCAGCTGCCAGTGGAAGTCATTCTTTTGAAAGCCAGTGGACACTAAAGCAGTCCTAATCTTTAGGAAATTGGCTCACCCAGTGTACTCAAACATCAGATCTTAGAGTGAGATCATAGTCATTCTACAGCAATGGCTTTTCTTTATGAGCTTTCTTCCAGCACTCCTCATCCTGATGAAAATCCGCTTGGCTTCACTAGCTAGAGCTAGTCTTCAAATATTCAAAATCTTTTAAAAGTATAAAAGGAAAAAAAACTTAAGTAATATGAATATAAACATCGAGGCACTGGTGGGGGGCTGTTAACACTTCCATGCCTTTTCCTCTGATTTCACATCCCAAACATGCTTTTGATTAAAAAATTCAAGAGCATTTGTTGTCCTTGGCAAGGACTGAAGCATTCTTAATTCTATTACAGAAATGAAAGGTCATAGCCAAAGAATTACCTTAAATTGTGAACATTAACAGGAGGTAGATTGGGTGCATGTGTTGCAGGAGGAGATGAATGTCTGAAATTGTCTAGCAGAAGCCTGCTAAATGTTTGCTACAACCAGTAGGGACTCAGTGTAAACCTTGATAACATCTGGACTAAATAGAAGTGGCATGTTGTATCCACCAGTTAAAAGGATAATCACACACTGTGCACATAGACTAGATAAGGGGAAAACAGGGGTTTTGTTTTCCAGAAAAAAATATAGGTGTCAAAAAAAGGCAGGGTTAATGAAAAGAAGACACACTTTCAGAGAGAAGAAGGAAGTCCAGAGAAAAGGTGAAGAAGATCCTGAGTGGAGGAAAGACTCAAGGAGTGATCCTGGAGATCAGAGAGATGCAGGGAAATGGATGTTGGGGATGCCCAGGGACTTTGGCAGAGACAACTGAGACCAGTAACTAACTGTGAGAATTATCCCAGCACGAATCAACACTACTTCCTGCCCAACCTTCCTGGACCAGCAGAGACCTCCCTGCCTCATAGTGTGAGGAGAAGCAAAAGATTGAATGTGTGAGAAAATCAGGTGGGGTAACAGTTCCGAACTCATTTATTAAGTAAATCCCAGGATCCAGATCCATTTCACATGTGGCAAAACGTTAGCCAAAGTTTGTACCAAATGAACATGATTCCATGCAAATATAATGATGTTGTCTCTGTAGGTCCCCATATCACATCCTTGCAGAATGCTGAATACAGCAAGGGTTTGATTCCCCAGCAATACTGTCATACTATAAAAAAAGCCAATGCATCACCATGTCTCCTCAGTACCAAGAAGGCTATAAGGCTCATAGTGTTGTTCAGGAGTTATGTAGCATGCTGAATGCCTTGAGCTCATCAGACATTTCATATTAACTTATTTTATATGTTTAGGCTTCAGCTTAATCTTGCCATGTGCCTATGAGTCTTATGTTTTAGTTCATACATCTTAGATTATATGTAACAGTTTATAGTTTGTTTATATGCTTTTAGTTTCTATATCTAAACTTAATTTTTCAGCTTTGTGCAATCACGGATGTGTTGGTTTTCCAACACAGTTTTCTGGTCTCTTTCTCTTCTAGAGATTTTTCATACTTTTTTACTCCATTACTGAGTTCAAGTGACTTTAGCGTCTTGTGATAACATGAAACTAGACTGGCAACGCTCTCAGCTTTATAGAAATGCATCATTGACATTCAAGTATTATAACATTGAAAAGCTTGATGGAAATTATGAGATGTATCAACTCTCAGTTCGATAACGTAAGATGAAACTAATTTCCAATATGATATTGGGAGTCTATGTACAAAACTGATGGGAGAAGTCTAAACCTGTAGAGTCTATTCATATAAATGCAACTTAGTACAAGCTGAGCTGTAGTATGTAACTGTTAAAATTGAGCGTCAGTCAGTTTCTGGTGCATGGTCTTGGATTTTAAAAGGTACAAAGGCAATTTGCCAAATTACATACCTACTGACAGCTGACTTTCCTGAATTATTCAAAAGCAAAAGCTTTTGGGAATCAATGCACCAACCTGAACAGAATTTAAATGTAGAGTGCTGAAACTGTGAGATTTAAAATGTGTGTAACCTTAAAGTGTATTGCCCTTGTGCCATACCAATAGTATTTGATACAAAAAAGTTTAAGTCAAGCAGTGTAAGAGCTGAGGACATCTGGGTAACTTCCAGTGCACAGAGTACCAGCTTGAGGGTGGGCAGGGAGATGAGAGGGAGCTGTATACAATTTTTATTAAGCCTGACTTCCCTCTGGCTACGTTTATTTTTGGGTTTAAGAAATTCTTTTCAATATTATTATTTCTCCTCCTGCATTCACAGATGCTTGGCCTTACCCTCCAAGTTTTGGCATGGGAGTTTAGTCTTATCAGAAGCCATAAGGTTATAAGACAAAAAACGTATGTTAAGAGACATTGATACAGCTGAGCCCCCTACAAAGGAATGTAGTGTCTTGGCTTCCAGTCATACCATGTAAGAACAGGTACAAGAAGGATTGTACTTTAGCAGCAGAGAATGTTTATTGTTAAAATTCCATATATAAAAACAATAAAATTAAATAAATTATCATTGCCCTATAATTATAGTAACACAGTTTTGAGTATGAAGATATGTAGCGTTTGGGAAGAATTTTATTTCCTTTTGGTTACTGCTTTGCCCTCAAGTTCAAAACTTCTCCGGTGTTTCATGTGAAATTAATTCATGACTTTTTAACCAGTCCATGCTGTTATTAAAACATAATCTCATTCATAGCGTACATTTTAAAATCACACGAGGAGTGTGCCCCTAAAGTGGTTCAATTTGAAGTTTTACCCCTCTGGGACAAAAAACAATATGCAAAGAAGCAGCAGTGGCAACAACGTATGAAGAGCATACAGCACACATTTACTTGAAGATTTCTTCCTTTTTCTTAAAATATTGTTACTGCCATAGTCATCAAGTAAATATATTAATTAATGTCTATATTGTCATTGATATCAAAATACTTAAAATATCTGTGATTATAAAACAAACTATAGACTATAAACAAAAGTGGAAGGTAACTTTCTTACATTTGAAAAGCATTCACCCTAACCCTTTACTTTTTATCACAGAAATGGAATTAGAGATCCTTGATCCTATGTCTCTGGTTTTTGTGTTCTCATAGTCCTATAAATCACCTGCTGCCTGTAACTGCAACAGGTAAATGGATACCTGTACTAGGAGGATGAGGCAGTACTCTAAGAGCCAGGTATTCCAGACTGGCCACGGCTTTTATAAACAGGCAGCAGCCCTTAAAATGCCAACTCTCTCTTAGGTGACATCCTGTCTGGAGTGACAACTACTGCTGCAATTCCAATTCAGCAGCAGCTGTGAAGCTGCCAACAGGTATCCTGAGCCAAGGTTTCCTTGCATCTGTTGTTGCTTAATGGGAACAAAATTTATTACAAGAATCTGCCAACATGATAAAATGCTACCATTATCCTAACAGAGTAATACCTATAGGCTCTTTAGCAAAGGAAGAGAGGGAATCATTCTCCAGAAAAGCTAACCTCAGTACATCACTTACCTTTTTCTTTTCTGTGGTTGTTTTACTTATTAAAGAGAAATAGAAATATAAAATAACTAGATTTCTTTAGAAAATAAGAATAGACGTACCACAGGGAAGACCAGTCCAAATACAATGTTTCCTACTTTTCCTTTCTTCCTCTATTTTAGGAACTTTATGTCCCACAGGTTATTTTCCTCATTGTCAAGAGAGAATATCATGTTTGGAAAAATATCCAGTCTTCCGTAGTTTGGGAATACTCAAATACAGACTTTGCCAGGGTTCTTTCTGCATTCATGGTGACTGTACACACTAAGTATTACTTTAATAAAACACACTAGTGGTTGCCAAACACAGCAGCTCAATAGAGACAAGGCCGCTTCAGCTCCATGCCCCTAGATCCAGTCAGGAAGTAGCACGACCATGTATTTCCAGTAGGAAAATCTACATACACATGCATACAGTGCATATATATGTATATACCCAGCAAGCCACACAGAACAACATAGACAGAAATAGTCAGCACTCACACAGACAGATTTGTGTTGTTTGACAGCAATGTCCTCTCTGGCTGATCAGGATGAAGGTCCATTATTGGGAAACTTTTCCATATGTGTACAATATGGATCCCTCCAATAGTTGATCTTACACACTGAATCTATCCAGAACCTGGATGTTGGATCACAGCTCTGTCCAGCTGCCAGCATGTGGTGTGCAAACCCTACTTTGGTTGTTGGTACAGGCCACTCACTTCACAGACAGGCACATACACACATTCACATGCAGACACAGCATCAGCACCACAGTAGCTGGCCACACACACACACACATGTCTCTCAGGCCATGCTCAGACTGCACGGTGTCCCTAGTATTTGTCTTGGGGCCTCTGGTCCCTCCATTAGTCAACTCTCAGCCCCTCTGCTCTCTCTATTATCTGGCCTAGACATACAGTTGTTCCAATACCTGGCTCTCAGGTCACTTATCCATCTCACCAGGTAGATTACCTTGATATTCATCAGTGATGGCACACTGACAGGTGCACACTCACATGCCCCATATGCTGGCATCTTATGACCTCTGGTCCCGCTCCAGTTGTTGGAGCAGACCTACACACGCATATGCATGCAGAATAAAGAGTTCCTCACCCACGAAAGTAGTTTTAAATAGAGTTTGTTGAGAAGACAGGACAGACTGCCCTAATCAGGAGTCAAGCATAGCCAGATAGCATACTGACCGGCAGCCTTTTTACATGGAACCAGTTACTTACTTCTCTATTTTCTGAAATTTTTTCCTCCTCAAATCATCTAGATCCATCCCTTTCCCCACTGCCATTTCCTCCCCAAAACATCCCATTAAACTCTTATGCAGTCCCAAAATACTCTTCCTGGTTTCACATAACACATTTCTTATTCGTATAGGCTATCCCTGCTGTCCAAATGGTGCTCTAGAGACCTTTTCCACTAAGACATTGTGATGACTGTCACCCTCAGACCATTGGGCTAGTTGCCCTCCCATGATAGCCTACTCTCCCTTTTCTAACTTGGTTAGAGAAGGGTGTTACTCCTCATTGCCATTGTTCCTCTGTACTCCTATGTGTAACATTAACCAACAAAACCTATTAATGCCATGTCATCAGAACACATAATGTGGGATAAGCAACAAGAGAAAGAATAAATGCTGAAGCCTGAGACAGAAAAGATGTTCAATACTGCCAGCTGTGTGATGAGTCTGTATTGATTCTACAGAAAGTACATCTATTATACAAGATGCAGTTGGCTCCATGCTGATAAGTCATTGAGGACAATGCAATGATACGCAAGAATCAATACATGCTCCCTCTCTTTTTCCTACGTGGTAGCACAATGGTATCATATTCTTCCACACCTACTCAGCTCTCCTTCAGCCACCCATCTTCATTTCCTAGGAGTGATCTTCTCTTTTTCCTCACACACAATCCTCATCTTTTTACTTTTTACTTCTGAGACACATGCTTCACTGGCCTGCTCTGAGAACTAAGAACTATATGGTATTGTACCATCCCTCGGTGCCAGCTGCCCCTGTCTGATCACCAGTAAGTTGGGGTTTTTTTCTATCTGTACTGCACAATCGTGTACAAATGTGGACAAGCTTATGGTATGTTTGGATCCTTATCTAGCAACTATCAACTTGTACCTTCCAACCTCTACCTCAGGAAAAGACCACAGTATAGTTATGGCAAAGGTGATTGCTTGTACGTTTGTAGAACTGGTAGGTATGAAATAATCTTGACTTAGCAGCTCAAATTTGAGAGAACAGGTGAGAATTTTTAAGTCAATGGGGAAGGAAAAATGACTAGGAAAGAAGATGACATCAGAATCCAGATTTTCATTCAGAGTGAGTAATTCTGATGTAATTTCCTGTACAGATTATTATCTACTGGTCACCATGAACCTTTCCTACTGATGAGACTGTATACACATCATCCACATTCACCAAAATTCAGATATGTCACATAGTGAGAGAATAAGAGATCTGCTTGTTCAAAAGAGTATTTATTGCATCTGCTACATATGATCCTCCCCAATCATGTTATAGGTGTCTGAGTGTTCATCTGACAGGCATGAAGTAAACTCTGGTCTTATGTCTACCACCAGTTCTGTATAATTCAATCAGGTATGTAGATATCAAGTCACATCCAGATAGTGGACAGAAGTGTTTTGATTGTGAAATGATCACGTGCTTGATTGTAATGAAGACTGTGATGACAATGTTAAGAGATAATAACCTAACTAGGTGTTATTTTTTTGTGAAAAGGGACCCTTCAGTTTCCCTTAGGATCCTTCATCTTTAAAGCTCTTTCTCCACCTTTGCCCCCTTTCTGAAATCAAAATTTATTTTCTAACCAGGTTTAAATCAAACGAATATTGGTCAAGGCACAAGTTTAAAACTTCCTAAAGCAGTCTTTCTTCCATTGTCAGCCTCAATTCCATTTAAAGCTAGTCAATGTTTCTCTCTCAAAAAATAAATAAATAAATCACGCCTTGACTTCTTGTAAACAATATGTTTGGAGGGGCAGAGCTCACACTCTGTTCACAGAACAGGCAGGGACATAGACAAGCATATCACTTTGGGGGCTGCAAAAATCATGCCTGCTCACACACTCACTCTTTCATTAATTTTCCTTCTGTGACTGCCAACAACATTGCCAATTAGTGCTAATCATGGTATGGACACCCGTCCACAAGAAAGAAGGCTGAGAACAATTGCACAGTCATTTTACAAAGCTCATGGAGCAGCTGTCAAATGGTAATGACTTTCAATCATTGCTGCCTTTGACTGTATTGCAACAGGTGGCAAAAAGGTGAAATACCATTTATGCCATTATCTGCTTTCTTAGTTATTCTAGCCTAGGTTTTCATTTTTACCTCTACATGCCACAGCACTTAAGCTTGCAATGAGGATTGACAGCTATAATATCGATGAATACGTGTTGCATGCTCTTCTACCGATCGTAAGAACTTTGCAAATATGAAGAAATTTATATGCTCCAACACTTCAAGAAGATGAAATGGTAGACTTGTAAGCACATGGAGTTTTAAAATGGAAATTGGAAGTTGTAAATGGGAAGTCTATTTGAGTTTCACAGGAGTGGATTTTTCATAATCTACATAACCTATAGTTATGTAGAACCTGACATGTTCCTAGAATCCTCTTTTAATGGACATGTTCCAGTGAGCTCAGGTGGTGCTGCTTGTGCCAAAACCTCTGGAAATCACTTTAAATGTAGGATAAGAAAATGCAGACTGTCCAAGAAGTAGCCAAATATGAAAATCCCGGTTTAAGTAATTTTCCAATCAGTGCAGATGATCTCTTTGGCAGATAGTGACAATATAGTTTTCCATGACAGCACATGACCAGTTTCATATTACAAGTGTCCCATTTCATTTTGCAGTCCCTTGCCTCAATTTCTATATTCTTTTTGACTCTGACAAGTCCTACAGAAAAACACTTCCTTAACATTCCTGACACATTGCCAGGACAGCTTCATGCTACATATTATATGAGCAGAGATCTTGAGGAAAAGCAGTATGCAAGAACAGTAGGAGAAATTAATCTTCTGAAGACAGACTTTTTGTGGCTTATGGTATCTACTCACTATTAGTCTTTGCTAAATTAATGTTCTTTCCACAGAGTCTATGTGTGTGATTTCCCATAGTTTTTTTAAAAGTGTAACACAAAGACCCTTCTGCAGAAATCTGAAGGCAGTCATTCAGTGATCATCAGCAGGATCAAAGCTACACTATATAGATGTCTGTAATTTAAATAATGAGGTACTTCTACTATGAATTATCCTCATGGGGTGAGATCTGCCCCAGAGAGGTGTAAAGACAACCCTTTGTAATGTAGTACTAAGGTCAGGTACCCCAAGCGTTGCTGCTGCACCCTTCTGGGATGAACCACTTTTGGATCCATCTCCTCCAGTCTGGCCATATCCTGAGCCTGTCTCTTTTCCATAGCACAGGCTCCATCAGGTAGTGCCTGCTCTCCACTATGCTCTGCCAGCTCTTCACTTCCTCCAAGGTTCATTCCAGCCATCTCCTCTCAGGCACGAAAAGACTCTTTCTTACAGTCAAGTCAACACGAGCAGTTGACCGATCTGAGCACCTTTTCGAGGAACAAGCGACAAACAGTTACCGCCACGTCCTGCTCTGTCCCGTCACGTCCTGCGCACTGCGTTATCCCGCCGCTGGCGCTGGCCGTGGTGCTGAAGCTGCTCTCCCGTCCGAAGCGCTGGCTTTGGTGCTGAAGCCACCGTCCTCCGTGCCGCCCGACTTGGCGCTCGGGATGCCAGCACCCTTTGGTCTAAAGGTTGCAGTTGAGACATAAGGCCACATCCCTTCAGGAAAATCATTTCCGAAACAGTTTCCTGTCCATATATCTTTTGAAACTTTGATAAGTTTCAAAGCCACGAAGCTGTGTGATAATGTTTTTTTCTCCAGCAGGAGAATGAGAGCAACATTTAAGATAAAATTTACTTTAGAAATATCTCACCCATGTCCTTTCTCTCTAAGACGTGACTGACCTCCAAAAGCCTCATTAAGTTGTCACTTCATAATCTTAAAGTAACCCATCTGTCAGTCAGATCTGGCTTAGATTTTCAACCGTTTTAATCTCAGTGAATCTGATGATTTCAGTTCTGTCTGCTAGAGACAGACTGTTTGACTTCTTAACAATGGTGGTTAAACTACATTACACCACCTTACTCAGGGGTAGGCTGATAATCTGTGTAAAAGTATTTCATGATGGAAAAGGAAATGGGAGAATTGGCAGGAGGAATCACTAAACTTTCCATGAGGCAGATCTGATGTGTAGCTAATCCACAGATAGCGCAGAGTTTATTAATCACCAAGTAGTTCTATACAAAGTAAGCAAAGTGGAAATATAGATATTTAAGCATCAGCATTGTTACCAATTCTCACAAGTACAGGACAGATGATTCAAAATGATTCTTAGAAATGTTATTTCACTTCACTTTAGATATACATCCTGATTGTCTATTTCAAAAACCACAGGCAGAGTTAGTATCAGTATTCCCTCTGGAAAAGCATAGCAGAGAAGCTCACTGACAATTAAAATTAGAAAGTAGATTCCTGCACCTCCTATTCCTTATTGGTTTGCTGACCTTTAGAAACCACTAGACAAATGTCTGGGAGTCCTGGTAGACAGTAAATTATCCATGAGCCAGCAAAGTTCCCTTGATGCCAAGAGGGCCAATGGAATCCTGGGTTGCATAAGGAAGAGCATGGCCAGTAGGTAGAAGGAGGTCATTCTCTCCCTCTACTCTGCTCTGGTGAGGCCACATCTTGAATACTGTGTCCAGTTCTGGGCTCCCCAGTTCAGGAGAGACAAGGAAGTACTAGAGAGAGTCCAGCAAGGGGCAATGAAGATGTTTGGGGGATTGGAGCACCTCTCCTATGAGGGAAGGCTGAGAAAACTGGGACTCTTTAGCCTGGAGAAGACAAGGCTGAGGGGAAACCTTATTAATGCCTAGAAGTATCTAAAGGATGGGTGCAAGGATGATGGAGCCAGACTCTTTTCAGTAGTTCCCAGCAACAGGACGAGGGGCAACAGGTACAAGCTGGAACATAGTAAATTCAATTTAAATGAGCAAAAACTTTTTTACCATGAGGGTAACAAAGCACTGGAAACAACTTTCCAGGGAGACCGTAGAGTCCCCTTCTCTGGAGACATTGCAAACCTACCTGGATGCAGTCTTAAGTAATGTGCTTTAGCAGGGTAGTTGGACTAGATGATCTCTAGAGGTCCCTTCCAACTGTGACAATTCTGTGATTCTGTGAAATGTACATATCAGAAAGCTATTTGCATAGAATACTACAAATACTACAAAAATTATTTGATGTCCTTGGACTCCACCTCAGTCACAATACTTTGGCATTTGAGCAGGCTTGTTAAAGTCGGAGATATTGCTCAGAAACTGGATACTACACCCAGGCCCAAGTACCTTGCTCAGAAGGCACTGACAGAAATATAAATTCCATGATAGTCAATGTTCCTTTTGTACTTTCAGCAAAGAGAGCTCAGAATCCAGATGATAGCTGAACTATCCTAGAGGCATCTATGCAGGCACTGTTAAGGTAGAAAAGTTTTCCTTCTTCTGCCAAGTTAGTAAAAAAAATAAGGATTTCTGTTTCCAAGGCTACTAGTCTAACTCAGTAACCAAATCCTAAATCCCCTTTTAAAAGTGTATTGGAAACAACAGTTACTTTTACTATATAAAAGACTTCAAAGTGCAAGCAAGCACATATGCAAGTATGTTTTGAAGGAGTATATCTCAATTTGGAAAATAATAGTGATTGTATTCCTTTAAAATTCAATCAATTCAACCAAATTATCCAATGAATTGTGGGAAAAAATAAATTTGTGTGAGATGATATCACGTCTAAAGCTTTCCAAAATACAACTGTTGACTGAAGACCAAAAGGAAAAGTTCTGGAAAACAGTCTGATTTGTTTTAAAAGTTCTATTATTGCCTTTTCTCTAGATCCTGCTTTAAAACAAAACATTATCAAGCAGAAATAGTAATTTCTCAGTTGGCAAGACTTGGCATTTAGCAGCGGTTCTTATAGCATCATGGCAGTACAGACTCTAACTCATCACTCATCCTTAGGCAGCACAGACTCATACTCTTACATCCAGCAGCTTTTCCTTTCTCTTGGTTGAGTAGGATCTCAGTTTTCCAATTATTTACTTCAGAGTGGCTTATCAGTAGCCTGAATTTAGCAAAGGAAAATTTCAACACTGATACTGGGTGCCCTCAATAATTCAACAACAAGTGGATAGCTGGCCAGAGACAGGAGATAGTGATTCTTATAGTCGGTTCCTTACACATTTCATCCCTTTCTCATATAGTGATGTTTAGGAAGTAGGCCACTTGCTTGCAGGATAAAAAGACTACTGGCATCCATTCAGGTGACAGATTTATTTTCAGTGCACAGTTAAACTCCATAACAAATCAACTGCGGTGCCAGCCAACAGAGCTTTGAACCACAGCCATACATACATCTAAAAAAAAAATAAATAAATAAAATTTCTGAGATCTTGAGATCTTTTATCATCACATTGCTTCATGTCAAATGATTTTGTTTATCCTTTTGAGAGAGATTTTCTCAGATACTGGGCATTTTCATATACAAATATGGCTACATTTAGAAGTGCAAAGGGAATATCCCTCTTTTGGGATGAATGAGTTAATATTATCTCTTTTAGGTCAGCTTTTAGAACTAAGGCATAAAGTGTGCATTTCTCACAAATCAGTCAAAGGTAGTGGAGGGAATGCTCAGATGAAGACCTCAGTGTTACAAGGTGAGGCAAATCCAGATAGACAAATTCCATCCTGGGATCCTTCAGACTGGAGACACATGGTTTCCAAACAGCTCTAAATCTGCAAAATTTAAACCACACTACAAAAAAATAAAACCATTTTAGATCACGAAGACACTACTGAAACTTCAGTTGTTAGTAGAAATTCCACTCTCTGTGCAACCAGAGCACAAATATGACTATGTAAGGAATGGCAGAAGCAATAGGACAGCTTCTGTGTTGCTTTCCTGTGCAGCATTGAGTGCTTGACACAAATCAGCTCCTTCAAGATGAAGCTATTCAACAAGGCCTATCACTCACATCAATTTAAGAGCAGAACTCCCCTTGCCAATAAAGGTCACAAAATCTGATCATTGTGAATCTGCCGGGTTGTTTGGAAAAAATTAGCTTGCTCAGTGCATAACCAAAGAACATTTGAATCATTAGCAGTATTACCCTCATAAGAGAAATGTGATTCTTCCCTTTCATGGCTTCCAATACCAAGACAGCTTGCCCCCCAAGCTGAGAAATTCTTTCTAGTTTCTCCTGGTGATGTGCTAAGCTCTTTAGTATAAAAAATCTATGAACCTAAAATTGATTATATGATCCAGAAGGACTGCTGTGAGCTTCCAGTTTGTACTAAAGCTCAGCAGTTGAGCAGAGATCATTGGGACCATCAATACGGCTTTAACAAAGTAAAACAGACCAAAATGAAGGGGAAAAAACTATCCAGATCTTCAAGTTTGCCTGCAGAGAGCCCTGAAATGGTAGCACACTGAAGCAAAGGATGCCTTTCTTCTTGAAATTACTGCAAGTTGGCCTTATTTATAACGCAAGAAACACTGCATAAGAAATAAAAAGATGCACTCCACAAAATAATAACACACAGCACAGGAAATTAGGGGCGGGGGAAACAGTTACAATCACATTCTAACCACATTTTCCTCTTTGATGCAACAAATAACTTCCATTTTCAACAATGGGAATTGCTCACATACAACAAATGGAAAATAGGGCCCAGTCTGCTCAGAAATTGGTGTGAATGGAAAACACAGATTATAGGCAACAGTAAAATATTTATTCTGATAGCTCACTTTTCTTCTGGTTCAGAGTCAGGGTATATGTCTCTATATCTCTTCCTCTTCCTTCTTTCATTTGGGCAAAAGCATATTTTTCAGTTTTTCTATATTGAAATTCAAATTCAAAATACATATATTTGGCACCTTGCAAATTCTTACCTTTCAAAGTTTTTGGACAGAAAAGTGGAAAATCTTTGGGTTTTCACAATGGAGCATCAAAAAAGCATATAGAAATAATGGAGGTCATTACCAGACTATTGTGCCTTACTCTTTCTAATTCTAGAATGCAAATACATAAAATGAAAGCAAAGTATGCCTTGGTAATGTGTAGTACCTATTTCAACAAAACTGACAGTTTCCATCAAATATTTTAATTTCATTTTAAAATCCTAGCTTTAGATGCACAGCATTACCACTCATACATTTCATAACGAATATTGTGATCTAAAGGGACAAAAGTGAATTAAAAATCCTCATATAAATCTGCTTGGATCTTCTCTGTACCAGAGGGAACTCTGCAGTCAGAGACATGTTAGCTTTCTCCCTAGGGAGATGTCAAAGTCAGGACAGAATTATTCAGGAGCAAAGGCAACTCTCTATGGAAGACAAGTGTGTGAGCCATACTCTCCCACGTGCTTGCTCAAGCTCTTACGTTGTTTTTCTCAACTCTGAGCGTGACTACACCCAGAAGTTGTTTCACAGTATAGCGAAGGAGACATCTGCTCCCTGTCTTGGAAATGCCCAGTTCATCTATTCTGATGAGGATACAGCTTTGTCACTGCACAGTAAATACTAGATCGTGAGCAGAAGATGAGACATGTCACAGTCAAGCTATCAGAGCTGAGACTTATTTCTGACCCAAAAGGATATATTTTTTCCAATATGAATACACTTTTCTTTATGATTTTAATTTTTCCCTTAGCCCCCCATCTGTTTCATCTTTGCATGTAGACAGTTATGCTTCCTGAGTCTAAAGAAGAAGATATGTTGCAAAGTCTGTGGTGTCAACATAGCACAAGCTATTCAAATTTAACTAAAGAATAAAATCTCTTTCCATTTGAATTAAAACAAAACAAAACAAAAAAACACACACACATCTTAGGAAATATTCTAACTAGCTTTAGACTTCAGAAATTTTTCAGAAGCAATCTGAAATACTTAGCACCAACTCAATATTACTATGCTTTTGAGTGTGTCATTTTTAATGATTTATAATTTACAAGATTGAACATTATTTTACTTTTCACAAAGTCATTTAGACATTTCCTGACTCAAACAGTGTTAGACTAGACTGAATTGTCAAATCTTTTCTGGTCGTGCTTTCCACTCCCCTTTATTCCAAGAAATGCTTTATCGTGTGATGACATGCCTGCGACCACTAATGTGATGAGGAAAAAAGGAGTAAAACTTCATCTGCTAACACGAAAGACTAGCACAGAAGAATAACTGAAAACTAAGTAAAGAAATCTATAACAGAACAAATATAATTAAGTAAAAGTTTTTTGGAAAGTTAGACATGAAGAACAATTTCTTATTCTGACATTTTCCTGTTTCAACATTTCATTATTAGTCCCTTGTGACTGTCCGCACAATTGCTTAGAGATCATACTTTATTATGGATAATTTGACTCTTTGTTCAATAAATCATAACAATTCTATTGAAGTCATATGCATTTAACATAACAGATTAAACTATTTCAAAAACATATTCATAAAAATATAAAGAAATTATTTGCCATTTATACTTTTGCCACCAACCTTAAAAGAGCTACGAGGATTTGAAAAGTTTTATAGCTGTCCTTAAAAATGTGCCATTAGTGACCCCATATATCATACATTAATTGTGATCCCTATTCGGTCTTTAAAGGTGAGTTTTTAAATAAAGGTCCATATCAAGATTTACAATCGTTGCCAACAAAGTCTGCAGCTTACAGACACTGATGGAGTAGCAAATAATGAGGAAGATACTTGGCCTTATAGAAGGATTTCAATTTCATGGACAAGTGGCTCCAATACATTGAAAAAAATACCTTGAAAGATGACAAAGTGTGGGATGCAGATCCCACCTCCTGGGTAGAAACACAGAATCCAGGGATGGTATATGGGACATGTGATATTGAGAAGCATGAAGGGTTGTTTCAGTCCTCGACATAGAAAAAGGGGGGATATCAATCAACAGAGAAGTCATTTTGCTACTGTACAGGGGTCTGGTCAGTTGAGAATAGTAGGTCTGGTCCAGTTGTCCACAACAATATGGAGCATGTTCACAGGAAGACAGAAAAAAGAACCAGAGGCTTGTGAGCAAAGTTTGTGATATAAGCCTTATGGGCTCAAAACATACCTTTTGAAAGACAAAACAGAGAGGAGTTAGGCCTGCAAGGACAAATAAAAAACAGACCTAGTAGAGGGCAACTCTTTAGCCTCTTCAGCAAAGAAACTGCTGACTAGAGGCAAAATATAAAATCCACTTTGAACTAAGATCTGACTTGCTGGCATCAAGAGGTAATTACTTATGAGAACAGTTTACCTTTAAAATGAGATGTGCTCTTTTTCTGTATTACATATCAAAATAAGATATGTGCTGAACATCCGAGGTAGTGCTTTCTGGTCTTGGCAATCGTGTTCATTCCGACGTTTTATTGGAAAAGCAAACCAACTCTAATAACCTTGTTGGGAAACACACGCAAACAGCATTGTTAGACATCTTTAAGAGAGCTGTCCAAGCAAAGTACATAAGCAGGCAGCCAGTCAGGGAGAAGAAGATAGACTCAGCACTGTGGTCTGAGCAACAGTATCTCTCAGAAAGTGTTAAGAGCTTCAATATAAATTTTCAAATCACAGCCTGCAAGATGAGATATTAGAGGACCATATTCCAAGACATAGCAGCAAGAGATTAGGAAGTCCCTAGAGGAAAGGTCCAATGGCCCAGAAGGCTGTGCTACCATTCAGTGAGACCTGGGCAAGTTGGAGAGTTGGCTGGAGAGCCGGCTGGAGAGGAGTCTAATGAAGTTCGACAAAGGCAAGTGTAGAGTCCTACATCCAGAGAGGAATAATCTCGTGCACTGGTACAGAGGTAGAGCTTGATCTGCTGGAAAGCATCTCTGAGGAGGAGGACCTAGGAGTCGTGGTGGTCAACAAGATAATCATGAGCCAACAATGTGCTCTTGTAGCCAAGAAGGGCAATGGTGCCTGGGGTGCATTAAGAAGAGTCAGGGAAAGTTCTCTTCCCCCTCTATCCTGCCCCAGTGAGGCCACATCTGGAGTACTGTGTCCAGTTCTGGGCTCCCCAGTTCGAGAGAGACAGGGAACTATTGGAGACAGTCGAACAGAGGACTACAAAGATGATGAGGGGATTGGAGTATCTGTTCTATGAAGAAAGGTTGAGAGATCTGGGGCTATTTAGCCTGGAGAAGAGAAGACTGAGAGGGGATCCTATAACGCTTATAAATATTTAAAGTGTGAAGGTCAAGAGGGTGGGGCCAGACCCTTTTCAATGGTTCCCAGTGATAAGACAAGAGGCAACAGGCACAAGCTAGAACATAGAAAGTTCAACCAAAACACAAAGAAAAAATTCTTTCCTGTGAGGGTGACGGAGCACTGGAAGAGGCTGCCAAGAGAGGTTGTGGAGTCTCCTTCTCTGGAGACTTCCAAAACCCACCTGGACACGTAACTATGCAGTCTGCTCTAGGTGAACCTACTTTAGCAGGGGAAGTGAACTAGATGATCTCCAGAGGTCCCTTCCAACCCCTACCATTCTTTCATTCTGTGATTCTATACAATAAGGTATCATTCCTGCTTCTGCAGAACATTAAATCAATTGTTTCTAATCAAATGTTGTATTTCATCTGGACAGAGCAGTCTTTTCAGGTTTTATCCTAGTCTTTTATACCATCACAGGGACATTGAGGACAAATGACCCTTGGTAAACCTTTTTGCCCTCTATCATCTCTCATGTAACACTCTGATGCCACTCAGAATTTCAGTGAATACATGAATTTGAAAACCAGACTGAAATAGCATTTCTGGAGTTACAATTCAAATTGATTTGGTCCAATTTTAACTTATTTTTTATATATGTCATAAACAATCATACAAGTCCTGGCAACATGATCCAGGTTGAATTGTCATTGTAAGCTCTTTGGGATAAGGATTTTCTTTTGTTAAATTTATGTCCTTCAACCTGATAGTTGCCTTATGGCTACCAATCAGAAGACCAATAATAGCATTGAGTGTCCTTAACATTGATCAACTTTAACTATGGGCACAGCAAGTTCTTCACTGAAAGTAAGATTACAGAACTCTTATAAACAGGGCTCCAGAACATATGTGTTTAAAACCCGCATCTTGTCCTACAAATCATTTTTAAGCGTTCTCAGTTAACACACTTTCATTGCTAGTCTGGATTAGCCAGAAGATAGTCCTGGGAAATGACTGGCAGGAAGACATTCATACGCAACTCTAACACAAAGTAACCAGGTTTCATATCTTCTGTGCAAAGTTCAGATAAAGATCCTCCAGTTGAGATTCACCTCATGGAGCCTAAGATGAAAGCTGCAGCACAAATGTCCATGTCTAACTTGCTTGCTCTTTCTCTGTAGTCCTTCCTGGACAAATTCTACTGCATGACATAGCTGCTTTACTCACATCACAGAAATAATGACTTTTCATTTCTGCCTGAAAAGAGAGGTTATGGTGATGGGTAAACATCATGTATGTGCAGTGTAAATGGCTGTATTTGATTAGACGAATCCCACACCTTGTGACCTTTAGGTTTATTCTTCTAGATCTGTCTTCAAACACGGTCCCAAGGCCAGGAGAGTTCAAATGTCACCAACCCAAAAGAACACAGAGAAGGCAGAGTAATTCTGAAACAGCTCTGTAATAAATAACTACCCCATCTATACCTGCTTCTGTTTTAGTAGTATTTTCCTCCTGACCTTTCCCAATAGGAAATGTGACAAATTCTACCCTGGCTCCTTTGTGCTAGCATATGTGGCTTGGTCTTAAGTGTTCTGTTTCTACATCAAAGAGCAGTATATTTTAATTTTTATTTTTTTTTAACCAGGACTATTCAAACAAATGTTCACTGTCATATGTAACACCGGCCAACGAAGTCAATTATTTAGCACTGTCATCCTGTGACCTTCAGTGAAAATGAAAATGCTCGCTACCTTGCAACAGATGCCAACTAACTCAACAATACCCACATTGTTTTTATTGCATTACTGCATTAAACCCAGAGTAAGGTTTAGTACAAAATGAAATTTTGTTAAGGAATTTTAGGCTGCTAGTGGGGTTTTATTTTTAAAAACAATAAAAATATAAACAATTTAAGGATGCAAAAGTGTAAGGCACAACGCCCATGTCTTAGCAAAGGAAACAGGAACAGATGACAATAAATATGCTATAGGCTGTTAGAAGAGTGTGCCAACAGCACAATGTGTTACTACACATGAAGCCTGAGTTCAGAAGATACAAGAGCCTGCTGAAACTGCTCAGCTGAAATTATTTTCCTCAGAAAACAACTTTTTGACAAAACAGATTTTTTAGGAAAAAAAAACTCACACAAAAAAAAAATACCACTTCCATTTTAAATTTGAACTACATCGGGAATGAAAAGCTGTTCTCTAAATAGAAAGAAACAGGTTTGGTGGGTTGCCAAAAATCAAAGGGATAGGGGAGTGTTGCGTTTACTTGTTTCCTGGCTTGAAGGCTTTTCTTGTCAGTGATGCTACTGAAAACCAAAATGTTTTCATTTTTCAGCTTTTTATTTTTGGCAAGTTTCTGCCCTGGCAATTTGCTTTCATCACAACATTTCAACAGGAAGAGATTAATTTTCAAATAGCTCTAGCAATATTCATATGGCTCCCTCCTTTCTCTTGTTACTGGATAACACAGTAGTACATAACAAACCAGTAACACCACCAAAGGAAATATGCTGCGTATTGTATTTCTTAAACTACTTGTAGTCAATGGACAATTCCACATGGGATCACAAACAAAGAAGTCTTTAACTACATTTGAAGCATACCCTCCTCTCAGGAGCTCCACTCAGCACAAAAAGACCAAAAATCCCCAAACCAGCATCTTCCTATTACTTTGTGAGACTGCCCAAAGCAACAGTGCACCTCCTGTCCCTGTGTATATATCTAGGTCTTATACCACATTCTGCTATTCCAAATTTCTCCAGAGGAGTAGCAGCTTGTAACACCTTTATAAATGCTGTTGAGGATAAATTTAGCTCCCTGAGGCCACTTGCTAAGCCTTCTCGACCTGAATCATTTTCAAATAAAGAACAGGCAAGGGCAGTAGCACAGGCAATGTGCTCACATAAGATGCGTAGGCTCAGCAGCAGCGTTGTGTACACATGGCTTTTACATGGGGGTTGGCAAGAGCACAGATTTCTCGATTCAAATCAGTGAAGAAATCCCAAAAATTAAGGGGTGTGGGTGGCTGAACCCAGCCCTACCCTACTGCCATCCCATCTACTCGTCTCCAGCTCCTGGGGCAGCTTTTGGGGAGGGAGAGGGGGCTGCTGTTTGACACCTGTTTCTCTACTCATGGTGCTCAGTCTACTTCCCAAGAGTCAGAGAAAGTCTACTGCTTGAATAGAGATACTAATTGAGCATCATTTGCAAAAACATAGGAAATGCGTTTACTAACTATAGGTAACTAGTTGCATCAATGGAGACAATGTCTGTGCATCACTGACATCACTAATATGCTCAATTAAAATGTATAACATTTAAGATATTGGGGGAGGAGGAGCATGCCTCTGTGTGTATACATGTGCATGTGTGTATGGATTTTCTTGATACTGTTTATTTGAAACCTATTGTTTAAGGGTATGTTTAATTGTATGATAGTAATTATGCTGTGGAATTGACAAAGATATATTCAGATGAAAAGGCATTATTTTCTGAAGATAAATGCATTAACAATCCCAATTTCATAATCATTGCAATGTGAAAAAACGGTAAGCACTCAATGGCCTATGTGAAGGAGACAAGAAATGAATATATACATAATAGGGGTGGTGTAACTAGAGACAGTTCATATTCAAACAGAATTAGAATAACAAGGTGCAAAAAAAGCATTCTGACCTTCTACATTCCCAGAATTGTCAAACTACACCTGTGAGAAGATACTGCACTATCATTTTTTTCCCAGTGAACAACAGTGTTCAATTTTTCAGGAATAAAAAAAACAGTCTTCATGAGAAAATCTTACCTTTTTTTTTTTCATAAATAAACTTTTTTTTTTTTTGAAAATGAAGAAAAAGAACTTTTTCTGTTAAAGTTGTAAAATGACTTCCAAGCATTTCCTCAAAGACAATTTAGGAGGAAAAAAAAGTTAAAAATAATTTGTTTGCAGACTCTGATTAAGTTACCGTTTCCAGTGGCAGCGTTTTGAAGATTAAAATGAAAAATGCCATTTGGACCCCAGCTGTGACGGAGCTATGATCCCATTATTGTAGCTTGCCTGCCCCACTCAGGGTTCAAAATCACCGGTGTGTAGATTTCCTGCAGAATACTAAATGATAAGGAGCATTAAGGAAAGAGGTTGGCAGTTGGAAGTCGGTTGCCTGCTGTTCCAGGATCAGTTGCTTGAACCTCTGCAGTATCCTTTTAACTGGACCTATGACTTTCTTGCAATCTTTTTACCAAGAAAGTATCCTCCTTTTGATCTGTTAAGCTCACAGACTTTAAAATTGCCTCCATACGTAGGATACTTCCTCCACAGTTGAGGGATGCTGGGCAGCCACAGATACTCTGATGTTCCTGAGACAAATGGCAGGTCCCTTCCATAGAGAGATTCAACTAATGGATTTTTTCAATATAATAGGATTATGGGATTTTTTTTTTAGTGTCCTTCTGTGATTCTATCATGCATTAGGTAGAGGTACAGCTAAAAACAGATGAATTTTTAAGATGGGAATGTAAAGCTCTGAATTCTCATAAATACACTTACTGTATAATTATAAGATAGTTTTTAGAAGTGAGTCAACAAAATCTATCCGAGCATGCTTATTATGATGTGCTGATTTTTTTATTTTTTTTAATGGGCTGAGAAGCAACCTGAGGACTGGAAAGTACATTGTACAGAAATGAATAGGTCTGTTTAGACAAGTAGATATAAGGTGCATTTGTGGTGATTTCCTTCTATTTGGGCCTAGGCAGGTTTTCTTTCCACAAAGAGGTATATATTCTTTTATTCTCTGCTTCATTCAAGTAGTTGTGAACTCAACTTGTCCTTAGTATTGTGTGACACCCTGCTGAGGAAATGGCCCCAAAATAATGAGGGATGGGATTCAGTGAATTATTGTTCATATTTATACTGCCATACAGATCTACACAAAGGCTCCGCAATAGCAGCAGCACTTGGCTGTTCTACTGATTTTCTTCTCTGTAGACCCTGCAGAGGCACAATAACAAGAGAAAAATAATACAGAAGCCATTTAAAGATTTGTGACCGTGCTTGGTATGAGTGTTTCTTTAAATGAGGCAGACCATGAGAACATAATGTGTCTATACAGTGCTGCATTTCATCCTCTCAGAGGAAAATAATTCATGAAGAGAGCATTTCAAATCTATTCAAATATTCCCACTTCCTCTTCCACCAGCTTCAGTTAAGAATAGCAGGAAAGGTTAAAGATTTAATGGATGATGAGATTGAACTTGCTGTCCTTTTCAGACCCTCCTGAACAGAGCCAAAGGCCACCACTCCTGCTATGGATTACCACTGTCTAAATAGGCTTCCTATATTTTGTCTGACTTTTGGATAAACAAAGGCTTTCATTCCCTAAGGTTCTGTACCCCAAAACATGAAAACATTGTGTTATTTTCTTGTATTCAATAGCAAAAATACACGCTGATTTATCCCCCTCTTCAGTCTGGGAATTCAATTTTTAAAAGCTACATTTCCAGATTATGCACAACGAGGAAAAGTTCTCAGGAATATCCCTGTTCTGAACATAGGTGATTTTTCCATCTCCCACCAATGTATGAGATTCAATAGAAATGTGAAATTTTCAAATTTTAAAAAAAATAAAAAGTCAGTTTATTTAGGACCCTGAAACATTCTGATCTGAAATTTAAAAGCTGGATATCACACCAGTGAGTTCTGGCTCCACAGGACTCAGCAAACTACTATCATATTATCTGAGCCAGCCAAGGAGGCCACTTCAACAGAATAAGGAGCATAGGATCCCCCTGAGCCCTTTTCTCAAGGTAGTCTTTGCTGGGCTTGCAAACTCATGGCAATTCAATCTGGAGCAAATCCCAAACCAGAAACTTTCCTGTAATTCACTGAAAGTACATCAAAGAAGAGACACATCTGTAAAGCGTTTAGATTTTGCAAATTGGCATTTTTCAACAAAGACATGCTTTGTCAGGAAATTCCTGGCCAACTCTAATCAGGAATGCAACTGAGAACCAAGCATTTTGTCAGATCTATGGATAAGACGGATTTAGCCAAAGAATGAAAGGGACATGATACTCTGCTCAGCGATCCAGAAGATCAAAGGACACAGCAAATCAGAAGAGGATGGAATTAACCAGTAAAATTTTTCACTTGCAATTAAACTAATTTAACATCACATCTGACGAGACTTTCTACAAAGCACAGTGTTTACTGGTGATAAATACAGCTCTGGACATAAGGGCCTGTAGTACTGGAAGCAGAGAAGACCTATGCAACCATAGCCAGAGCACGCATCTTGGCGTACACCCTATCTGGGCCAGAGGTAATGGGGAGAAAGTAGGGATTGTAATCCTCCCTTTTCCACTACCAATTCAGTGTTGGATTCAAAGCTGAGGTCCTGAGAACATTATTTAGAGGAGAGCTGTATGTCAACAAGCGATAGTTCAACTCCTCATCTGAGCAAGAGGATTCAGAACTACATCTCCTATTTTTCCAGCCACTAAACAATTGACACTTCTGGCATAAGACTGAAGATGTGGCTTCAAGCCCCCACAAGCAGAGAAGAAATTGATCTTGTCTAGTTGACTGCCTGACTAAGTGACTGACTGGGTGACTGCCTTGCTAGCCAAGTTACTACACAACAGAGAGGATTTTGGCCCTAATTCATCCAGTAGCACTCCAGTGCTGAGACTTCAGCCATAACCATCTTCCTCATCACTCTCCCTGCCTGCCCCACACCACCAGCTCCATGCTCCCTGCTTTTGCCCAGCACCATCCAGTTCCCTCTGCCTCAGCTAAAGCCACCAGCCAGCAGCTGGTATCAACAGTTTCTCACTCTGGAGTTAAAACTCTGTGTGGAGGTACCTACCTGAGCCACAGGATAAATATTTCCACCCAGATGTTTTTTACTTGCCAGAAAATATTTGCCTGAAATCAGTGACACTGCCATAAATTCACAGGCTAAAGAATACCAGCTTGAAATTCTTCCCATACCACCAATTGTGAAAGACTTGGATTACACCAGCCAAACACTAGACTTACTAGCTTGGCAGGGGGCAGAGTAAAAATGTAATGTCAAGAGAAAATATTCCTTAAATGTTTTTCCGCATGGAACATTTGATGCACCAGCATTGCTGACATATCTGCAAATTAAAAATGGTTTTGACTAAAAAAAAAAAAAAAAAAAAAAAAAGTAAGCATGGCATCTTTTGCTTACATTGCATATTCTACCAAATATTAATTGTTATAAAGATCTGAGGGAACATACAGAGATGGGGAGGTAGCGTGCATTTTTCTTGGGGGTTTTTTTCCCAGCCTTTGGAATAACACAATGACCTTCACTATGTGCACTGTAGCTGGAAATGCCAGTATCAGAAGTGCAAGGGGTAGTCTACTTTTCAAACAGCTATTTAGCAATTCTGGCACTCTGGGATCTTCTGTATCCCAATATTCACAGGTACCAAGTGTCCGGTTTGTCACCTCTAGAACAACAGGAGCTTTGTACTGCACTGGATATGAATAAATGCAATACACGATGTGTAGCAACTGATAGCTGCAGAGCCTGTGCCATCTGGAGAGGATTTTTGTGGAAGCAGAATGAAGAGAAAAAAAATCACTGTAGGAATAAAGCTGAATCTGCACAGGCACAGAGGATTCAGATGAGCCTTGCAAGAGAAATATCTCATATGAATGTTCATAATTAAGAAGCTTAGTGCAGTACGAGCCCTCTCAGATACTGCTGTCACATACTCTGAGCTGGACTCAGTTTGAAGTAGCAAGTACATCACCTGCTGTCTGATGGAAATGACTGACTCCAGAGGATAAGCAGTAAAACCAATTATTTGCATCTCCTGTGTTCCTGCTACCCACACAGCTACTGGCAGACTTGGAAAACCAAGAAGGTTTGGGCTTAATTTTAACACTTTCAACTACTTTTATCTGTCACTGGGTAGGAAAACTTTAAAAAGAAAAATAACTTTCCCACATTCAAAAACAGACCTACAAGTAACTTTTAAATCCTACCAATATACCTTTTTCTGATGGCCTGCTTCCATTTATTGTACCTCCATTCACCAACATTGCACCTCTTTTAACCCACACAAATGTCACTTGGGCCAACAACAGTTTGAGGAATCAATATGTCAACAGTTTTTTAATTCTAGTTAGTTCCTTATATGTGTTTAATATCAAGCTACAGACCTTATTTTGACTGCAAGGGGATTGGTTACTCTCCTGTTTATTTTACCTCTACCCTGACCAAACACTGGGCATTGACAGTGAGCTGAAAATGAAAGACTAATGAAGACTTATCTCTCCTGTTCCTATTAGCTATGTGTCTATCCCTATTATTTCTATTCCTATTTAATATCTGACATCTAGCCATCTCCTAGAGGAGTGCAGTTCTCCAGGGAACTGATAAAAGCAAGGTAAGTTATGAAAAGAATAAGACTTTCTGAAGCAGATCGCTAGCAAAAAGTACTTACTAATAACAGGTATTGAGACACCAAAGATTAAGTGACCATACTTAAAATAATGTTCCTTGGTGGCAAAGAAATGAGAATAAGGAAAGTGATGAGGGAGGGTGGAGGATGCAGCACGAGCAGCTCTGAGGCAGTGTGGTATAAGCCACAAGACATGAACATGTACATTACCAGCACTGCAAAGAGAAGGAAAACTCTGCAAGACAGCAACAAGCAGAGAAGTAATTCCTCCCTGGAAAGCCTGTGCCTGAAAAATAGTGTACAGGTGTTTCTCAGTTCAACACAGAGCTGGGGGCCTCTCGTGTTGTCTACAAAGTGTAGCTGCTTTGATAAATAGTTGAGAGAAGTGACGGCTGCTTGCTTCATGTGTCATGGGTCACCAAAGGGGGCCAAGCAGTGAACAAGCCAGCTCACAATGCACACAGTCTGGAAGAGGCATGCTTCAGCTCCCAGCACGTCAAGGGAAACCACATCACATATGAAGGGACTGAGGGATCATGCGCTTGATGCTGCCAAGCTGGGGAAGCCCTTCTTCCCCATGGGAAGGGAAGAGAGCCACATCTCCCATGGCAGCCACACCAGCCAGCACTGCACCCAGGGACATGCTGACGGCAACCAAGTGAAAGCAGGTGGTGCAAGCTCAGAGGCTATGGGGAGCTCAGGCACAGGCAAATAAGGTGGGGAGGTGTCCAGCCCAGGGCCGCCCAGCAGGAGAGGCTCAAACAGGTCTGCAACCAGCGCTTGAGAACAAACCTAGTGTCTATCATACACACATAAAGGGAAACTAATGTTGATGACATGTGCTTATTCACAGTTGCGGGAGCTTTATCAAAAGACAACAAGAAATTCTGTTCAGTTTTGCTTTTTATTCCCTTCAGTGCCATTCCACTTGCTTTAAAAATAGATGTCACAGCAAAAATTTATATTTAATGCTTTGCTTGTCACAGAGGGAAGACGAAATGAGCAGCTAAGAAGTAAGAAACTCTGGGAGGGGGGAGGGAATTTATCTAGGGATAAAGACTTTTGGGACTAGATCTATCTTGAACTAATTTAGACTACAACTGAAGGTGTTACTCTGTGCTCACTCAGTGCAGGGATTGTTCCACGCACAAGATCTTTTTCTGCAAGACCGTGGGGAGGAGTGAAATCAGTCTCTGGAGGAAATCAGCTGAAGGAGAAGGAGGGAGAGTGTCCAGTTCAATCTAACTTTAGGCAATTTTATGTAACACAGTATGTCCCATCCAGCAAATCATCTCAGTCACCTTGATTTATATAGGTGAAGACCACTGAGAACACACTATTTCTCCTTTGCTGTATTTATATCTTTCTGTTTCTTTCCTCTTGCATGCATTTTTGCAAGCTTTTTCCCATTTTAGATTTCATCCTAGCTGCGCACTGATGAGACAAAATTTCAGCCCTCCCTGTTTATTTTGGAGGTAATTTCCTTGCATTACACTGGCAGCTTCATCCACATTTTTAGGAACATGGTGTGGAGTAGATTACCCAGAAATATCCTCTTCTTGCCTCGGGCAAGATTGGTCATGTTTGTCACAGCCTACCTGTGAAGTCCAGATAAGCCTCTCCTCACTTCTCGTAACAGCACATTTCCTCAGGTACTCTAATGCCTGATGACAGTTCACCTATGGTCTATTTCAGACAATTCTGTCCTAAAATATATTTCCCACCAGCCTTTTTTGACTAGTACATACAGGTTGCTACTGAGTCAATGTTATCTGCTGGCATAATACTCTGAAACAGATACTGCAAGCAATAAAGGAGTTACGGAAGGCTTCAAAATAGAAGCTTTGGGAAAAGGATCCATGGATAATGCAGGCTTTACAGAAACCATGAAAGATAAGGTTTTTAATGAGATATCCTAAAATTAAGATGCGGGCTGGGAAGCCTGTGAGCTCCCTGGTCTGGCTTCTATACGTATTCACAAACATAATATCCACCAAGCAGATTATGCTGTACTTTATTCTCTTGTTCTGTCTACAGGATTGTTGCTAATTTTGTTTTTGTATGCTTCTAGTCTAGTTTCGTAGATAACTTGCACCTACAAAAATATATATGAAAGAGCTCGAAGTGTTCACAAAGAATTGGAAAAAAGCTGAAGTGTCCTGTTCTCCTTCTGATCCTCCAGAAGAGCACTTACTACTGAGTGTGACAAGGCAAACAATTTAATGGGAGAATTGACTATTCTATTTAAAAAACAAATAAATGTTGGTCTCTTTTTTGATCATGCTATCTTTTCTTACGGACTATTGTAACTAAGTTGATGATTCCTCCCATCAGCTTGTGTAAAAAAAGCTGCAATATGATATTAAAAACTACCACAAACTGGGTCACTTCCTGAACAGCAAGCAAAAAAAATGCACCTTGTTCCCTAAGGGTACTGCATAGTTATGTGACCTGCTTTGCTTGGCTAGCTTTCGCAAACTACCAAGCGACACCCCTTCTCTTCTCTGCGCCATATGGAAGACTTTTATCTCCATACATCTCTCCTGCTGCAGTGGGAATAAAAGCAACTCAGTGGCACGAAGTCAGAATTCAAAGTTGAGACTGGCAAAGCACAGCCTAAAGCAACTTCACCTCTGTTTCTTTTCTGACTCTGTGAAGCGCAGTCATCAAAGCAGCACTAATACGACCACCCAACTCGAGGCATACAGCGCTCGTGTGAGCGCTCTGTGTTCTGAGACCGCACAAGGACATATCATCCAAGGACCTGAATGAAATGAAAGTAGGGAAAAGATACCAGCTAGCTCTCCTCATGTTCCTGCAGACTGCCATCCCCTGAACACTCAGCCCTCTGCTTCTGGACTCACCAGGAAAGATTTAGCTTGGGGCCATGGTTTGCTGCTTTGGAGCTTTTTCCTGTGAAAGGCAGCTGTAAACTAAATCACTGGTGCTGTGGGATAGGACTGCCTGCTGAATCAATCCTGGACACCTCCTTTTTCTGGTCTCTACTGCCAGGTTCTTGGCCTCTCCTGGTGGCTTCTAGCTCCCTCACAGGGAGCAGGGCTCACAACTCTTGTTCTTCACCGTCTCCTGGGGCAGGACTTCCCCCAGGGAGAAAAAAAGCAGAGGAATATGAACCCCAGTCGACCTGGGAAGAGGAGCTGATGTCAACAGCTCATGGGAATGCAGGGGGCATTGCGCCCAGTGGCTGTGGCTCCCTGCCAACAATCACTGCTCCCCACACCACCGGTAGGCCCCGTCAGCTGGTCAACTCCACCCTTCTGGTCATCCAGATCCCATCAGAGGAAAAGAGCATGAAAGAATTTGAACTGTACAGTGCTGAGTACCTCAGGGCGGACGAACGAAAACAGCAAAATCCAGGGAATTTCCCCACTCTCAGAGAAAATTCAGGCTTTCACTGGAGAATGAAGACCAAAAGTAAGACTGGGGTTAGAAGTAAAGAGATTTGGACACAGTCAAGAAAACAAAGAAGTGGATAAAACCACACCACCACTAGACTCCCTTCAGCTAAAATTTTCCTCTGACTAGTAAATGCCTCCAAGCTCCAGGGAGCAGATGTGAATGAGTGGATCCTGGCTGCTGCACTGTCCTGCAAGGAAGTCCTGATAGCATGTCCCTTGCCAGAGTGACAATGCGCTGCAGTGATGGGACACTGCTGCTACTTATAATGGACACCCACTTTGACCTCCATCTGCCCTCTGCTTCTGGTGGGGCTTAGAGCTTCCTTGTGGAAGCCATAACAATGTGGGCATTGTCAGAGCACAGCACACAACCTCTTGCAGGCAAGGTGCATTCTAATCTCCTGTCAGCACCTCAGCCTCCAAGAATTGCATAGTTGTGACTAGTCTGAGGCTACAGATTCAATCTCTATTTCCACCTTTTTTCCTGTGTTCTCATGTTTCTGTGTTTATTTTTTCATGCAAAGTAAATTATTCTTCATATTTCCATAATTCAGATGAATAATTCTTCTCCATCAGTTAACTGGACAGTATCAAATGCCTTGTGCTTCAAAATCAGTGACAGTCAGAAATAAAACTACCTCCTCATTATTTGGCTTGTGTTAAGACTTAGACACAGAAAAGACCAGTGGTTGAATCTTCTCCAGTTTTAAATCTTCTCCTCTTAATTTCCAGGAGCTTTTAACTGCTACTTCTTCACTTTTTTTCCTCCTGGACAGTCCATCTGGGACTTAAATACACACAAATCCCCCTCAAATAGCATTTTGTATCTCAGAGTGGTGCATTTTAGGCTCCCAGAAGTTTCCTCAGTGCAGCACAAAAGACCAAAGAAGCTCCAGGGCACATAACAGTTCCCAGCTCTTAGCTCCCACTACGAATCTAAGCATCAGTGGCCCAGGGACTCAGGCATTTCCAAGCACCACTTGCCAAAATCCATCAGTTTTCTGATTAAATGACAATTTGTTTCTGATGGAACAACCACCTCCCAGAGGAGTGCTGAATTTGGTCAGAAGTGCTAAATTTGGTCAGTTGGGAAAATGTTGCACTGGAGAATTTGTTACTAGACCTTCTATCCAGTAATTCTTGCTTTTGTGCTCTGTTCTCCACTTTTCCTCCACTGACTCTGTCATGTATGCTTGCCTTTAACATTCAAAGCCCCCTCCAGCAGTAGACAAAGTAGGCTAGAAATTAGCAAATTACTGGACATCACACTGGGCATAGCCCAAACAGGTAACTTCTGCTTTGTATTTCTTCATCATCCATAGCCTTCCCACTTCAGAGAGGAGGTCCGAGTCCATGGGCTGGCAAGAGCATGGAGTAGCACAGGGATTTCTCCCACCTACAGCCCTCTCAGAACCAGCTGATTCTTCCAAGCTTCCTGAAACCTGTCACAATGTTTCCAGCCTCTCTTACTACAGGCTTGAAATAACCTCGGGCGTTCCCAGCCCTACACAGTGTATTCGAATCCTCAGTGATTTTGCTCGTCAAAATCCATCTTTCTGTCACAGGTTTGGTTTTGCCTGTATTTCTGTGAACAAAACGTAACTTGTTCCTTTCAAATTTTCAGTGTCACGGCAACCACGTGGATGTGTCATAGTGTATGGACCATCTGTATGTCCATTGCAAGCTTTCATATAACACCCCAGATATCCTCCCACAAAACATTAGGGTAGGATGCTCTCCAGGGCAATATTTTAACTGCAGCACTTATATCAGATCTTTTTCATTTTCCTTTTCAGGCCCAGCTATGAACTTGGAACTGAATATAATAAAGATCATTTCATTGTCACTAGAAGAGCCAAATACCATGCATACATGTACCTTCCTGAACATACTGCAATGCAGGGACCACACTCACAGGACAAACAACACAGAGTCACTCCATGGGTACACACCAGGTTAGATCTGCAGCTCCCACACAACGCCCAACACATCTGGCCACAGCCATAGTGCTCTCAAGAGGGAAAGCTCACAGCCTAACACCTTCACACCTGTACCTGTAGATGCTGCTGAATATAAAACAATATTGAAGAAATAAACATTCTCAATGTGTGATACCAAACAGCTCAGAGAGATGCCAAGCACCTTGAAGTCAGTGACCCTCGCTTAGTTTGAGAAATGCACTCTCTTACCCTCATGAATCTCTTTTATTATTTTTACCTAAGTACAGTAGTTGCTAACTAGAAATCCTTTGGAATGTGCTGGGATGAAAATTCACCTGTTTTTTTTTGTGCTTCTTGTGCCACCCACTGGAACAGGCTGAAAACCCAAGTGAAAATAAAACGTTCAGAAGATTTCATATCCAGTATATTTTATTATGTTTCATGAATTTAAATAGCAAGTTCACAATAGTTTTAGTCAGGTCTTGTGTGAAGTGAGCTGAACAGTAGGTTAGGCAGCAGTACAAATCTGGTGACCTTGAAGCCTTGGGAGCAAAGAATGTAAACATTGAAAATGTAGAGATTAAGGCTTAACTGCAGAAGATAAACTAAGGGGTAGTGGAAAATTTTGTAACCAAAACATCAGCTATCGCAAAGAGTATTTAAGCATGCTTGTCTGTGAAATAAAGGTCTTCAGTCTCCAGTTTTCAGTTGAACC
Organism: Baryphthengus martii; assembly: GCA_013396935.1. Taxonomy (NCBI): domain Eukaryota; kingdom Metazoa; phylum Chordata; class Aves; order Coraciiformes; family Momotidae; genus Baryphthengus; species Baryphthengus martii. The sequence continues at coordinate 84,473 of VWZK01011438.1, read as the reverse complement.
CTGGAGTCCGTGTCTTGCATACACCACAAGTTCTCATTAATTCAAGATGTCTGAAAAGAAGAACCCAAGTTTGCTAATCTCCTGAGCAAATGCCTGCAAACCATTAAAACAGTTTGTCTGTCATGCAAAAGGTAAGTGCAGTTCAGTGATGTGTTTGCATTGATGAATTCTCCCGACAATAATAACATTGTACAGGCACAGAGAATATCTCATCTAACATAGTCCATCTGCCTCCAGTCACAGACAGGTGAGAAAGTTAAACCGAAGTAGGTGTGGAGAAGCTGTTCATCTTAATGAGGAAGGAGATGCTTAGTAGACTAAGAAACTACAAGGACCTGTCTTACTTAGGGAAAATAAGTCTGAGTGAGAATATTTCTTTCTCCAAAAACCTCCTTGGCACATATTCCAAAGGAGTATAGCCTTTAGGATGGCGTTCACAGCGATTAATAAGTGATTATAAAATAAATCAGGAATTAATTTAAGCTGAATACCCAGGAAAACATAAGAGCTCCAAAGCAGCGAGCAAAGCCTTCCAGTAGGGTAGATCACTTTACTTTTTTCTTTAAAAAAAATAAAAAGAGCTTGAATTGTTTCTGAAAGTCATTGTATGATGGGATTGTTTGCAATAGCAAGGCATCACGTGTAGGGACACAGTCTTACATTTCTGTATCTTTACTGAGGAGGCGTATCCATCTTTCAGAAAGAGTGTAAACAACAGGAAGAGCTCAGTGTGATAGCATCATTGAGAAAAGAGCACTTGGATTTTGGTTTGGTCTTAGTATTTCTACCCTAAAAATACAATAAAACCTGCACTTGAGACACTTCTTTGTGCTACTCACAAAAGGGCATTTTGAGTAAGTAACCATTTGAAGTACCCATTAGGTTTCCAGCACAATTTTATTTGACCTTTTAATGAAAGAATAACATGTATAAGGCAACTTATTTCAACTGATCACCTGCATGACTACTTAAAGCAGCCCTCTATATAATCTGATCAAATCATTGTCTGGTGTAATGTTAAGCTTTGTCTTTCATAAATGTACACAAGTGCATTTTCTCATTTTAAAGTTTTTTGTCCAGTTTGATTGCTTACATTTTTTAATGAATATGAAAGAAAAGACAATTCAAATACCTAATAAAGAAACTAGGTGGTACTCCCAGACATTTAAAAAACAATTCTAAAAATGTACTGATTATTGAATAGATATTATTCTATTTATGGAAAATACAATAAACTCTATAAAATTCCTTAGTTTCCACAAATAACATATCAGATATTTCTGGAAACCACAGTTATTTCTTCCTATTATGCAAAATTATTAGAACTTTAAGAAATCTTTTTCCAATTCTTACTGTAATACAGCGAAAGAGGGCTTTATATATGTGCATGTGTTTATTATGACACATGAACACAGTAAGACTTCATAACAAAAAAGTGCAGCTGAAGAAGCTGTAACTCCCCTTGTGCCAGAAAATGTGCTGCTCATTTTAACCAGCCAGTGAGCAGGAAATCCATACCCAAGGTGTGAAGTCAGGAAGACTGAAATGCAGGACCTTCAGTGCCATCCCAGCCACAACTGCCCTCACTCCAGCATAGGGGCCATGATCCGAAGGGCGTGTGATGGATGCACTCGACTCCTTAACCAGTCTAGTGGTAGTTCGGTTCAAGCTCCAAAGGTGGTAAAGGCTTAAGCCTTAAGTGGGCCAAGAACTCCTCTAGTTCCAATCTGTTCTCTGAAATACCACGAAGGAGCAGAGTGACATGGTGAGCACCGATCATGTGATTAACGCATGAACAGTGGGTGGTTTCTCAAGGCTCATTTATCAACGAACAAAGAAAGTTGTGGGTACAAGGAGCCTCATGCATACCTTTCCCATCACATGTAATTTGACTACAAGCCAACCACTTCATTCCATAAATACGATAGTCTAAGCGAGCCTTCTTTGAGCTCTCTTGGCTAAGCAGCCTGACTGCATGGTGGTGATCTCCCTCTGAGCTGGGGTGCCTCTCAAGGTTGCTCCTTGATTCAGAGAGACCTTTTACCAAATGCAGATCTTTGGTAAGCAACTGAGATCGTATATAACCTTATAGTGTGGTAACTTTGACTTCTGACTTTGTAATTTTGATTTTGTTTCGGTAACTTTGATTTGTGTCTTGGTAGGTTTGAATCATTGTTCAGATGATTGTGCCATACAGTAACAGAGTGAACCTTGCCATTGAATTTTTCTAAGTTGCACTTTTACAACATTGTATTAAAACTACTTTTCCTAAGCTCTTTGACAGTGGTTCTTTAAGTGATCTAAATCACCCATTCGTAACAAATCGGTGCAGTCAGCAGGATATCATCCACCAGAGCCTTTTCCTTCGTATCTGGCCAGCCAAACAGGCATGTGCTATCAAAATGACTGAGCTGCAGTGGGAGGCTCATGACTGCAGAAGACAAAACTGCCACAGCAGCTAAATCTATCTTTGAAACAACAACTTTCAACATATCGCTTTCCAAATTGAAAATAAGACTATTTTTTCACCTGCATTTTCCCTTAGGGAGTTTTTTGGGTGTATCCACCATGACACAGAGACACTACACAAAAAAAAAACGGTCTCTGTGGGCAGGAAGTATCTCTGCTTTGTAAATGTTTGACAACAACCATAAACTGTAGTAACGGGTATCTAGATTTACTGACTGTAATTAAATGTCAGGGCAAGTGCTCCAGCCCATTTATCATGGTCCTCCATCACCCAAATGAAGGATCATACTGGCTGAACAGAACCGAAGCTATGTCTGCTTTCGTTTGCAGGATGCCACAAAGATCTCTGTTTAGAGCACGATTTGTCTGGACAAGTGTCAGTATAGTCATGTGGACTGAGCATCCCTGAGCAGGGGGTGACCACCCCTATGTCAGTGGAAACCAGGAATCCATGTCCTGGAACTGCTCCCAGGAGCAAAACACAGCACAGCAAGGCAGAAATCTGGGAGATTTGCTTCAGAAATGTACTTCTGATCCAAAGTTAAATGCTAAGATAAGCCCTCTCTAAAGCTCGATCCTCTCTCTCCACTGTCTTGTGCTCACTCCCAAAGTAACCAAACTGCTCTTGTATAAATTTAATCATTAGCAGCAGAAAATTTCACTGGCTGAACCAAAAGCCTATTTGCATTCACGCACATCCACCTCCATATATGTTTGTCTTCCGATCTTGAGTTGTTTAAAGCAATGATTCATGCAATGGAAAAATAGGGAAAACCTAGAAGGACCGGAATCTTAAAGACCTTGTTGCACTATAGGTCTGTCTCTGAGGGTTAATCTTAGCAGGATTAATTTCATTTAACACCTAGCCATTCCACTGTTGCCAAATTAGATAAGTATGTATATGAATTCAACTGAAGAAAATGTGGGAGCATACTCTACATGTGACTCACTCATCATGCATAATTAGACGTATTAGGCTAATAAATGTTATTTTGAAATACGTAAAGTAACTGTAAAAACATTTTTAAAACCTTCAGCTGAGAATGGTTATAAAAAAAATTAAGAAATAGGTGGAGGGGAAAAGACTCTATTGTTCATTTCAAGGTCTTGGGAGAAGAAAAAAATCAATTCATTCACCTCAATCTGTTTTCAGCCTATTTGTTTCAGCATCTCAGGTTAGCAATCTCTCTCCCTTGAAGATGAGCCCAGAAGATTCCTCAGGAGCTATTACGGTAAAAGGTTGTCCCACACAATGGGGAAGTTCTGTCATCTCCCATATACCATGGTGCAATCACAAAATGTTCTCTATTTCTTCATATGCACAAGATGAGTGCTGAGACCAGGTACAGGTGCCAGTATCTCAAGACAAAGAAAAAGCATGTAACACTACTTCAAGCAGCCTAGAACACATATTATTATTATTATTGTTATTATCATTATTATTATTATTAAATTCAACCCTAACTGCCAATTAAAAGGAATTGCAGAAACAGTTTGGTAATCATTTAAGGAATGCAATTACATTGCTTACTCTGATGCTTAAGCTTTCTTTAAGAGGATCCAACAGGACCTTAGAAAGTGCTATAGGGACCATCAAGAATAGTATATTTTAAATTAATTTCAGCAGAACTAAGGGCTAGGAAACTGCAGGTTTATGTTGAGTGACTTAAAAAACAGAGAGTCTTGCCAGGAGGGAGACCTTGAGTTCACCTACCAACACATGCACCTGCCAAGAATAATAGAAATAATAATAAAAATAAAAATGCAAAAACATAAAAGTTAGCACTGTGTTGACAGGGCTTCGGTAAAATTTCTAACAGAGGGGCTCTATCACTAAGTCTTCCCACTGAGCAACATTTATAGTTATTACTTTCTTGCTGCTGGCAGTAAGCCTTTATAGACATTTTGAGAATACATCCAATATAGGAAGTGGCCTGTTGTTTTTTCTTTCTTCCAGCTACATTATTGATATTTCAGGAGAGTAATTGAACTTCTCAGCACCAACTTGTTTTCTCCATGAACTACTATTCCCTGTAGATACGCATGTTTTCAGGGCATTTGCTAAAGTAACTGTAAATCCTACGTCTAAATGGCACTTGTATTTTATCAGCCTTAGCAGGAGAAAAAATGGTATCCTAGCTGTAAAACATTGGACAGCATTTAAACTGTACTACGTTTCATCTCTTTCTTACACATACACACAATGTAACACACATTTCATTAAAGCCCTTTCATCAAAAAGACATTCAAAAACCACATTATTGTCACCCGATTTTTGTCACACCCCACCAACGCTGGCTGTTTTCCTCATTTTGCTATAAACATATCATACCACAAACAATGTTAATACTCAAATACCTATTTCTAATAAAGAAACTAAAATAAATAATGGGGGAAAAAATAATCATGGTGGAAAGCATAGTCCAGAGGATCACAAAGAGATGTGGCTCCACTCTCAGTACACAGTACTCAGCACGTCTCTGATGCTGTTTGGGCTCCAGCGGGTACAGGAGAGTGTCAGTGGGCAATCTGCTAGGACAGAGTCAGTAGCTAATGCCTGCTCCCTGCTCTTGGATTCTGTAGACCTTCAGACTGGCACCACAGCTTCTTCCAGCATGTACCCAGATAGGATAAGTGAGGGACAAAGGTCCCATCAAATAAGTGCTGATAGGTTCACAGCCATCTTTCTGCCCCAGCCACTATATATTTAAAGTGGAAAAGTCAAAGGAGTAGTTTCCCTACCACTAGTTAGAGAACAGAAATCCTTCCCTTGGAAGTGCACATGGAAAATCAACAGTGGAGATTCTGCTGAAAAAAAAGTTTGAAACTTTTCAATTAGGTCGATTTGTTACATGCCACCGCTTAGGTACAGCAGGATGCAGTATCACCTCATGGTGCCTTAATTTCAATCTTCTCTATGGACCCAGAGGCCCCAGTCACAGACATGGTGACAAAGAATCCCTGCCTTGTAGCAAATTAGTAGACTACAGGTGGCAAAGGAATGAGACACTGTACCAGGAATGCATGCCTTCGCTGGATTACCCCTACAAGGCACATTATATTGATACTGACATACACAGTGTCTTCAGCCCCCATCCCTCCAGAGTCCTGGTAGCAGACAGACTGTCAACAAAATGGAGCAACAACAGAGCAGAGTGCTTGACATCTGCCAGGTTACGGCAGACTCAGTAATCTGATGTTTACAGAATCCACATTATCTTTGGTCCTACATTTCTAAAGCTTTCATCAAAAGACAAGTGATATTAATGCATATTTAAGATTGCTGCCTGTCTACTGCATTTTTTGCTCAGGTCATTCCATCTAAGCTGTTGGGAAAGGGTTATGACTTCCTGAACCCAGTGACAACAGGTAACAGGGAAGAAAATAAATTTTCAGAGATTATGATTGTTTTCCCAAGCTTTAAAGATAGAAAATATGGCAGAACAGTGTAGGGGTTTATGCGTGCTGTGCACATGCAGAATATGAAAAGCCTAGGAGTGGTGAAGAGGGACTTCCACGAGATTGGATGAAAACAGTCTCACCTGGGGGCCGCAGGGCCAACCAAGATGCTTCTAAATAGCAAGTGTCTGAGTTGGCCTGAGCCAAATAGAGTCTGAGTGATTTGTGATCTAGCTTGGGATGAGCCCAGAAAGCAGACTGTAGTGCTGAAAAGTGGAGGGAGCTGCTGAAGGAGACTTGGGGCTTCCTTAGGAAGTAGAGGGGTGGCATGCACGTGTTTAGAAGGAGAAAAATGTCAGAGCCAAGCGGGGAAGAAGAATCCTTGGGAGAAAGTATGCAAGTGTCCTGGTTTGAGTTAGAACAGAACTAATTCTGTTCAGTGATTTTAGTTTTCAGCCAAGTTAGTTTTCTAACTAACTGCACTTTCTGAAGTAAATGGCATATTTTTGCAGACAGTGTCTGCTTCTGGTAATGGTAACACTTGATATTTATAGTTACTATCAAGAACTGGTGTGTAAAAAAGCTCTTGCTTATACTTGCTCCTATGGAGACCAAAGTCACTGCTAAATCTTGTATGCCACATTGGAGTTCCACAAAGTAAGAGGCCACATCTGCAGAAAGGAGAGAACAAAACAGGTGACCCTAAACTGACCAACAAGGTATTCCATTCTATACACATCTTATTCAGTATAAAGCTGAACGATCACAACAGTTAAGGCCTCTTCTTCAATGGTCAGCATCCAAGGAGAAGTCTATCCATTCTTCTGCCTTCAATCCTAATCCCTGTGTTCTTGAATCTAGTTCCCAAATCCAGCTCCTGAATTTGGTTCCCATCTGTCTCTCACTGCAGTCTGGAATTTCCCTAGTGCCTGCTCCACAGCATCAGTGGTGACAGTGACATAATTGTCATCAGGGGGGTTGGGTTGGTTTTGTATGCATTTCATTTTATTGTTAATATTACCATGAAAGCTGTTTCAGTTTTCCAATCCATAAATCTCTTTCCCTTATTCCCTTTCTCTTTCCCTTCTGGGAGGGAAGAGGTGTTAATACAGAGTGTCTGTCAACTGTCTAGAGGCCAGCCCAGAACTAGCCCTTGACAGTAAGAAAAAAGAGATCAAGGAAAAGATCTAATAGAAAGAAGGCACTAACAAAGCAAAAAAAAAAAAAAA
>VWZK01011438.1:49213-77360 GCA_013396935.1 Baryphthengus martii | reverse complement strand
AAAAAAAAAAAAAAAAAAAATGATAAAAAATACTCATTTTCTTCCATATTTTAAAGGACTGCAAATTTTCCAGCTTTAAGGAGGATACATAAAAACTGTGAACAATTGTCTTTATATTTCAACACCTTGCTAGAACTTTCCTCTCTCCTTCCCAAGAACATGCCTTACCACCAACCACACTGCTTTACTCTTTCCATCTAGGTACATAATTTATCTTCAGGGAAGAGACCACAGAAGAGGCCTTTATGCAGTCAAATCAGATATTATAAGTCTAGTCAGTGCCAAAGAAAAATTGTGGTATGGAATCATCTTACCTATCATGATCATTTTGTTCATCGATTAAACAATACTGAAAACAGGAACCTGCATTTAAATAAATATCATGATTTTTACAAATCTGAAAGCTTGACAGTTTCCATTGGATATTCCAACATTGATTTTTAGGTATCTAATTAAAAAAAAAATGCACGCACAAAATACAATTGTTCAGAAATCTTGTTCAGAAAGCATAATACAAATGCTCTGTTTATTACCTGTGGATCTTTTTAAAGGATTCGCTTTGTACTTACTTGTTTTCTATTAAATTTTCATGGAGTGATGCTAACCATTTATGGAAAAATCATATTCAAAATTAAATGTGCCAAAACCAGTTATAAATCTTATTTGCACTCTACACATGCAAAGGAAGAGTTTGGACACCTGTCCACTCCTGGAGTGATCTGGCCAAGTTATAGTTCAGCAAACAAATTAGAAAAATAAATCTAAGAGAAAGAGATAGAAGAAAAATGTAGTCACAAACATAGGAACATTCTGAACTACTCCTGAACTTACTGTGAGCAGGTAAGGAGGCTAAATACTTTTAATAAATTATTCATTCTGAATTACACATTCACGTGCTGTAGAAATCTACTCTGATCAATAAGCTCTTTCCTTGAAGTAAATTAGCACCTTGCTAAGTATGTTTCCTCTGCAGTGAAGACTTGACCTTGCATGTGCTGAGGATTGTGGCAGTCAGAGAAAAGCTCAATTAAGTGTTATAATTTACTCAAACAGTTTCTTAAGCACCTGCCAGGAAGCATAAATATAGAAAACACAAGCAGATTTTCATGGGGTGGGAAAAACAAACAAACAAACATAAATAAATAAACAAACAAGCAAAGCCCACAAATATTCAAGAAGAAAATATAAACAGGAGAAGTTGAGAGTATGAAGCCCCATTTCCATCCTAGATACCAAGAGCCTATATACCCCTAAATTTTGAGGATTGCAGTCATACTAGAATACGCCCAGAGCACCAGGGAAGCCCTTGCACCCCTTTCTTGCACACTCTTCCCGTATTCAGGAGGAATGCTAGAAACATATCAGGATCAAAGCACACGCCAGCCAGCGGAACGCACTTTACGAAGGGCTGACTCAAGCATGCTCTAAAGTAAGTATGTTATCATCCTGTCTCTTCCATGGAAGCAGTGAGGAAATCTGAGACAAGATTTTTCTTTTTGTTTGCTTTTGAAAGATTTGATCTAGCTAAACATCACCTGAACCCCAGATGGCCCCTGCTTCTCCTTTGCATGAGCCTGATGTCTGGGTTGCACTTGGATTATTAATTCTTCCGGGCTAAAAAACACTCCCGCCAGCACATTCAAGAGACCAGAGTCACAGACAGGAATCCACGATCAGGCAAGACAAGTATATATCAACAAAAACATCTGCTGCAGCTGTCTGTGTGGTGTGTCACCACAAGCCCTGTGTATCCGTGTACTTCACCTGCTTTTGCAGGCTGTAACAGCCACCAGCAGGAGAATTGAACCCTGTACACTGGGTAGGACCTTGGAAATCACCAAATGTGAGCAAATCCAAGAAATACCAAATAGAATTTCTTGGTCAAGGCCAACTGCAAACTTCCATGACATACATCATGATATTGTCCTGAGTCATCAATCACCACTCTCTTGTATAGTCCATAACAAGAAGGTTGCTTCTAACTTGATTGCAGCAGCCAATAAGTCGTATTTCCTTTGGCTGGTGGAGTGGACACCATAATTGTGAAGGAAATAAGCACTTAAATCACATTGCGATGGCAGTTTTGGAGATAACGTGCCTCAGGATCTGAAGCAGAACCCATGAGTCTCCTTGTTTCTCTATTACGTCTTCTGATTAAATTTTAGAAGAAAGTCACTTTCTCTTTAAAGTCATCAGAAAGTTATTAAGGCCTGTTGCAAGCTCTCTTCTATATTAAAAGAAGAAAGCATTGCTGTTTCATTAGGTTAAACAAAGTGTAAAGGAGAGTAGAGTCAACCTCTTGGTTTTGTGAGTGTAAGACAACTTCACGCTTGAGAGGCATGAAATTAATGATTAATTAGTTCATTCACTTATTCTTTACACAGGAAAACAGATACTTATGCCACTGTAGTGCACAGTGTAATGAAACAGTTTCTGCTCTAACTCAGTACTTGGGACTCAAGTCCCAAGGACCACCCAAGGACTCATTGTCATCATACCTCTCCAAGGACTTTTAAACTAAGCTGCTGTACCAGTAAGTATAAGAGCTGCCAATAGATACACTATCAAAACATATGAGAGCTGTTACTCTATGTTGGCATCAGCCAGACCTGGAAAAGAAAGAAAAAGCTGAAGAAAAGCCCTCACACATGGGAAGGATGTTTGTATCTATGCTATACCTACCAAATAAGCAAAGAAAATGCTATTTCACTGTGTTTGCTATATATCTTCCAAGGCTTCTGGGGAATGCCTTTGCCTATTTTCACATCCTGGCTTATCAGGATAGCTAAGAAATGTAATGCTTCTTTGGGAGACAATTGCAATTGCCTTCAAACAGTGTTTCTTAGAGGCTGAGAAGTGTCACCTTGCAAATTTTCAGGTGCTGATTTAGGGGACAATCTCTTCTCGGAAATTGGTTTTATTCTTCTCCACAGAAGAAGTGAATCCTGTGCTGGGGTAATGATTCTAAATACTTTTCTAAAGTCCTTTCACTCCTTCCCACCCAACCTTTCTTCTTTGAATCTTTCTGTAAGAATAATAGCTTTCAATCTGAAAAACCTCTGTACGCAAAACAGGAACATTCAGGTATAGCATAATTTAGCTATTTTCAACTACTGTTATTTGGATATTTTTTGTTAAATTTCACCTTCCAGTAAATACGACAGTGTTAGTTGTCTTTCCCTTTTTGGGTAATGATGTGCTGCACGCAGCCACAGACTTAAATAATAGTTTTCATCTGATACTTTAAGGTGGGTTACTTAAAAATTTGTCTAAAACAAGCCTTTTAATGAATTTTAAAGCAAAATTCCCACTATGTATTGATGTCAGTGCCAGAATCCTGCTATCAAGCAACCTGCATAAAGTCACCAGCTGTAGGCCCTGGATGTAAGCCACTGTTTAATTTTACTGATAATTCTTGGGAGTCCCTAAGGTACTAACCTCATACTGTCTCCTATCAGTATGTTTCATCCTGGGCTCAGAGTAAGTAACAGTATTTAGATTTCTGACAGTTTAAGAGAAACCTCACTAGAATAATCTGGATTCTACTAGGTTTCCTTATTTCCATGAGTGTATTTTTAGTTATGCATTTTACTTCATAACTGAGTAAGATATAGGAATTATCATCACAGTGATTTTGTTGTTCTGAAGAAAGTATTTCCTACTCTTAGCAATTGTTGGTCACAGGAATTTGACACTTAAGTTTGTCGCTGAAAATTGCCTTTCTTAGCAAGAGAGTGATTTGAACACATATTCCACACTGGAGAAACAACAGAGATACTTTTTCTAAGGTTTTTTTGTTGAACTAGGAGCTCCCTAAAAACTGGTCAGAGCATAAAAAGTTAGAACCAGTATCAGAGAAAGTGGATTTCCAAGCCAAATACATGTGATGAAAAAGTGATGCCTACAGAAGATTTACTACTTCCACATAGGATTTGTGTCTCATAAAACAGTATGTGCATTTATATTTTTCTACAAGCAAACTCACCGTAATGAGTATCCTCATTATTTTTATAAGGTAAATTCTCTATCATTCTCACAGTATGTAAAAAAAACCAAACCAGAATTTCATTTGGTTTTATGTTTTAATAGTACTTACATGTAACAGAACTTTTTCTAAAAGAGTTTCTCTCCAATATCCCTGTCGATATCTTGTTCTACTGTTGCACACTCCTCTATTTGACTAAGTGTCCTGAGACTTCTGGATCTTCCATTAATCTCCTTCATTCACATGAAACATTTTATTTTCTGCTATTTTGAGCACCACTCCAACCACACCTCAAGGATCTCTCTTTCACTCAACTCTAACCCAAACCCAGACCTGAATCCTACTTTCTGGCTTCAATTAAGATCCCCACCTCTGACTCACACCACAAACATCCTCTAAGCACAAATCTCTTGGCTGTCCTAACTTTCCTTTGGATGCCCATTTCCAACCCCACTCCAAACACACTTATAAGCTCTTTCTTTCATCAAACCCTAATTTTAATCCAAACCCTACTTTCTAGTTCAGGCTGTTTGTGGCATGCGACCCACAAGGGTCTCACTGACATTCAACAATTTATCCTTTTAATGTTGAATTTATGTCTAGTAATTTGGCAATAAGTATTCATCACCTCTGCTTTGCCTTTCTTTCCAAGGGGGTCATGCTTATTTAACTTCTGAGCTGAGAAAAATGTTTACTACCATATCACTAATTATGAACAAAGCTCTGGCTTAACTTGAGCAATAAATAAAACTTAGTCTTGACCGTCTGCAAAATTCTGTTAATGGGCATCATGTCAAGCAAGATTCCTTTAGACTAGATATTTTTGGAGACTCTGGAGACTCTGCAATTCTTAAAGTATTTTAAAATACACAGTAACATACTAACCACAGGCCAGAACCTCTAGTGGAGGTTGCCTTACTTGCTCTAATTTTTCCAAGGAGAAATTACAAAGAAATTTCAGAAACTGAAAAACCATGTAATAATCAAGACATGGCAGTATTCACAGATCATGAAGGGGAATAAAAAATGATTAAATGAGACTATGAAAGGTATTTTTTAGCCTTGAAAAGCTGTCATTGTTTCTAAGGTTAGAAAGGGACTTCTGGTACCTATATTGCAGTAGAAGAATCAAAGGAGAAACAAAATACACATTAATCAACTTAATACAGGTAAAAATCAGTTTCCTTGAAAAGATAGAATTTCCAGCTATAAGGGGGAGAAAGGGTGATTTGGCTATTGCAATCTTCAGAAGTATTTTAGGAAAATTATTGAAACTGGCATCATTTGCCCCTGAAATTTCAGGCCTTACTAGTTTTCAGAGTAAAATCACTGAAATTTGACAGGGTGGTATTTTGCATGAATTTCATATAATGTTGCATAGACCTTTAAGGACAGAGTGTTTGCTAAAATTGAAAACAAAACAATAATCATTTCCTGGTATCTTGGCTAGAGTAATGCTTGTATAAGGAATGAAATCTCCCAGGCAGGACACTCAGGCACGCCTCAGGAAATTCCAAGAATTTTCTAAAATTCTCACTTCGTTGGGCTCATGTAACAGTCAAATACTCAGTTGTGAAGATATGCTGGTTTCAAGCTGGCCCACTGCCTCAAGTCAGTGCACATCTCATCCAGCAGAGACTAGCTGGGGTGTTCCTGAACCATGAGAGGAATTAACAAATTAAGTGTACTGGGTGTGCATACAAGAATAGCCCTGATGCCCAGCTGCACCACAATTGTAAATAAAGAACAAACTTTTTTTCGTGTTTATGATTCATTCATAGTTTAAACCCCATCGGTCTTGCCACAGTAAGTGCTCTATTATTATCAGTAGCCTTTTCCACAACTCTCCGAGTGAGGTTTCCTTTCAATAACCTAAAGATTAAAGAATCCTCTTGAATTCAAGTGATTTGCTGTATCTATATGTCTTCATCTGATAATTTTCCATTTTCTGGTATTGGCTAAGTAGTCCGGTGTCCCAGATTGCTCTTTTCCTTACTTAGTAGAATTCACTTTTTTTTACTATTTTACAGCTATTTTATGTCTTCATAGGCTCTTTTATGTGGCAGTATATGCCCTTATAACTCTTAATTTGCTTTCTTTGCATGTCTGCAAAGGGAAAGAACAGGAATAGAAAGAGTCTGGAAATCACGATCTGAAAATTACAATTAAAAAAATGGGTTTCTTTTCTAAATGAGGTTATGAAATTGTTGCAGCTGTTAAGAACAAATTAAATTAACATTGACATTATCTGATTCCAGCTCTAAGGTGGGGAAGATTAACTAAGCTTTTGAAACCTCCTTCAGTCATGTTTTTTTTTTTATTTGAGCAATCTAACTTAATTTAATTTATCATCAAAATCTTCACTATAGCAATGACAGAAAACAGTGCAACCACAATCCCTTTTGGGTCTCCCCTTTCTGAGAGACACACATGACTTTTTAGCGTGACACTAATTGATATACTTTTTTGGATAGACTAGAGTGCCTAACTCTCAAAATTAAAGCCCACTGTGCACCAGTGGGACGTAGGTTCCCAAACTCATTTCAGGGATATTCCCGAAAGACATAACGGGATGGCTTTTAAGTTGAAATGATGGTTAGAAGGACTCATGCTCTTAAATCCTGTGGATGTTTTTGAAAATCTTGGCCTTAATTTTCATTCCTGCAGTGTCGCAGTGACATCCAGTGGTCAGTAAGATTACTCTTAAATTAGGCTCTGACCCTACCAAAATTCAAGGGCATCCTTACTTACGGACACTATAAGGCGATGCATGTGTTTCATGCCTGTAAGTTTTTACAGAAGTTATGCTTGATTAAGCATTGACTCAGCATTTGAAAAAGTCAGAAGGACTGTCAGAGGCAAAAGGACAGTTCCCCATATTTTGTTATTATGGATTATCCTCTTTCCCTAACTCTCTCTTTTCAGGATTCCTGCTTGGGCTGCAAACTGTTTGAGGCTGCTCCCAAATTTACCTGCTCCCTAAATTCTAATAAAAAGAGTGATTAATCTAATGTTTGTACTGTCATAGCAGCCTGGAAGTCTACCAAAGTAGATTTAGACCAAGATAACAACTCAGGCTTTTAGGTTCTGTACCAAACATGTGAAAAAACCATGTAAACCAAGCAAGCAATCTTGGGTCAACTACAAAACTACTAGAAGTCTAGGAGTCACTGTAATAGCCACACACAAACAGTTTCATCATTATCAGAAGAGAACTGTGAGGCTAAGGGCAGAAATTGAAAGTAACTTTGTCCAGAAACAGAGGAACAAAACCTCCAAGGAGAGGCTATGGTGCAGCAGCAATCAGTCACTAGAAGAAAGGGTAGAGAGCAGATTAAAATACTCCAGCACTGGTACCCAAAGTATCCTGAAAATGCCAATGGTTGGTCCGATTCACGAGAATGAAAAGCGAGAAGTTGGTGGTTAGAGAGAGGGTTCCCAGAATCCAGGGAGATGATTGGTCAGAAGCATCAAGCAGCACGAAAGACTGAGGGAGAGGATTTGAGTACAGAATAGCTTCCCTCTACACCACTGAGAGCAAAAGAGCCAGTCTGGGGTAGTGCTGCTAGGGAGGAGAAGGAAGGATCAGAAGGAGAAGGTGGGAGAGAATGAGAGAAAAATAACAAAAAGCCCAGACCAACACAGGGCAGAATCCCCCAAAGGAATTCTCTTAAAACTTCCATGCATGGGAATGGAGAAGGCCTTAGTTTACACCCTGCTCTGAGACTTAGCAATGTGTCTTCAGAACAAGCGAATAGGGAATACCAACCTGTAGATAGGAAGGAGCTCCAAGTGTCACAGATATGATAAAATAGTTAAATCCCAACAATGCTGTGTCAGCAGTTACAACAGAAAAAAAAGAAAGATGTCCTAAGGAACGAGTGAATTTGGCTTTTCAACTCCAGCTGGTAAAGTGATACCACTCGTGTTAAGCCGTTCTCCTTTTCCCAGGCTGACAGCAGAAGCCAGAGACACTCCATTGCACAGAAAAGAGAGGGAACTGTCAGTGTGATATGAGAGAAGTTGAAGCTGTTAGACGTGCTGACGTTGCTAGAAAGAAGCTTCATCTTTTACTATAATCATAAAAGCACAACCTACACTCCATGCCTTTGCTACTGTGGGAATATATGTCTTTATTTATTTTTTAAATTATTTATTCCACAATCTTGTTTATTGACAAAGATAGGATGAGTGATTTGGCTTAGAAGAAGACAGTCCACCTTTACACATAAAGGGCAGGAGTAAAAAGTTAGGAAAAACATCAAGGAGACTTAATAGCAGGGATGAGGAAAGTTGAGTGGGATAGAGGAAGGGATGGATTGGAGATATGACCTTTGCTCTTGAAGGAGGAAAAGGAAGAACACAGTTGTGATGGTAGATGTGGGATTTAAACTTAAGTGCAGGAGAAGAGCGAAAAACAAAAATGGGGTGGACACCTTCCACACACTGAAAATATTAAAATAGGAAAAATGGTTCCATCCAAAGGGAGAGAGAAGGCTGGGAAGGAGGAAAACTAATGCAGAAGTAGGAAGTGCAAAGAAGAAACAGTATAACATTGAGAGAGAGAAAAAAAGAACTCATTCTAAAAAAATATAGATGACTTCAAAACATGAATAGAGCTAGAAACATAGAAACACAGCACAGAATATGCCTAAGTTCATATGGATCTTATAGAGTATATGATGTCAGAAACTGGAAGATTGAGTAAGGAATCCTATTTAGAATTACAGGATCACAGAATGGTTGAAGTTGGGAGGGACCTCTGGAGATCATCTGGTTTAATTCCCTGCTCAAACAGGTGTACCTAGAGCCACTTGCCCAGGATCATGTCCAGACAGCTTTTAAATATCTCCAAGGAGGGATATTCTACAACCTCTCTGGGCAATCTGTGTCAGTGCTTAGTCTCCCTCAGAGTAAAAAACAAAACAAAAGGAGTGTTTCCTGATGTTCAGATGGAGCCTTTTGAGTTTCAGTTTGTGCCTGTTGCATCTGGTCTTGTCATTGGACCACTGAAAAGAACCTGGCTCTGCTCTCCTTGCACCCTTCCTTCAGGTATTGATGAGGCTTCTTTTCTCTGGGCTGAACAGTCCCAGCTCTCTCAGCCCTTCCTCACAGAAGAGATGTTCCAGTTTCTTAATTATCTTCATGGCACTTCATTAGACTTCTTCCAGTATGCCCATGTCTCTCTTGTACTTCGTATCCAGAACTGGACACAGTGCTTCAGATATGGCCTTACCAGTGCTGATACAGGGGAAGGATCACCTACCTTAACCTGCTGGCAATACTGTGCCAAAGGCAGCCAAGGACAGGGGATACAGGGGAAGGATCACCTACCTTAACCTGCTGGCAATACTCTATTCACCTTCCTTACAGCAAGGGCACATTGGTGGCTGATGTTCGACTTGAGATCCATCAGGACCCCACAGGTTCTTTTCTGCCAAGCTGTTTTTCAGCTGAGCAGCCCCCATCGCATACTGGTGCCTGGAGTTGTTTTCCCTAGGTGCAGGACTTTGCACTTCTCCTTGTTGAACCTCGTGAAGTTCCTGTCAGTGCATTTCTCCAGCCTGACGAAGTCCCTCTGGATGGCAGCACTTATCAGCCACTTCCCCTAGCTTCATGTCATCTTCAAACTTACTGAGGACACACTCTGCGCCATCATCCGGATCATTAACAATGATAAACAGGACTGGACTCAGTATCGACCCCTGGGGTACACTGCTGGTTACTGCCCTCTGACTTCATGCCACTAATAATCTCTCTGGGCCTATCCATTCCCTTTATAATCCACCTCACTGTCTGCTCAACCAGCCCATACTTCATCAGCTTGTCTATGAGGATCTCATAGGAGACAGTGTTGAAAGCTTTAACTGAAACGAACGTAAACAACATCCACTGCTTTCCCCTTATCTATCAATCAGACATTTTGTCATGGAAGTTTACCAAGTTGGCCAAGCATGAGTTATTATTGTATTTTTAGCAGTGTGAGAGACATACTCTGTGCCTAGTTTATTCACCAATAATATCAGCATATTAATAATTATTCTGCTCACAAGAGTCCTACAATAATTAACATTTGAAGATATGCCTTGAGATCTTCTGAGTAAATGTTGCTACTCTAGGTATGTAAGAAAAAGTTGATTCTGTTTTCAAATGGTCTTTAAATTACTTGGACTTAAAAATCTTTAAAGTATTGAATCCTTAGAATAGCTATAAAACAAGATACATACATACAATAAAACAAGGATGTAAAACATACTTCTCAGACTTCTCTTAAATAAATGTACTTTTACTAAACAAACTGTGAAACTCAAGGTTTTATCATCACATCTTTCGTTTTAGAATGTGATATTATCTATCCTTGCTCAAACGAATCTTAACTTTCTATAAGAACATTCAAAGATGTCAATACTGCCAGTATAACTATCAAGCAGGTATCAAGTCAAAGTGGAACAACAACAACTCAGCAAAGAGGTAGTCCTAGCACATTTCAAGGTTTGTTAATGTTCCTAGCACTGAGGAAACAATTATTTTCCACTGCAATCACAATTATCTTTGTAAGAGATCAATAACAGGAGAAGGACGACTTGGGATTGTCGATCAATGAAAAGCTGAATATGAGTCGACAATGTTCATCCCAGAAGATCAACCGCATCCTGAGTTGCATGAAAAGAAGTGTGACTCTGTTCTGTTCTTGTGAGACCCCACCTGGAGTACTGTGTACATTTCTGGAGCCCCAACACAAGAAAGACATTGAACTGTTGGAACAGGTCCAGAGGAGGGCCATGAGGATGATTGGAAGGCTGGAGCAACTCTCCTTAAGGACAGGTTGAGGGACTTGGGGCTGTTCAGCCTGGAGAAGAGAAGGCTAAGGGGAGACCTTATACCAGCCTTCCAGTACCTGAAAGGGACCTACAAGAAAGCTCGTGAGGGGCAGTTTTCAAGGGCTTGTAGTGGTAGAACAAGTGGAAATGGTTTCAAGCCAGAAGAGGGTAGGTTGAGACTGGATGTCAGGAAGAAATTCTTCACAGTAAGGGTGGTGAGACACTGGAACAGGTTGCCCAGGGAGGTTGTGGCTGCACCCTCCAAGGAAGTGTTCAAGTCCAGGTTGGATGGGGCCTTGAGCAACCTGGTCTAGTGGGTGGTGGACCTGCCTGTGTCAGGGCAGGTGGAACTAGATTATATTGAAGGTTCCTTCCAACCTTAATCATTCTATGAATCTATGAAACAAAACCAATATGCCTTTCTCTCCTTTTCCTTCACAGGAATTTCTTGCTCTGAGGCAGTCGTATTGAAATAACAGCAAGAAGCAAAGATTGGAGAGAAGATAGACCGGGTAGTGAGTCATGTACTGGCTTGCTTTAGAGGTTCCTGTAGATTTCATCAAGAGATCTTCTCATCCATTTTCAAGGCTGCACAAGAGATTAGTGTCAATGCCAGGACTAAATCTGCAGAAAGCCCTGGTGTTGAAACTCCTACACTGAACTAATAGATGAAAACTCCTTTTGGGAAGTGTGGTCAGTTTGGGTAATATAATGAGCTCTTACTACAGTTCCTGCAAGGAATATTTGTGTGAGTAAATTTATTGCAGCTCCTGTACTTAAAAGAACTATTGTTCTTTCCTGCATTCAGTAAATTCATGTTACTAACTTTCTCTTCCTGCCAGTTTCACTCACTGTCATGAAGACAGGTAAGGTCACTGGGGGGGGGCGACTGTGTATGCTGTAGGAGGAGTTCTCCTCTAGTGCCAGCTCCTCTGCTGTGCCTTGATAAAGTATTTCCTCAGGAAATCACTAATTCTTTGCACTCTGGATCCCAATGAAAGTGGTTTATATCTCTCAGGCTGAAGAAACATGGAGATTAAATTATAATGTTATTTTTTTTTAAAACAGACACACTAGATACTGCAACAGAGTATTTGTTTGATGAAACGTGAATAATTATCATTGGTTTATACACCTCACTGCAGCCTTTAAAATTGCAAAGAAGGAGACATTTTCTTAAATGGGGAAGGGGAGCATTGATTATGTCGAGAGGATTGTCCAAAAGAGGTAATAGCCAGTCTAAAGGACTTGCTGCCACCTATTGACCGTGTACCTTACAGTGTCCAAGATTTTCAGTAAGATGATGAAAAAGCAGTAAAATCTCATAGCACAATCAATACAAAGAAACCCACCTTTGTGTGAGAAAGTCAAAATAATTTGTATACATTCTATTCCTGTCTCAGAACATTTCTGAATTTTCACTAAAAGCTAGTGCCAGCTGTTTGCGCATTGCCTTTCTCAATGTTTTAGATTTAAAACAGTAGACTCTCCTCTCCATCAGAGTATGTAAGAGGTGAAGCAGTCTACTTTCAAGGACATCACACTGATGCCAGCTGAGCTTGACAAATGACTTTCTATAGATTTGTTTCTCACGCCAAATTCTGTCCCCTCCTCTAAACCAAAGTAAACTAGCATCATAGCTTCCTACCCAGAATTATTGCCATGTCTCCAAATGAACCCTTTTTTGATGTGTTTATTTGCCAAGGCTTTAAAATAACAAATCAGTTCTTTATAACAAAATTGTCTCCTTGGAGTAATAGGCTTATGCATGATTTCTGATAGAGCAATAGCTCCTCTACATGATAGCAACAGCTTGCAGCAAGAGACATAAGCCCATTCATTCCAGAGATTTCCATTAGACAGACAGGCATTGCTCTAAGAAATTAATTCTCTTTTTGTGTCATTGAGGTACTCCATTTAAACAATGTTTTGTTGCCTTTACCATACCAAAAGCAACAAATTAAAATATAACTATTTCCTTTAAGGTCTGAGCAAACAGACTCCTCCAGATACAATTATCCACCAACCAGGCTGTGTTTTAAAAAGAGCAAGTTAAAGCCACTAGCAAGTTAAGGCATTCATTTATTTCCAATAAACAACTGTCAGCTGCAGAAAGGTTGCTCACCAGTCCTCCTGATTCATCCCACCTCACGTCTGCATCTAGAGATGAACAGTCGCACAAAGGACCAAGCAGCACTGATTTGATATCAATAGCCAAACACCTAAGTAGTTATGATTGTTTTCTTCACACTTCAGTGTCAGTGATACAGCTTCCTGTTTTGTTCTCAGTGACACTCATCTTCATCCAAAGTAATACTAAGGCCTTTATCAAAGCACAAACATGTTCAAAAGCAGAATTTGCCCTTTTAATTCAAGCCTCTATATCTGCGCGCTACTGAAGTCAGTAGAGGCGATAGGCTTGAAAAGCAGTATAAAGGAGCAATCAGGCTCAGAGCTCACCAGTCCAGGCACATACTTTATCAACTTTAGTGATACAAAAAGGCAAATGCACAAAATTTTCTACAGTGGAAAGACTCCAGTGGAAAATAATCGTGGTGTATAGTACAGAGAATAATTCAACCTCTGAAAATCAAGTATTTCCATTGATCAGAATGGATGTATATTGCTGGATCAATTGTTTTGGAAAGAAGGAAAATTGAGGTTTTATTGCTACCTGTCCCTAAAGTTTAGCAAGTGTTGTTATCCCCTGTCCTTCATATATGAATGCTTGTATGAATCAGTATGAATGCGTGAAACATGGGAGATTTCAACACCTGGCATTACGTGCTACATAGCCCAATCGCTAAGTCCATAAATCACTTTCCCTGTTGAATTTACAATGCAGTTAAGAAAGCAGAAACCCTCTTTCTCCCTTCCCACCTTTAAGCTTATGCAGAGCACTTCAGGGCACATGGAATGATTGAAATAATTTCTGTTGGCACAATTGTCTTGCTTTCTTTCCATCCTTCATCCTGTTCCGTACATTAGAACCTCCCAACATCTTTGAGTAGAACTGGTCTTTTCCACTAGTCAGATGCAAAAGTTACCTTCCCTGGCAAAAGAAATGAAAACTTTCCCTCTTTGTAGATGGAAGATAACGTCCAAATTTCCAGTTCTACAGCACTCTACCAACTGCCCTGTTTTTAGCAGACTATCAAATAAGGAACTGAAAGCAGTTTTCAGTCCCAAAAACAGACGGTCAGATGAGCCTCCAGAGATGGAGAGATGCTGTGGTAGCTAAATATGAGTCTGTTTAAAAGCCTCCAAGAGTCCCAGCAAGCAGCAACTTTAAAGAACAGCCATGTGCTACTAAAACAAGCTTGGCAGCACATACTCACTGCTTCTGAAAGCCAAGACTATAGGTCGCTTCTGGAGATGCACACTTGGAAAAGAAAGACTTTTTTCTCAGCTGTCTGCCAGTCCTAGAAGGCACATACGTTTTCTCTCAGTCACCTGAGTAGCCTCAAAGGAGCAAACTGCACAGAAAAATCTCACAAAGTATTGGTTTTGATCCTGTAAGTTTCTTTGGAGGTGAAATGATTCCTAGTCAGTAAGATGGACTAGATTTGATCACCCCATATTTATGAAGCACTCGACAAAGATAACAACACAGTTAACAAAATCACCTTCTTTGGTATATTAGCAGCTTCCTCTAGTAAGTCAAAAATCTCTCAGTGTTTACACTACACTCATTCGAGGTGATTTTTCTTTTTTAACCAAGAAGGCACAATGTACCCCAGTGTCTCCAGAAGCACCATCAGCTTGGTCTCAGCTAGCATGATGACATGATCATTGTATGACTCATAAAAATTGTTATTTCTTTTATTCGCTCTCTTCAGAAGTCATTGGCGCTACAGAGGTTTCACTGCCATAACACAAAATGAATTCTGAATTGCTGTGGTACCTGAGAGCAGTAGGAAGTATCCTTTTACATGGTATCTTTATAGGAAGACAGCCTGTGCTACGTCACTGAGCAAATGGATGTGGCATAGAACATACAGCAAACCAGTTCAGTTCACGCTTGACAAAATCTTGAGTTCTAAGCAACTGGTTTTAAAAAGCAGCAACACTCACACTTAATAACATCAGCACTCACCCTATATGTTTGCTTTGCTTAGATAATGCTAAGCAACATAGCTGTCAATATGGTTGTAATTAAAGTGAGCATTCGGAATGTAATATTCTTTATCAGTATCACTGGTGAAGCTAAACTTTAGGTGATAATTATGATGTTGATCATCTGAGATGAAACCATGTCATAAAAGCTACTCAAAAAAACAAACCATTAATGTGTAAAATCAAGTCCCTTTATAAAACTCTCATAAACACAAATATAAACGTGAAATCTTTACTTAGAACCAAGAAATTTAGATTCTAGTTTTTCAAAAAGAGCTCAAAAATTAATTGCCATTTATCATAATGCATTTAAATAATTCTTGAATTAATTTAATGAAACCGAAATTCTGCACCACAGGGAAAAAAAAGCAGGGGATGAACATATTACTGTTCTGAAGTTTTTTCACTGAGAGGTGAAAATTTGATTCATAATGTTCCATATTTGGCAGGCCTTCACCTCAAAATGTAAAACACTGGCTATGCCAGAAAGTTGTTCTGGAAACATTAGTCCGCACGGCTTATGTACTTTTCAATTTTTCTTATCCTGGACTACCACGGGATAGAGGAGGGCATCCTTCATTTTAAACTGTAGTCAAGACATACACAGCAAACACAGCCAGACATAGTAAGCGAGCACTAAGAAAGTTCACGGGCCCTAGATTAGATGCCACTAGACTGGGTGAGACTGCAATGCGCAGCTAAACCTCACATAGCGGAGTTCCTACTTGATATGAACAATGGCCAAAGAATCTGATCCTTAATTAACATTACTATCATCCAGCAGTTAATTTATCCATTAAACCTCATTTTACCAACCACAGAGCTAGCTGAAAACTGTAAAGTAAAAATTGCCTAATAAATGAAATGAACTATAGCAGTATTCACTCGGTAATGTATTTAAAGAATTATATTTATCCTGGTGCAAGAGACACCCAGAAGTTAGTTCTAAGAGGTAATGTTTTTAAAAGCACCTAAATGAATTAAAAGAGTCCTGCCACAAGGTTGTGCTGGTGGCAAGGTTCCTGGCAGTCCCAAGCCAACCCACAGTGCTCAGGAAGCAAGGGTGCAGAAAAGGATATATCCACATCTTCCATCTCTTAGGTACTCCCGGACATCCTCTTACTTCCAGTTCAACTGAAAACATTCTTTGTGCACCTTATGAAGCTCTTGGCCAAATGAGGATTTTTGGTAAGCTTTTCACAGACACAAGACATGCAGCCTTCAGCGAGTCAGTATCAACCCCACCTACACAAAAGACTATCATATTAACAATGAAAGCCAAAAATAAAATCTAGGTATGTAATACACACAAGAGTTAAAGATGTGAACTGGCCCTTTTTGGTCCTGGGCTGCATGACTGTTATTCCCTGAACCACCACGTATGCTTTCTCAAAGTACACTTCATCTTGTCAAACATCACTGCTGCTAATATATAATAAATCTTTTCCCCTGGTTCACGGGAACTGAAGAGCTGAACCTTTAATCCAAGGCTGAATTTTCTCCACTGTCAGTGCAGCTGAAGGAGGGATTGGCAGGTATGGTTGCTCCAATTCAGCTTTCCACATCTTTTACATGTGAGACTTCCTTTACTGATACTGTTGGCTCCAGAAAGCTCTAAGAATCTATTTACAGGCTCCATTGCACCAAGTCAAGTTTGTGCTCCAGTTCTTGCCACAAGGTCAAATGAGCTGCCAGCCAGGCAATGGGTGAAGGGAGCATAATCCAGGAAAGAGGAGTTACTAACTACTGGAATCCTGTTTACCACCTACTTGGTAAAAAGCATAAAAATAGTTGTAACAAAAGCCTTTTATTGGGCAACAAACAGCAACTTCTTACAGTGGGACCTCCAGGTGTTTATAATTTTATTCCAGTATGTAGCATTTATTTGGATTTATTCAGAAATTCCTATTCTAAAGAAGAGAAATGTAGGAGTCCTCTTCTCATCTTGACCAGCAGGTGACTCTTACTAAAGAAACAGCTCACCCTGCTGGTTAATCATTTTGAAAGCACTCAAGTGACTTAATGTGGCATTGAGCTTGACTTTATGTCTGATGGAAGACCTTATTTATTTCAGAGCTAATGGGTGAAAATTAACACACATTTCTCCATTTCCAGTGACATAAAAATAAATTACACTTGGTTTATTTAAGAAATAAATAATAAAAAAAAAGGAATGAAGCAGCAAAGTACAAACTACAAACAGGATTTTCAGCAGAGGAAAGAGATGTTCTCGCAAAAGCAAAAGGAAAAATAAACCACTTGCCTCCAATAGCTAATACAGTATAAGTGCTATTCAGACAGCAGTTGCAGCCTTTCTACCAGTACTAGAGCACCTCCATGCACAGTCTGAACCTATATTCTACTGTAAGTGCCTCAGCAATTAAAACCCCATTGTCCATAGAATTGAACAGCAGGAGATGCTGGTTCTGAACATATAGATAAGTTATCTGTTTGACAACAGTTTACAATGTGTAGTAGACACAAATTATTATTCGTTTGGTGCTTACTGTCATAAGAGTTACTACAAAGGCAGATTATTTAGTAACTCTGAACATATGATTATATCGTCATGTGAGAAGCACTCTCATTACAAAATAAATGCTTTCTTGATCATAATCCCTTATCTGCACATACTTGTGATACGTTGTTGAGAGGGGTGAGCCACTCAATGGATTGAAAGTTACCGTTCTTCACAGATTGATGGCAAACTTTTTCACAGATAACATAGTGATTCTTGAGATACATGAACATATGAAAATATTTTTTTCAGTATTTCAGAAATACCATGTTTTGCTATCTTGGCACTTGAGTACACAAAAATTGGATTAAAAGTTCCAGGTCTGATTCCAGGTTAGATCAGTCACAATGTGATTTTAATTCTGTTCCAAAGTGCCAGCTAAGAACTGCTTTGACTTACAGGGAGCATGAGATGGAGAAACCTGAGGAAGAAAAAAAAAACAAGTTGCTCTAGTTTACAAAGATGATGGACTCCAGGCGGAGCTAGGTTAGGAGCATGACCAAGAAGTAAACAAATGACACCTGCATCCAATGTGTCAGCAACATCAACATCAGTTCTGCCACACCTGAAAAAAAAGAACTCTCCGAATTAGCTAGAAATTCAATACCAATCAAGACTGGTTTCTCAGTTACATGCCAGCCACTGGTTTTACCTGTCATGGCATCATTCAGTTTTGCAACACTGAGTACATTTAAATATATACACATACTTACATCACATTAATCTTTGCTGTACCCCCTGTCATCAGGAGCATAAAATAGAGCAGGTAGATGGGACAGTAGCAAAGATGAAACACAGTTTATTGCCTGCCCTTAAAAGATTGCTGGATTTGACAGCAGCAGACCAGTCAAAAATGAGCATATGACCGTTAAATTAGGATCACTGCTGAAAGTTACCTTTAGGTAATTAAGATCATTGTTAAAACAAGCTTGAAAAGCATCCACAGCTTTGACCAAAATGACAAGATTTATTTACCATTACAGATAAGGGACACACAGCATCTCTGTGCAGGGAGCATGCTCTTACAAGTTCTGGGTCATTATGGAAACAACCTGAGGCACAATGCTCAAAAAGTGTGGATAAAAAACGTTATTTGTAGTCCCAGAAAAGATACATGTACATATGTGCGTGTATATGTGTGTGCACACATACAGGTGTTATTGGGGCAGGGAGAAATACATCCTCCAAATTACATTTCCAAGATAATTCACTCCTAGTCTTTAGGATGCTACTTTCTCCTAACTATAACTTTGTCGAAGGACATTAATCTCTCCCAGGTGGTTTTTCACCCTAGAGATCACTTGTATCTTAGCATTCACCTAATATTATTTTCCTGCAATATCTCCCAGTGATTCTAATTGTTCTTTGTTCTTCCCTTAATACTCATTAAATGATAAAAACCTTTGCTATGCAAAATGTCATACATATAAAATTCAGCTCAGAAAATTAAGAAAGGAGAGAAATTATGATAATTCAAATATTCCTTAGTAGTATAGTTAATAACATCATTCTGTTACATCAGTGTGTCTGACTCTCCAGTGTGGACCTGGTTACTAGCAGAGAAGACTGGAGGACATTTCAGGAATAGGCTGAATGCAGAAAAGAGTAAGAACAGCCGCTGTGATCAAAGGTAGCCTTATCACATCAGCATTTTAGGTGGTTGCTACCAACATAGGCACCGGGTACTCTGACCCTTTCTCTGTCAATGGTAGAACTTCACTAACATTGTGGTCTGCTAACTTGGATGCTGACATAAATCCCACTGGAGTCAAGTGGCACTTTTTCATCACCATTAGTTGGTAATATAACCTAAAGAAAGGATAAAGAGCAGTCTAATTTCTGATTTTGACTAGTGGGAAGATGGAGTCTTTCCTTTCAGTTTCAGTTCTCAAATTAATCTCCTTTTTAATTTGCAACACAATTTCCCTGGAAAAGAAAATCAAATCTTGTCTCTAAAGATCTCAGAGTACTTTATAAATTATATATTCACCAACATCATCTCCAGTTCACCAGTGGGGAAGCTGAGGCATAACAGGGGGATGCAATTCACCCAAGATCCCAAACACCTGGCAGTACCAAGCCAAATTCTATCACAGCAGCTGGGGTCAGACCAAGAGCATGACCAGCATGTTAGGTATACAGCCTGTATCTGCCACCTAGTGGGACACATTTGCTGGACAGTGTTCCAGTGTTTAGTTTGCTTAGCCCAAACACAGATAGGAGGGAGAGGTGTTCATATTGCTCCAAAGAGTGCCAAACAGTCCCTTTCTTTGGCAGGTTTCCAGACCAAATTCTTCTTTTTCTTGCAGCTAGGAGTGACTGCAGTCTAATCATCTACCTGTCAACAACATCAAGACTTTCAACTCATGTAGATCATGCTTATACAGTGAGGTTTTTTTAAGCACACAGTTTAATCTTAGAAAGGTTTCTTAAAAATAATAAAAATATTGTCATTTTGTTCAAATGTCACCAGATGACAACAGAGTGCATTTACCCTTCCATTTTAATCAGCCTTTCCAGCAGACAGATGCCATAAAGCACTACAGGATTTAATGTTTGTTGCAGAGTTGAACACTGAAAGCTGAAACAGCACCTCATTCTTTTCCCCTTGCTCATGGAAGGGATTTGCTTTTTGAAGCCCTTTTTTGAAGGGTTGCTTGCTTTCCCACTTTAATGAGATGTTCTGTGTGAACAAAAACTGAAAAGTGCACACAAGCTCCTGAGCTTTGCTCCGTGTTTGGGATGTGGAAGATGGACAGATGGCTAGGCAGATAGAAAGATTTTGTAGAAGCTTTACTGTCTAAATGACATTTTATGAAGGGAGAGTGATAATAAATGATGCAGCACATGGGATAGCAAGCAGAAACTCTGGTTATATTTCATGTCATGTTCAAAATGAATCTTTAATTCTGAAATGCTAGAGCTACAGAGGCTTTATGGGACATGATGACTACAGCAATAAACGAATTGCAGCTTGGCTATGTGTAGAGAATAAATATCCTGAAAAAAAGAAACACACTGAAATGTTTCAAGCAGTAAATTAATTACATTTTCTAGCTTTTTACTTCTAGAGCAAATTGTTTTACTGTGAAATGACCAGTGGTACAGCTACCACATCATTCTTTTTACAGGTTTACTACAACAGTTAATGCCTGTGAGACAGTATGGTTTTGCTCCTGAATGGATTTGACACCAATTTTCTGTTCTCCAAGACACAAACCATTTAACAATACATTGGGGGTGGGGGAGAACAGAGTCTGCTTCTCAGGAATTTTTTCAGTCTGCATGAGATACTGAGAAGCCAATATCAACAAGATGTCTTAATCGAAATGTAGAGTCATTGAGACTCCTGCTTTGGAAGCAGCTTCATCATAGATGCAAAAGAGTAACCCAGCAAATACTGAGCAGTTGTATGGTATATTTAGCAAGTTACTGAATGTTTATATAAATGGAGACCATTCCCAACTGAAGACCCTGTGGTCAGTGGCTTCCACTTCTCAAAAGTGTCTAATCACATCTGCCTACAGTGGAATCTCCAGACTGGTTACTTTTACCGAGAAAATTTGGCAAAGAATGGGAAATAAAGAAGACAAAAGCACAGATGCAACCTACGTATCATAGGTATCGCCAGCAGCAGCCAAATTTTTTTATCCTTACAGTTCTGTGTCGAAATGGAAACAATGTTTTCAGTCACATGTTTGGGTTCCTGGTCCTAGGCTGATTGTGAATTCAGCAAATGCCGTCAAATGCAAGAGATATCATGACATGAAATTTTAGCTTGGTTGCACAAAACAAACACAAGCCAGGAGTCTGAGACTGGAGGAGTGTGATCTTTTAAGGCTTTTGAGGAAAAAAAAAATGTTGCTATAATTTTGACAACATAATTTAGAGGCTTTTATATAGAGCAATCTACACCTCCGCCCCTTTCCATCTCACCTCCCCCTCTGGTATTGTCTTGCCTGTCAATTATTGGAAGAAGAGCCTGCTCTTTAAAAGGCTTTTAAATTATTAGAAATTATTTGGAATATCATCTAAAAGCTCTTGAAAGAAAGAACGCTACCCCCACACATACACATGGCAGAAAGTATTTATTTGTATTGCCAACTTAAATGTGCAGGAATAATGTGAGAGTTTATGCAGCTAACAGCATCGGGGATCATTAGGTGTGCTGACCTCGGGTTTGAAGGGATATTATAAGGTAAACCTAATGCTCCAAATGTCCAATACGTGATATCGTGATGCATGATTTTGTTACCTATAATACCATGAGGACTGTATAGAAAGACTGAGGGCATTTGAGTCCATGACAATACAGTAAGCAGTGCTGCTGTTAATACATGCAAACCAGCAAGCAAAGCAAAGCGGCTGCACCACTTTGCCAAGTAAGCAACTTTGTTGTTAACATAGGGTTTGTTTGCTCTGATACATAACCGACACATCCAAGTTCCTTCAAACCATCACTCTGACTGGCATTGAAAGATACTGTATTATAAATTGTACATTATAATAGTGTTTACTGGCGGAATAAATTGCATACCTGTATTGAAGTGATGGAAAAAAGACATCACTCATTATCACATTCAGCAGCATGCTGAATACAGCAGCGAATAGTGATAATCACGCCAGCTAAAGCAATTTTACCTATGAAAAGTTGTTCAGATGTAAGAGTCAGAGACTGCTAATGTCTTACATGAAGCACAGCTATTTCTTACTTGTTTCTGAGAAGAACCTTACAATTCATTGATAACTCACAAGTTTCCTAAAGGCAATATATGTTAAAGGTATTAAAAATTACTTCTCAAATTTCTTCATAGCCCTCTTTTGTCGCCATAGTGTCTATCTTACATGATGTCAGCTGCTGTTATTTCACCTTTTAAGTGCCCTCACAAAAAATTAGAAATAAGCATTTGGTTCAAATGTTGCTATGCAATTAGTTTTCAGTCCCTCTGCTCTCTCTTAAAGTGAGACATTGTTCTTCTCCAGACAGATCCATGAGAATCTAAAGATTCTAAAGAATCCCTGAAGAATTTTCATCTCCAAATTCAGCCTTCAGTGGAGCCCCCTTGCACTCGGCGCCGTAATAAACACACCTGCTTTCTCTGACTTATACGGTTTGTTTCCACGCATCAGTGGGGAGAAGAGCAGATTTACTTTTCTTCCTTTAAATTTTGTTTTGTTATTGTTAGTATCCCTAGATGAGTTTCATCTTGCTACCTCTGCCTACCAGTAGATATTTAGGGTGAGCTTTGCCACCAGCTATAACATCTTATTTTAGGCACCAACATGTAGGATTCTATAGGTGAGATGTCTGAGCTCCCAGTAGAGTCCACGCAGGTCTAGTCAGTGGAGACTAGATGAAGGTAATAGGGGTACCTTAGCATATGCTGCCTGGCCTCCAACTGCTGAAGAAATTGTGTCTCTCTAGGGCCTCTGTCATGCGTAAAAAGTCTCATGTAGAGGACTTCAACAACCTAGAAAGCCTGGAAGGGTTCTCAAGGCATATGTTTAGGCAATTGAATCAGGTCTTAGACCTCCAGTATCCATTTCAGAAGCCAAAACACCTCACTCACACACTGAGTCTCCCCCTGGAAGCTGGCTGAGATGAATTCTATTCATAGTCCTCAGTTTCACTGTCTACTACATCTTCAAGTATAATTAATTACACATAATCTCTCCTCAGAAGCTTTTAGGACCCAGTTCCCATTACTAGTTGGACATCATGCCTTTGAAGATTCAGTCCCTAGAAGCTCTGCTATGCCTTGTGGCTAGATTTTGTTAGCAAAGAGTAGGAGAGCAAACACAATTAAGTTATCTCTGTTTATCAATATACTGAGCATCTGTGGAACCACAGGACTATTTTATATTCACCTTGCAATTGACCTAGGTGAAGAGGGCATTCAGCCCAGAAAGGAAGGTGCAGTAGATCTGAGGAAACACTTCTGTTATAGAAAGCAGAGAGACAGAGGTACATAGTGAAGACATGGTAGCTCAGGCTCTGCCATGCTGCTCTACTGGCTGAGTGGAGTAGATCCTGGGATTAGCAATCTCTTTTGCCAAGGAAGAGATTTTTGGGATACAAATTAGGTGATATCAGAAAGGGAATGAAAGGAGCTTTCAAGGGTATTGTTCTACAACTGAATATGCATCTGTAAGTGCCAGCATCTCCAAGAGGGTGTTGTTGAAATTAAATAGACGGAAACATAGCTCTTGTGAGGTAGAAAAAGTGTAATGATGGGATACTAATCTCCCCAAATTGCGGTTCTTCTAAATAATATGGAGGAATTATTAAATATCTCTCAGATTCTCTATATTCCAGCAGAGGACCCTGCTATGTATTGACCAATATGGCAATCTTCCACTTCTTAAGAAATAAAAATCTTTTTCACAAACCAATTTGTTCTGTTTCTTCCAAAAGAATAATGAAGCGGGAAAACAGGAAAAGACTGGTAAATAAAAGCAACACTGTTCTGTGAATTTCCTTTTATTTGACAATGATGGAGAAACAGGTTGAGTATTTTTAAAGATTGATGGTTCTCTACTTCCCCCTGTTCAAAGGACACAGCCTTCACTAAAAAGAGTTCAACTTGCCTGCCGTAAGACATACATTTCTCAACTCAAATACTGCAGTTCAAGTCAGTTGCTGGTCCTAATATCAAGTTTCTGTTGACAAACAATACAAAGCATGGCACTTCTGTGTGACTGAGTTGATGTTCAACACAGAAACACTCCTCCACAGAATAAGAAGACAGATTTGAAATTAAAATAATTTTCAAAGGAAATTGTAGGTGAAAAACAAAAGGAGATAGATTGAAAATTGGAAGTAATGGGAAAATAAAGATGAGGTGTTAGTGCTACCTAATTGTTTTCGTTTTTTTCATAATAAAAATGATTATCTCTCTAAATGTATGTCACCCATGCATTTATCTACATTTCTGTTTGTCTATCATTTACCTGTCTTCCATCTGCCTGAAAGTAGCTACTTATTTGGAAAAGCAAGTTAAATTGTCTTCTTCAGTGAAGGGAGGGGAGAGAGAAAAAAAAGGAGAGAGAAAAATGATGAAAAATCTTGGTGCAATCTGAATAGCAATGAAGCAAAAGCTACTCCTTGATGTGCCTATGAATCCTGTAAATGAAGTGGCCCTTGAATTAAATTAATTTAAAATCTGGCAAATATTACTCGGCATGTTTGTCAATGTGCTGTATAATTATTAATTTGTTCATTGAGGCAACTATATAAATAAATAGAAAGCAGAATACCATGATTAAACTAACACTAGAAAGCCAGGGTCAAGGAGCCCTGTTATACAGGGATCTAAATAGCTTTCCCAGGTCCTATTTTTACATCTCCATACAGATCTGCAGGTCTGTAACTGCGAATTAATTGGCACACATTTAGATGCCAACAGAGCTTTTGTATTCTCAGTGCACATTTTGTCTTCTCAGAGTGAGATGTTAGTAATGGAGGTTTTAATATTACCCCTAGGGGAGCACCAGAAAATCTTAACAATTTCCTTCACTAGAGTATTTTCATTAGAGCTAAATGCTGTGCAATTTACATTTGAAATCAGGTGTAGGGTAAGTATAATGCGACAAGACATGTTGCAGTGTTAGGGGGTTTTGTTCCAATGTTCCTTACGTATTGCAATATACCCTCAAAAGATAAGCAAGCAATTAAAATAAACATATTGATTTTTAACCACTCCTAATTGAACTGTGATTGGGTTAATAGGAACACAAAACAGAATCAGGTTTAAAAAGGAACCAATGCACAAGATTAAAACATTGCTCTATATAAACAAAAATATTTTAGGCAAAATAAATTCTGTGCAGCAGAAATTAGTTCATCATAAGTAAATCAGACACAAACTCCTTCCTTTGTAGTACTAATTCAACCTCATGTTGCTTAAAATGGCAAGACCTATGCATGACTCACAGGAAGAATCATAAACCCTACCTTTCCCAACACACAAAAAAAAGAATTGAGCTGGTATTAAAAAAAAAAACCCAAGCATTTATTTATAGGGGCCCAATGCAGAGCTAGAGGATTAGAGCCACAACAGGACTGACATGTAGCTGAGCCTGAATTTCGGTGCTTGGTCCCATATGAAATTCTACTCTGCTGTTGCCCGCATTTCAAAGCACCATCACTGACTTGCTTTTTCGTAGCAACAAAAGAAGAAACTGCACACTTGCAACAGCTCCAATTCGATTAGGGCCTCTGTCATGCCTAAACCTGCTCACAGGATCCACTGTGTTTCTCCAACAAAAAGTCCCAATAGTCTCAATCAGACCAGGGTTATTACTGAAGAGAGTCCCTACAGAAGAGAGAGGATTGCAACATCTGCCTCTTAGCCAGTCTGGAGCCTCCTAAAAATGAGGAAACAAAAGCACTGCACAAGAGACCTGCCAGCAGCCAGAAAAGAGGAGGAAGCAACAATCCTAGCAATCTGCCACTCTGTAAAATTACAGCCAGCCTCAAGTGCAGCAGCAAGCCACACTGTGATGAAGGAGGTCTAAGCACAAGAGAGTCAAACCCAGAGGGCTGGAATGGTTACAGGAGTGTCCAGACATGTCCTGCATGCAACACAGCCTCCCTGGATTGAGTAAAACACTGGATTTTTTTACCATTTTTACATTACTGCCTTCTTCCTTACATAGCCAGGCACAAAAATGCCAAATAACTTTGGAGGTCAAAAATTCGTCCCACCTTACTGAGCTGTCCAGGTAAGGCACATGGACACTGGTGTCTCCATAACATTAATGAAGAAAAGAATGTCTTACAAAAGACACTTTAGATGATCGTGTGGTTAGCTACCCTTTATGTTGTGCCTGCCTCTTGTCATTGGATACACAGGGAGTCTAAAGCAATCTGGTGCCTGAGGGGAGAGGAATCAAGCACAGATACTCACAGCGTGGCTGGATAGGATCAGGTTTTCAAAGCTTAGTCAGTACTCATAAAAAAGCCTAGCAACCACAACAGTCACAATGCTCACACTAGAACTCATGAAAATCGAGGTCCCTGATATTTTACATTCATTGTAAATTGAAGCCCCTTCCTAAATTTTCGTTAGAAAACTTACTGAAACAATATAAATATCGAAGGTATTTCCTCCAGCCTTCTGAGGAACAGTAATTACAAAATTTCATGTTACTTCTGAAGCTTAAAAAAAAAAAAAAAATTAATCAAATTTGGTTCATGGATCTTTTAAACATATTTGCAAAATGTCTTATTTCTGAGAGAATCAAGGCATGGTTATAAAGTCTTCCTGACGCAACAGATTTTTATGAAGTTTTCATTGGCATCTGAAGGGCCATGAAATCTCTGCAGAGCACAAGTAGGGAAGCTTTGCATATGACCCTGTGCTTACACAGCAAGATGGTGGGCAAGAACCAAAGAGCCTGGTGAGCTGCCAGGTTAGCACCTCGTAGCAGTAAGCAGGACATGGGGAGCAGTGTGAGCAGTGGGAAGAAAAGCAGACCTTGAAAAGCTTGCAAATATTAAACAGCAGGGAGAAGAGGGAGAAAAAAAGAGGGGGACTAAGAACAAAAATGTTCCCACTTCAAAAATTGGAGATGAAGAAACGAGGGCTCAAGAGGTCCCGTGCTTTGTAAAGGCCTCGAGATGTTAAATATCTTGCCTCTGTAATAGGTAAACAAGCAAAACATCTTTTTAAAATTCCAGATAAATTATCAGAAGTTTTTTTGGATAGGGAACACAATGAAATTGTATTAAAACTAATTAAGTAAATGGTGGAGCTGAGACATAAATATAAGTAATATAATCTACATTCCTTTGAGATTTGTTAAATAAGTGGTTGCATGTGAAATTGTATTTGTATATTGTAGAAATAATTCTTACTCTGCTTCCCACATAGCTCTGCCCACACATTAGCCACATGTCCATCATAATTCCATCTGTTTTTCAGAAGTTTGTTGCAAATATTGACTATGTTTGAAATGAAAGGAAAAGTACAGTCAAGTTTTTCAAGCCATTTGAAAGATTAGAAAGTGCAGAAAGAGGTTTCTTCCTCAGGGAGGAATAGCCATTTAAGAGAAAATGAGGCAGGAGGGAAATGACCTTGATGAATTTTAGAAGCCTACAATGCAGATTTCCATTCTTACCTATTTTACAGTCAGAGGCAAAATTGGACATTTGTAGGACAAAATTATTCTGACCTGTTCTAGACTTCTGCTTTTAAGCTGTGTATGTAGGAAAGCATGTGCTAGGTCAAAGATAGCTGGAATGAAAGAATAGGGTGTGTCTAAAGAACAAGAAGCCAAATTTTAATGAAAAGCTAAGCCAACCTTAGCCACAGCTAAGCCAAAAGGTATATTTGCTTTAAAAGGCTGTGTTAGATCAACAAGCTGCCAATCAAAATTGATATTAGACCATCCAATGGACATTACATTAATGATCTAACAACCTTTACCTGTCAGGTCAATGCTATAGTAAAGCTTTAAAATGACAGCTTAGCAACAGGAAAGTGTTAGCACAAATTCTTCACATGATATCTCAAAGTAATTACAATAAATATGGAAATATAGATAAGTGACACAGTGATTTCCATGAATCAATACAGAATACATGTGCTGAACCCTTAAAAGTTACCATGGCTGGTCTTGATCAAATCAATGAGTAGATGTAA
Source organism: Baryphthengus martii (assembly GCA_013396935.1). Classification (NCBI taxonomy): domain Eukaryota; kingdom Metazoa; phylum Chordata; class Aves; order Coraciiformes; family Momotidae; genus Baryphthengus; species Baryphthengus martii. The sequence goes on along the minus strand of VWZK01011438.1, from coordinate 49,274 downwards.
CAAGCAAGGAAATCACATCACCTGGCTGAGCTTGTAGAAAAGATACATGTACCACTGCAGA
>VWZK01011438.1:5566-49028 GCA_013396935.1 Baryphthengus martii | reverse complement strand
CAGATGGGGCTCTTGAACTAGCTCAGCCGAAGCCATTGGGAAAAGTCTTCAAATACTTCAATAGCCAGTTAATATGTGTGTTAACCAGCTAACAATTCAGTATTTATCACTGCATTTTTACTGCAGCAAATGAGACAGGGCATAAATTAGAACAATTGCAAGTTTTCTGAGACAGAATAGGTGACTTTTGGATGATGGTCTACACAGCAGAGACAAGAAGACATCCAAACAAATTAGACCGCAGCCCCCAAGATGAATCTGATAAGGCATGTGAGGGAACTAAGGACAAAACAAGCAGGCTGGTCTGCAGCCTGGAGGCAAGAAATGAGGGAGATTTTTCCAGTGGTCTGAAAGTCCACTGTACAGGACAGACACAGAAGGAAATCTCCGCAATATCACTACAGACTTAATTCTTTAAAGAGGCCGTTGACAAGACAATAGACCTAGTTGCATGAATGGCAGAGGAGGCATAGATTAAAAAATGAACAGAAAGGAGATAAGCTCGGGCATGAGATCCCAAATGAGGCTGAGCTGTGTGCTGCCATGGCCATAAGCGTGAACTGTATTTTTGCCAGGAGAGGTGTTTCCATGTTTGATGCAGGTGAAAATCAAGGAACCAATTTATTAGAGCATTAAAGCATTGGACAGCAATGGAGAGATGACATTACAATGTTTGGCAACCAGTGCTTACAAGGACTAAATTTCTAGCTGTCCCTCTGCAATCCAAAATGCCATCAACACCACAGTCCCAGAAGAGCTGCGACCTTCCTGTGAAAGTATCTCTCTTGAAGACATTAACAGCAGGCCTTTCAGTGTCAACCAAAAGCCGTCAGGACTGACTTTTTATACAACTCTTGCCTGCTGTTTTGGTTGTAAGGTACAAAAGATTATCTTCATGCACTGCAATTTTGATCCTGAACTATAGTCCGAACTCCTCAGGGCCATAGTAATACAAACAAGAAAGAGGTGAACACACAGAAAGCCAGCACATGCACAAGAACATTTACAGTAGCAGATCGTCTTAGCTGTCCACAGCTATTCACAGTACGTTTGCTGCGGCACGCAGCAAACGTTACATCCCCAGTAGGTCACAGGCAACCATGCAACTCAGCAAGAAAGTGAGAGAAAGCTCACAATTGAGATCAGCATGCACTACAAGATGTTTCTGCATCCCGCTGTCTTAGTTGAATATCAGCCAGGGCATCTGAAGCCACAGAAGGACCACACTAGATGTATTTGATGAGGAATAGAGTAGAAGAGAAGCACCCATACAGCTGCACTCATTTCAACTTGGACATGACTGTTCAGGCTAGTGCTTGCTGATTCCAAGTTTTTGGGTCCCGGGCTTGTGACAATAATGATGTTCCTCCCCTGCTATGCTCCACCTGTGGAAAAGAAAATATCTTTATATTCAGCACCGGGTGCAAGTCTCAGAGGCTGTTGCATCAACATCTACTTCTCAGGTGCTTCTCCTGTCCACGTTCAAAGTCATACCAGTTAGCCTAACTATCAACTTGGCTTAATTCCAGAGATATCGTATGTTCTGAAAGCATACTGAAGAATGTCTGTGCAGTTTTTCTTCCTTTCAGTGAACTCATTTGCATTGATTTAATAAACCAAATACTTTCACACTGAGTTTTTCCCTGCTCCCTTTAAAATTAATCATACAATCATAGAATGATAGAATGGCTTGGGTTGGAAGGGACCCTAAAGATCATCTGGTTCAAATCCCCTTGCCATGGGCAGGGACACCTTCCACTGTACCAGGTTGTTCAAAGTGCCATTCAATCTGGCCTTGAACTCTTCCGGGGCAGGGCATCTACCACTTCTTTTCCAGTGCCTCACCATCCTCACAGTGAAGAATTTCTTCCTTACGTCTAATCTAAATCTACGCTCTTTCAGTTTAAAGACATTACCCCTTGTCTTATCACTACATTTCCTTGTAAAATGTCCCTCTTCAGCTTTCTTGTAGTCTCCCTTTAGGTACTGAAAGGATGCAATAGGGTGTACTTGAAGCCTTCTCTTCTCCAGGCTGAACAACACCAATTCTCTCAGCCTGTCTTCACAGGAGAGGTGCTCCAGCCTTCTAATTATCTTTGTGGCCCTCCTATGGACTCACTTAAACAGGTCCATGTCCTTCTTATGTTGTGAGCCCCAGAGCAGGATGCAGTACTTCAGGTACTCACAAGAGCAGAGAAGAGTGGGAGAATCACCTCCCTTGATCTGCTGATCACACTTCTTTTGTTGCAACCTAGTATGCAATTGGCTTTCTGGGCTGCAAACACACACTGCTGGCTCATATTCAATTTTTCATCCACCAATACCCCCAAGACCTCTGCAGGGCTGTCCTCAATTCACTCACCACTTACCCTGCATTTGTGCTTGAAATTGCCCTGACATAGGTGCAGGAATTTGCACTTGGCCTTGTGATGTGGGCGAACATCCAGAAAAGAGGAACCGTGCCATGAGAACAGAATGTGGGAGACGGACTTGGGTGTATAAGCAAGATAAGAAGTAACCAATTAGAAAGAACAATGATCCGTGTGTGCTTCGCGTGCATAGTGTATGTCACCAATTAGCTTTAAGCAGGGCGTGTGTACAAAACCAGAAGCGTTATAAATAGCCTCACTGTTAGATAATAAAGAGAGCATTCAGAGCATCATATTGGTGTGCTGTGTTCTGTGTCTTGCATGGCCATCTGCGGCAGCCTTGTTGAACATAATGAGGTTTGCACAGGCTCACTTCTCCAGCCTGTCTGGCTCCCTCTGGATGGCATCCGATCCCTCCAGCATACCGATTGCACCACACAGCTTGGTGTCATTGGTAAACTTGCTGAGGGTGTACTTGATCCCACTGTCCATGTGGCCAACCAAGATGTTAAACAGCATCTGTTCCAATACTGACCCCTGAGGAACACCACTTATCACTGCTCTCCATTTGTACATCAAGCCGTTGACCGCAACTCTTTGAGTGCAACGATCCAGACAATTCTTTATCCACAGAATGGTCCACCCATCAAATCTATGACTCTTTAATTTAGAGACAAGGATGTTGTGTGGCATAGTGTCTAATGCTTTGAACAAGTCCAGGTAGATGGCATCAGTTCCTCTTCCCTTATCCACCAACACTAACCCCATCATAGAAGGCCACCAGATTTTTCAAGCATGATTAGCCCTTCCTGAATCCATGTTGGATGTTACCAATTAGCGTAGTTTGCTGAAGGATCTGCTCCATGATCTTGCCAGGCACGGGCACGGAGGTGAGACTGGCAGGCCTGTATTTCCCCAGGTCTTCATTTTTTTCTCTTTTGGAAAATGGGGGTTATGTTTCCCCTTTCCCGGTCACTGGGAACTTCAGGCTGCCACAACTTCTCAAATATGATGGATAGTGGCTTAGCAACTTCATCTGCCAGTTCTCTCAGGACCCGTGGATACACCTCATTAAGTCCTATGGACTTGTGCACCTTCAGGGTCCTTAGATGGTCTCAAATTTGAACTTCTCCTGCAGTGGGAGGTTCTTCATTCTCCTAATCTCCGCCTTTGCCATCTGCAACTTGAGCAATGTGACTGGAGCACTTGTCAGTGTAGGCTGAGGCAAAAAAAAAGTTGTTTACCGTGGCCTTCTCCATATGCTGGGTAACTAGGTCTCTTGTCTCCTTCTACAGAAGGCCCACCTTTTCCCTAGTCCTCCTTTTATCAGCAATGTACCTATAGAAGGTTTTCTTGTTGCCCTTGACAGGCCTGGCCAGATTTAATTTTATCAGGGCTGTGGCTTTCCTAACCTGATCTCTGGCTGCTCGGACAATTTCTCTGTATTTCTTCCATTTACTTGGAGTCTTCCCATTGTCTTCAGCGAGAAGAAGACAGGACCATGTATGTCTGTCCAGATAGGATTTTTGGACTGGGAGATGAATAAATATTTAAGCAATTCTAGATAGAACACTTATTTTCAGGGACTTAATATGGCCCATCTAATTAAACTTAAGTGGTTCCTCCATGCATAAGCCCTCTTACATGCGTAACAAGGAGCACACAGTTGAGGATAAATAATTCTTCAAGGTTATCTGAGATGTGGATCCATTAGTCAATAATATGGTATTTAGTTAAGTGATAAATGCTCTTGAGGATATAATCTTCCATATGGAAAGGAATGTCTTGTACTATAGGCAGGCCTGGTGAGACTTGAAGTTTATTTCATACTGGAAATTGACTTATTTTTCTGGTGTCCATACTAAGGTTTGGCAATAATATCTAAACCATCTCAGTCTCATCGGATGATCAAAATCCATCAGTTAGGAATGGTGACCAGCAGAGCAACATAGTATAGTTGGGACTGGAGCAGACACAGGGCTGAAATGTACCAGAAATTAAAATAGAATTTGGGAGCACAGGAGGAAAAGCTGGCTGAACTTGTCTGGATACTATTATACATTCACCCTGTCAGCTTTCCTCGCCCCTTCCACTGCTCATGGTCCATAGGAGAGAGTAGCATTACGGGTCCAAAATATTTAGAAATTTATGTATGTTTACAGATTAAAATTGAAGTTTAACACTATGTCTAATTCTAGAATATACCTAGTTCCTACCTTAAGTATTTATATATTTTTATTTATAAAGTATATTTTGTTTTCTTTTTGTAATAAGAAAGTTTAATGAGAAGGAATGGAACATAAATTCTTCCAATATTGAATATTTCATCAATTTTGTATTCAAAAATCTTTGGTTTCGAAAGACAAAAATATTTTTTTTTCCTTTCAGAAGAAACAGCTGAAAAGCATGAAAACTTCTCTTAATATATTTGAAGGATGAGCGATATTTTTTCAACTAACAATTAAAACTTTGTTTCAATCAATAAAGAAAATCTAGGAAATAAATTTCTAGTTCAAATATTTGTTTCTTTAAAAAAAAATCAACTCTCATTCCAAATTTTCCCCTAGCACCATCAAACAATATGACCTACACTTTGCCATCTGTTGAATCCTCATCCTAGAAAGACTTCATTCATGGTGAGAAGGAATAATAAAACCTTATCCAGTATTTTTCAGTAATGTTAGACTGAGTCTTCTAGAATGCTGGATTGTGGACATGAACAAAGTCTCTTAGACCTTCTTCCTGTAGATAAATGGAAGAAACGTTTCAATGCCACAAAGACAACCATATCAAGTCTCATTTTTAAGGATGGAAACATGCAAATAATAAGCACTGACTATCATGAAATCCCAGTACACATCATGCTCTTTTCTCCCTGTAAGGTCTGCAGATATTATGGTGCTGTTCCATGTCTTTCTGGCTGATTATTCTATTCATTATTACACTTATTATATAGCTCTATACAGGAAGAGTTTAAGCAGATTTTATATTTTTTTTGGTGATAGTACTTTGTTCAAATGGAGGGGGTCCTTTTGGCTTTTAAAGAGTGATGGGGGTATTTTGCTTGTGATTAAGGCTCTGATCTTTAGACTAGCTTTAACCACTTCTCATGGGCACAAAACTTGCAGGCGCATTTTGCAACGTAATTATTTGTGTCTGCAATCTAGTTACTTAGATGTCTGAGTCCCTGATTGCATCCATAAGTCAGGGACTTGGACATCTAAGTGATCTAAATTGCATCTGCAACAATTTGCACCTAAAATGTCAAAAAAGGATATAGCAGACAGAAAAGGAGTTCAGAGATGGGTGATGAGAATAATTAGGGACATGGAAAACCTCAGAAATGAAACAAAATGGAACAGAATTGGACTGTTTACCTAAGAGAAGAGATAAAATGAATAAAAGGGGAAATGATCAAAAGTAGAGGAAATAAGGAACAGGATAGAAAAGATAGATGAGGTACTTCTACACCACCATCACACACACACACACACACACACACACACACACATTTATCATAATGCAAGAATAAAGAGACATTTCACAAAATTTAAGCATGGAAGATTCAAAATTTATACAAAAGGAGACACACTTTCACACAATTAACATGTGAAAGGCACGACCACATGACACAGTGAATCCAGCAGGACTCAGCTGACAGGCACCTCTTTGAATTTAGAAATCTTCAAAAAGCATTTAAAAGGCAGCAATTTCAAAGAAAGACTAACTACCTTCCTGTTTGGAGGCTTCAGTTTTCTGGGGGTTTTTTTAATATTGGAGGGGGGAATTTTTCTTTAGGAGCAGATTAATTTAGACATGCCTGGCATAGGTTTCCTTGTACCTTCCCTCTGATGCATTTAGGGCTGCCTCTGGTTTGTGACAGATTGCTGGGTAGAGTGGAGCCTCCAGAGAGCCACACCAGCTCTGCCTCTCCTCCTAGGAGCACACACAAACCCAGGAGCCCTTTCAGAAACTGTCGCAGTAGGAGACAAGAGCATTGTAGATTGGAACTTTGCATCTTTGCTACCTAGGTAATAGGAAATATAACTGAGAATTTCATGGATTTCATAACAGATTAAGGAGTATCATTATACTATTTAAAGAACTAGAATGTGAACCACTGCAGGGACATATTTTTACAAGAAAATCTGCAGAAGACAGATTAGTGGAACTGCCATCAAATAGAGTTGGCTAAAAATACGCACTGTATTCCACACCAAAGAAAAAAGTTGTTAATCTACTTTAGTCTTGTATTGTATTTTTTTTTTTCTTTTTTCAAAAAAGAAAAAAATGCAAGAGGTACACATCCCTCATAGGATTGGCTAACATATTGTCATTGAAAAATGAATATAAGGACAAATACAAGCAAACTTGGAAGAGAAAGAGGTGTGGCTAGGACATTCAGAAGCACACAAAGGAATACATAGGTGCTCCTGCAGTGCAGGTCACCAGCATCTGAACCACTAGCCATACTCAGGTATACTAGTACTTTTCCAAGAAAACACATTAACAAACCAGGGCATTTTCATTCCAAAAACTGTTTTGCTAAAAAAAAAAAAAGACATTGGTCCATTCTATGAGTTTATCTGCTTCAAAGCCAGAGCTTACCTAGGCTGGTATGTTCTTCCAGTTTAATTAGATGGTACAGGTGTGCTGAGTCTTCATCAAGATGGAGAGCCATGCACCAAAAATAAAAAAAAAAATAGAAAAACAGATAAAACTTGGGAGCTAGGACATTTCCTGAGCTGTAGGAGATGCGGGTTGAAGTCTCAGTTGGAAATCAGGCAGGATGCAGACTTGGAAAACGATCTTTCACAATCTAGAGATCTGTATAAGACATAACTTATTACCTGTCTTTTCAGTCACCACCCCTGGAGGTATTTAAGAAAAGTGTAGATGTGGCACTTAAGGACATAGTTTAGCGGGACGTGGCAGCATTAAGTTTAGGGTTGGACTTGATGATCTTAAAGGTCTTTTCCAACCTAAATGGCCTATGATTATATGACATGATTCCAGGCTTGACCAGAAAACACGGGACCTAAAGCTAAAATATTTTCTTGACCACTTTGGCCCTACCTGATTTTCCAGTTAGTCTGGTAGTTTTCAGCAATGATTCTTGTGTTTACCTTGTACCATACACAGGCTCTGGAGATTTGAATCAGGTCTATTAAATCTAGGGAGTCCCAGTACACTAGAAATATTTTGTTCTAGATATAAATGATAATCCCTGTGCTAGTGCAAATGTAGAAAAAGCCACAAAGACAGACATTTAAGAAATGTAATGGAGGTAGGTGGAGGACTCACTTCATTTCCCAGCTAAATACAGTCAGAATCCTTCTATGGTCATCCATGATGCTGGAATGGGATCCAACAGAGAAATAAGAGGTTTAAGAGGTTATGATAAGAGAAGACAAAGATGTCCATTTGGCTGAAGATGTGAGTGAAAGAATTACGGAATAGGAAATAAATAAAACAAGAGGAATTAGAGGAGAGATTCAAAGAGCTGAACTATACAATGAGAGTAGTAGATAAAGTAAGTGATTTTCACAGATCCAGGGTCAAGGAACAAGAGAAGGAAGAAAGCAAGCAGATTAAAAGTCATTGCAGTGTTCAACTGCAGCTGAGACAATGGTGGCATGAATACACACTTTAGCTTCTGGAATTAAGAGTTTAGGCAGTATGTGAGAGGCAGAGACAAGCAAAAGGTTTTGGCAACTGTTTGGATTTCATAGACAAGGAGATTTAACGTGCAATATTTACTTCTTCTGATTTCTTCCCCTTTCTGTGAGTGAATAGGTGCCAGATTGTTTAGTCAGCTTAAGCTTCTTTGAAACTGAAGGGTCTAATTGACAACTTTCATTTAAAGGCAAGTGTAAGAACCCAGGACGGTTCTTTTGTCCACTGAGATGTTGAATCAATAGCCACACACTGACAATATGTGCAATAGTCCAAACAAAGGGGTGCTTCCAAGGCTGAGGAATTTGTTCTGATTCTGGGGAGGTTTGGAAGTCTGTGAAACAGAAAAGAAAGCACAGTTGTTACAGCAACCTGCAAGGAAACACTAGGCACAGCCTAGATCTCAGAAAAAATGGGGAAAAATATTCTCAGCCGATTGACGGTAAAGGGGCACTTGGACCCGAAAGCAAGGAAAGAGTCTAAAAACTGAGAGAATGTACCTGCAGTCAAAACCGTGCTAGAGATCACTGCCTAAATTTAACAGCACAATCAAGCAAGCTCTGGTGTCAGGAATGCTCTCAGTACTAACTCAAATGACTAGGGCAGATGTACCCACTCTGACTCAGTCTGGGGCTGCTCTGTGTAGATAGGCAAGGTTGCAGCTCAGTTCAGAGGAGGTGGGGAGTGGGGTAGTTTCCCTCCCAATATTTCACTGTGTTGGAATGCAAATGTCCCAAGGAGCCATCTCTTCCCATACTCTTCTCCCAGCTGTACAGAGACAGAGGCTGTTTCCCAGAGAAATGCAGGGCAATGTGAAGAGGAGCATACAGCACACTTGATGCTATAAGTGCTTCTTACATTAGATTGTGCTTGGGCAGTATCAAAGGAGGCACTCAACTGAGCAAAAGTTATGTCTTAAGAAGATATCAACACTCACCAGTTTTCCAAGCCCCATCACTGGGTTATTTGTTGAAAGCAAACAGTCCCCTTCCTGTTTTGGCCAGACTTCAACTAGTACAGTTACAAGAAAACCCACAGCCACCTCTGTTTTCTCCCTCCTAGTCCCAGCAAACGGAAAGAGCTAAACCCTTTCTTTCTGGCCCTCTGTACACCCCTTCTTCCTCCTCTGTTTTCCCTGTTCTATGAATTCCCCCATCACTTTTGGTTTGTAAGCATTTGTCTTTTCCTTATTAAGTATTTTTGGAAAATACTGCCTCCCTTTCTCTCCTCCTCTATTGTTTCATGTTTATTCCTGATGTTCAATGGCCAACCCCAGGTAAATATAATGCAGACATTTATAGCTGAGCTAGTAATCTATAGGCCCTTGCAAAGAAATCTAGTATCTATTTCTCTTCATGTCTCTCTCCTTTGAGGAAGAATTTTGGAAAACAGGTCTTTTTTCCTAGTTAAGGAGTAAGTGAGCAGCCCAGATGTTCTCTCACAGAAAATATCTGTGAGAGAAGCCTATCTTGAGCAAGATCTCTATTAGGCTAAGGAAGCAATCCTTGAAAATCTCAATGGGAAGAAATGTGGCAAACCCAGAATTTATTGTTTCGCCTTATCCAAAACAGAAATAGACAGCTCAAAAATTTTCACCTTTCAAAATAAAGCAAAACCACAAGACACGATTCAGGCAACCTTGTCCTTCCTCGAGAATTATGTTTGAGAGAGAGCACGATTAGTGAGCCTTTGCACCCTCTTTTTATTAAAAATTTAAAAAAAAAATAAAACAGACTTTTCCAAATTCTCAGAAATCAGCTTCCTTTTCTACCCCTTTCTTTTACAACTGTCAGAAAAAAAACAGTAAGCAAAAAGCTGGTTCATTATACAAATTCTGTTCTTACTCACTTCCATGTACACACATTGCTTAAGCGGACTCTACGTAAAATGGAGTTACCAGTTTACGTAGCCACACAGGAACCGTATTTGCTTGAGTCTCCATCTTCCATTGACTTAGAGAGAATTTTGGACATGCCAAACAAATGCAAGGTCACAGGAGACAACTGTGTTTCCCTTGCAGTCAGGGCTTTGTTCCCAGGCCAACATGGAGAGGCTAAAAGCCTGCTTTGAGTTCCATGAGACGGTTGCCTGAGAGGGTTAAATACAAATACCAGTCATCTATCAAGAAAGGCACAGTCAATTACCTATTCAGTCCCATCATCTCTGAAATGGGAGAATTTCTAAAACTCAAGTGAGTCAAGTATAAGTAGTGGCTGTGGGAAGTTGTTCCTCCATAGAAAAACTGAGTAGTAAACTGACAGGGGCAGACAGACCCGCTACTGGGAGTCAGTTCTCTCACTTTTGACTCACATTAATTTTTCCTCATTTAAGTTTCACAGCTGTTTTTTTTTAATGTGAAAATACAATTATGAATTTTTGTTGCTTTCACTAAGAATGTGAAATAACACAACATAAGTTAGAGGAGTTTATGCTGCAAAAGGATTTCTGTTACAGAGTTAATTTCATATCATTTTATTCTTCTCAAACTTATAATTTTCTACTACTCATACATTTTTATGGCCAAAAGTGATTGTTAGCATCATCTAGTCTGACATAAAGCATAGCAAGGGCCAGAGAAGTTCATCCAGTAATTCTTGCAGTGATCCCAACAATTTACATTTGTATTAGAGTATATCTTCTACAAAGACATCCAGTCTTCATTTCAAAACCTAAAAGCGATGGAAAAAAAATATGCTACACGTCCTGGAAATCTGTTTGAATAGTTAATTAAATGTTAAAAATCCACAACTTATTTCCAATGTGAATTTCGTTTTGCCTTAACCTTAGCCATTGTGCATCTTTGCCACAGTCAAGAAGCCTCCAGTGGTCCTCACATTTCCCACCACCAAGTTGCTAAACACCTTGCTGTTGGGGGCTTTCACATTAAATATTCTTTCACTCAAAATTGTTGGTTCATTAGAGAACTACATATGACTCATGGCCAAGTTCCATCCCTACAGTACTCCAAAATGATAGCTGACCCTTACCACTCTCCATCATGGAAAATACACCCAGCCTACACACGTGGGAGGGTTTAGCAGAGAGAACACCAGTTCTGCTCCATAAACGAGGCTCACCTCTTGCAAAGTAATCATACCTCCAAGCTGAGCTGAGGCCCTGTCGCACAGAAGAGCCTACCTGGCTCCCCTGGAGCAAGAGCAGAGGCAGCTTATGGTCATCAGCTCCTGACAACATAGCTGCAACCACAGCGTAACAGATGCTAACCCCAAGGATAAATGCCAAGGGGGATGGAAAAGGTGACCAAAGCAAGAGACTACCCGAATAACCAAGCTGTGGATTAGAAGGCCATCACACAGACCCAACAGTCTCCCTGAAAAAAAAACAAAAGGTTCAGAGGAAAGCAGGAACTTGAAGCCATGTTTGCTATTTACAGTTGAAAAATAATTGGGTACTTGCAAGCCACTTAGAAAACCAACTTGCAAGTCACTTGGGTACCAGTCACTTAGAAAACCAACTTTCACCCATTCCATCCTCACATCCTTGCTTAATGTATGGGTAGTTCATCTGTAAAATTATTTTAGACACTCACAAAGTGGCCCTAATGTAACCGTCATCGCTCATTCTCTCTCCCCGCCGCTCTTCCGCGAAGCCTGCTGTGCTACTGTCATGCTATTAACATTCCTCCGAAGTCACGGAAATGCTAGGATGTACCTGATGCATTCAGAAACCCAGCAGGTGCCTTCTGCAGGTACTGTGCGTCCAAGCAATGCCAGGAAGCCGTCATAAACTTAACACAGTAGTAAGCTATGTAATTTTTAGATAACAGCTACTTATATAAGTGCAGAAATTGCTACATTTTATATGTAAAGATTGCTCACATTCCAATTATGGACCAAGACCCAGTGCATGCAAATAATTAGTATTTAGAAGCAATACATTATTTTTTTCCCCTGCATGCCACTCCAATCTGAAAATGCTGGTCGATTCCTAAGTTACTTTGCACGTGTCAGCGCAATTTCACCTCAGTCCCAGAAGCTTCTGCAGCACATAAATAACGTTATAATGTTACAAGGGCCTAATAATTGTGTCCAGGAAGCTTCCCATACAATTTTCATCTTTTATTATATGGTTAGCTTATTTATACATCAGTATCATTTGGCAAATTGCATCTAGAATACATGGGGAGGCTGAAGCTTAAAAATACACTCTTGTTCCTTATGGCAGCCTCAGGTGCAAGATGTTATCCTTTAATGCCATGGAAAGTCTCCAGCTACCCGACATGAGGACAGGGTACAGCGACGCTGATGGAGTAATTTCACTCTTTGGCCTTTTTTGCAACACTGATGTATTTGCATTCAAGCAGTGACATTTTAATACCCATAACAGGTATTGGTGAACGGTGCTGGAAAGGGCAAGGCCACTGACCCGGCTTGCTCCGCTCAGCTCCTCGGTGGGTGGGTTAAGGCTCCCTGGCCCTCCCTTGTCTCAAGGCTCTCACCGGCTTCCAGCGCAGCCGTCCACGGCCAGGCCAGGCCAGGCCGGGCCGGGCGAGCGCCTGCCCTCCCCTCAAGGCTCTGGCTTCCCCTTCCCGAAGGCCGACCCGACTTGGGGGAGGCACCCCCTCACTGTCCCGCTCAGCGCCGCCACTGGGGCCCGAGGACGANGGCTTCTTGCAGGGCCCATCCCCGTGTAGGAAGAGCGAGGCTTGCGTGGGTGCCCGCCCCGGGCAGGCGGCTGCTCCCGCGGGGAGAAGCCCGGCGGAAAGCGGCCCCAGCGCCCTCTCCCTCGACCGCCCGGTGAGAAGCCCGCGTCCCCCCGAGCGGGAAGCCGCGCTGTTTATTTATTTAAGGAGATTTCACCTAGGAGCCGCTGATCAAAGCTAATGCCATATAAATGTGTCCCTTTAATAGACTGATTCTTCTAAGCCCTTGACACTGGGAATTGGGATTTCCCAATGCTATTAGCACTTAGCAGTAGGTGCTCCAAACCAGCCAAGAACAAGGGATTAAGAGGTATTTGTCTAAACTAATTTCTCTCTCTATACCGGGTCTATAGAGACTGGTGTTACTCTGCTGGAATTGTGCAACACGGCTAATTGGCTACAAATTTAACAGTGGCAGGGCTCCCACCGGAGGCTGCCATCTATTCATAACTCCCGTTCTCGCCTCAAACGTGGGCTGGCGCTGGGCGCCTGGGCCGACCATGCCCACATCGCCCTGGGCTGGCCAGGCACTGCCCTAGGGAAATGGCCTCTTTTGCGTGGGCCACACCAGGTCATGTTCTTGCGTCTGAAGAAGATTGATACCATACCAGTTCTAGCAGGCATCAGGTGAGAGTCCTGTCATTCCAGTTTGGGAAGCCAGCAGGGCCTGGGCGCTTCATGAAAAAGTGAGTTAATCAAGTAAAATCATAATTATCATAGTAATGGGATGCATGTAGCACAGGCCCCCTTAAAATTTTATTTATGTGAGTGACCATTCAGGATGGATGTTGACTTTTTTTTGGACAAATATACTACCGCTCGTAACTCTTCCAGAATAAAGGAGGAAAAAAACTTGTAAGATTTGCCTGTGCTTACTGGATTTCTTTGGCACAGGCTTTCTCCTATACTGAGCAAAGCTGATGAAATTCACAGAATAAAATTCTGGCTTTAGCAATGTGGATGGGAAATAGAATTTCAGCAGGGTCAGAGTTTTACTGAAGGAGGACGTAGAGCTTCAGCTTCTCAGTGGGATGCCCTGAACAGCTGCAGGAACCAGTCAGGTTGGCAACGTTTGCCCTTTGTCTCTCTTACACACATGCTGGTGAAAAGTTAACAAGTGGTGTTTGTTGATGTGGAATACACTAGCATCCTGCAACAACCCAAAACCAGCATCAATTTTAATCTCAGTCTACAAGATAACAGTAAAATGCTGGCCAAAAATCAGATTAACAATATCAGTCTGCGAGCAGACTGCATTCAGGATTAATTCTGCAAAGAATCTAATATCTAAATTGTCATTGATCAAACCGTTCAAGCTCGAGATTATATGGCCTTGATTGAGATGCGCACAGAGAATGTGTCAAATTCAGTGGGAGCATCTTCAACATGATGTAACACAGAAATACAGAAGAAGGCAGAAAATAAGATGAAGATTATTCAAGGTGTTTTGCTTCTGTGCAAGATACAACTGAAACACAGCCGTTGTCTTACCAGGAGCAGAGGTTGTCTGCCGAAGAAATAAGTACCCCTGCTAGCTTCATACAGGAGCCAGAGGCCAAGCGCCTGCCCCCCTCTCATTAAGGGAGAAGTGCCCCAATCAATGAGGCACTTCAACAGTCGTCTACCTTTGAACGTGCAAATACCTCCATTAAATCTGGTGGATCAGGGCCAAAACTAATTAATTTAGTGATGCCTTGCATCAAAATCTCACTTGCAATACATAGCACTCACAATCAGAAAGACAGGGGATTAATTAAACTAGCTGTTTAGAAAGCTGAGCAGATTAGGACTGAGTTAGGACTAAAGATCATAATGATATCCTTAGTGGAAGCTAGAGGAGAAAATGACCCCTGTGAAACCGATAGGAATTTGCTGAGGATTTTTTTTTCTGGTTGTTTTTTGTTGTTTTGGTTTTTTTTTTGGTTTTTTTTGTGGTGGTGTTGTTTTTTGGGGTTTTTTTGTGAAATAAATGAATTGGGACTAGGAAGCCAAACTCATTTTGGGTCCAACAGGCCATGCACTTTTATTTAAATAACTTCTTTCAACTCGTCCCTACCAACCAAGCTCAACCCAAACTGCATCATGAGCAACATCTTCATAGTACTTCCAGGTATCAAAATAGCCAGAAAAAGCTTGAAGGGAAGGGCCACTGTAGAATTTCAGACATGATTTAAATGTAAACCTAGACACATTCAGAGTACGTCTTCACTGTGCCCAGTCGGGTGAACACAGAAAGGTAAGGACTTGATAATATGTTGTACTGCAATGGACAAAATCAAATTCTGATGGATTATGCTCGCTAACAGAACAAGAGAAAAAAAATAATCAAATGAAGCTACTGGAATGATATTTGAGAAAGTATAACAGTAATTGCAGCAGTATAGGCCCTCTACTTGAGCCTAAGGCTCCTTGGGGTGTATTGGCAGCTCCATCACGCAGCTGATGTCAACTGGAGGGTGCCAGTTTGCAGCTGCTGAGGATCCAGCCTTTAAACTCACCCGGCTTGTGTCAGCAACTGGGTCGCCTCTTACAACCTTTCCGCAACACTGCAAAATCTTTAATGGCTTGGCACTGCTCAAAACCATTCCATTTTGTAAGAGGAAAGTAAGTGGTATTTCACCTGCCTGGGAGGACCCTTCTCTTCCAGCTGATTAAGGAGGAAACCCTGTTGTAACCTCAGTTTTTCTAATATGACAGGCAGTAATGAATGGCTGAGATGACTGTGATCTTTGCATCCTATGGCCAGGCTATTTCCTATAGGTGTTTCCTGTGACTGTAGGAAGTTATAGGCAAGGCAATGAAAGAAGCAGGCCAGACAATGATAAACACTCTGGAGTCAGAGCAACACGAAACCAGCATGCCCGTATTTTCTATTTATTAGGACATATGTGTTTATATAAGGTTCTGTCCTCTATCAAGGGGCAGTCAAGAACTGCACAACTATAGGCTTGGATTATTTTTTCCCATCAGGAAATGCATCTTGCATATATGCGAAGAACGTTATACATTGTTTGGATCCATTTGACAAAAAAAAGAGAGACTTATGGGCACCTTTGCAAAAACAAGTCCAATTTCCTTTTAATTTTAAAACATAATAAACATTAATTTGTTCAGATGGGTGAGTTCTTCTGAAACAAAACTACACACAGCCTGTTTTAGGAAGTTATATAGTTTGATAAACCTCCAGAACTGTAGAAAACAATCCAGACTGAACACAAGGTTTTGACATTACACTTGGGAAATGACTGCCTTTGCAAACAATAACATCTCCGTGCCTAAGCCCTCAGTTCCAACAGTCATGTACATTCATGCATGGAAAAACCTGTAAGAACACAGACGTGCCAGAATGTTTGCACGATCACTGCCTGTGAAAGTTATTCACAGACACAGTCTCAGGCAAAATCACGCCCTCAGAGGTAATACAACCCTGCCAGTCATGGAAAGCCAACAGGTTTCTACTATGTGAGGAACAATAGAGCGATTTTGGACAAGATTTATTCTGAAAAGTAGAGGTTGAGGATAGTCATAATTTTCTTTTCAGAGCACCAAAAGTTGCCATGCCTGACCATGAAGGTTGCCACAGGACATAGCCTACCCACCAGAAAAGCTAAAAACATGGAAAACAGAGGCTGAAGAGGAAGCTTTTCCTCCTGTATTCTCCACTCCACAAGTACACTCCCATGGCTTGTACCCGTTTCCTTTGCCACAGATTGCAAAAATGAGTCCTGAAGGCATTTGGTTTACAAGCCAGCAGAAACACTTGATACTGCACTTTAGTCACAGAGGAGTCCACAGTAGCCGTGCATTTCGTGTCGTGGGCAGTGACTGTGCCTCTGGAATGCCGAACCCACTGTGAAAGTCTGTAGAGAGGGCACGTGCTTGGGAGAGGGTCAACACACAGTTTGGTTATCACTAATTTTCCTCAGCAGGGGTGATAGATAGCTCCACGGCACCTCGACAGCCTGTGATAAAGACTTTGTTTTCCCCTTCTGGGTGTTACCAACCAAAGGGATGCGGACCCAACTCATCAGCTGCACTTCAAGATGTCAGAGACCCTAGAGCAAGGACCAGGTCTTCCTGAGCAGGATCTCACCTTGAGGAATTTGAGCCATTGTAGGTAGAATGAAAGCTTTTGGGGTCTTAACCTAGCTGACTCTCCAGGCGACATGATGTATCCCTCTCCCTGACCTCCACATTTACATTAATCTTCCCTGGCTCCCTGCCCACAGTGCTCTGTAAACCCTCTTTAAGCTCCTGCCAGGCACTGCAAACCTACCACTTGCCTTCTCAGGTAGCCCAATGCAAGAAGCCTGCTGCCCAGGGCCTAGTCTAAGTATCAAGATTCAAGAGTAAAAAACACAAGGTCACCATAGACCTACATTAAAAAATGGCTCTTTCACATACGATATACCAGTCAGAAGGTACTCAACAGCGCTGGTAACACCAGCACTGCGCAGGGAGTAACTGACAGGCAGGAAGCACATGTCAGTCCACAGAATAAGAAACTGGCCTTGAAGAAGTGTCAAGACTTTGGGAAAATAAAGCAATTTGGATCAGTTTCTGGTAAACAAAATCAGTGCTGCTTGAAGCTTTGAGTGTAATCTAACCAATATAGCTACCTCATTACCACTGGTATGTCATCCTGAGATTTACAAATCAAAAAAAAAACAGGGCTGAACATACTAAAAGAAGTAGGTGGCAGGTTGCATAAGAGGCACTCTGAGTTCTAAAGCAGCTGCAGAGAGGTACAAAGGCTCCTCTCAAACATGGTGGAAGACAAGACAACAGGCTAGATTCCTGTGACCTAATAAAACCCCACCCATCTAATCATCAACACTGAACTCTGCTATGGGAAGTTCTATACCTGAGTAGTGGATTCCAATAGCAGTGAGTTTTGTGTCTTGAAATACCACTTCTCTAATGTTTTTATGGTTTCTCATGTTTTGGGTGAAATCCCAAACGCAGATGATGCAATAATTGCAGGCACCTGCCCCACAGGTATGTGTTGATTCCTTTGAGAGAATGAGGCTGTATCCATTCCACGCACTAACATAATCAGGGACATCCAATATCATTCAAAACTGTTTATACTGTCAGTAATAACCCTGGAAGAAAGAGTTTCTGAGCTGATTTTTATTGACACCCACCTCGTTCCAGAGTTCAGCAAAAATGTGCATAGTTGATACAACCAGCCACAGAGATTTTTTGTTTTCTCTAAATAAATCTAAATAAACAATAAAAGGTTAAGTGCTATTTTTTTTCAAAGCCTGAAACACAGGCAAACAAATTGAGAGTAGAGAACTCAATTATATGAAGCAGAAGCTACTGGCAGTTACACTCAGCAGAGCTGAATAATTTTCAATTACTCTGGGAAAAGAGGTCAACAAAATACATTCCCCAATCTGTACATTCCTAAACTCAGACCTCCTAACATTACAAGTGCCCTTTGTCAGAGTAATTCAGTGTTGGGTGGTTTGTTGTGGTTTTTTTTTCCCATCAAGCACTCTTTTCCCTACTTTGAAGTCGTGTTCTTTCCTTTGGGTACCTACAGTAAACTTACCCTAATTGTGTGCCTGCAACAGAGAACACATTTGAACTCCCACTTTCTGGAAGCCAAACTTCACAGCCATCGCAGCCAAGCACTCTGCCAGAATGGTGCTAGAACATGACAGGTACTGCTGTTAAGTACCTCTCTGACCCAGCACACTGAGGGTGTTACCCCAGAAAAATGAAGAGACAGCCCCCATCCCACGGTCACCTCTGCCAGTATCTGACCTTCCCAGCAGTACTGGCACATCCCAACTAAACAGCACATTTTGCCCAGTAGGAACTGTCTCAGTACAGAAGAAAAATCTCTGGAACATGATATGGCTATGCCTCCTACCAAACAAAATCAAGCAGTTTTGAGCACCGCATAACTGGCCTTGGGATTTCACCTCATCATTTTGCTGCTCTTCTAGCTTCAGAGTTTCTTGATGACATTTTTCCTCCCCTTTTCCCTCAGCAGGTTGAGGTTTTTTTAAAATGACCTTTTCTTTCCAAGAAGCAACAGGAATGAAGTTACATTTTATGTCCCAAAGCATAAAGAGAAAGGAAACTCTTCACCACATGAAGAGAAAGGAAGCTTCTGCTTTGGTGCATGCATGTATGCACATGCATACATATAATAAAAACCATATTCAGGCGGGATGGTAAAATTTCTAGCATATGGAATGAACAAGGAAATTTTCTATGTACTTCTGTTTTCACATACATCAGCACCTAAACGTGGCGATTAGAGCATTAGGAAAGATGCTCAAATGTTTCTTTCTCCACGAGGACTTTATACTGCTGTCTGGTCTAAACGCTCTAATGAATCCCGGCAGAAGGAGCTTTTATGGTGATAGTGTAATTTTTACAGCAAATATAAGGTGATGATTTTCAGTGGAAGGAGAAAGCCACTAAAAATTGACTAACCTACTTTCTAGTCAGAAAAGAGACGTTTTCTTTAAAACCTTTGTGTGAGAAAGACAATCCATTTATCCTCAAATACCTGCCCATAAAGTTGCTAGTGTATATCGAGAGAAGGTAAAGAAAGAAAAATAAACCCTTTTCCTTATTTCTCACACCACATGCAAAAACTGTGCACTATGTATAAAAGGGGTTTTGAACTGACTAGGAATGAAATGGGTTCTAGACAGAAAAGCTCCCACTCTTAGATTCAGTCCTTTCTTGGAGGTCTGCAATAGCTTCCCGGTGGGGGAATTTTCTCTTTCTGAACCCAACTTATATTTCATAGGAACATAGAAGAGACCAGGTTGGAAGGGACCTCAAAAGATCATCTGGTCCAACCTTTCATGGGAAAAGGAGACTAGATGAGATTACTGAGCACCCCATCCAAACCCATCTTGAAAATCTCCATCAATGGAGACTCTGTCACATCCCTGGGGAGGTTGTTCCAGCAATTGATTGTTCTCACTGTAAAAAAGATTTGTGATCTTGGAGATACATAGAGGCAGAGAGATGATTCACTTCCCTTATTCTGCTATCTTTTTGGGGGATAGTGGGCAAATTACTTCACCTCTACAATCTATTGCTTGCTTCTTTATAAACTGGGTATAAATCATACCACCTGACAAGGAAGGTTTAATAAATTAGTACTGCCAAGTAGCATCTTCTACTGGAGGATTTCAGAGACCTTTCCTGGAAATCTTCCTATGAGGGATCAATTTTGTTTCATTAGTCAGGAATTTTTGGTTTTCTCCTCAGCAAATGCAAACCTTACTCTGTCATCTCTCCACTGCGTTAGAAAGGAAAAAAATCTGTATGTCACTGATGAGAATGAGTAAAAGAGTCATGCTGCAGGATGATGAACTCTATTTGGAGGCCTTGACTGTGTAAGGAAAAGGGTAAAAAGCAGGATAAATGTATAGGCTTAAAAAGCCTTGCAAGATCTGTAGACATAGTATGTACCACAGCAGCAACTCAATACACCCTTGTATTTTAACAAAAATGTCAAACACTGCTGAGCTGCTCCCATTGTCTCATTTTTATACTGTGGAAGAAAGCAGTCCCAGAAATAAGAAAAGGCAGTGATAAAGAAATGGCTATTATGTCATCCCAGTCTCTCAGTTGCTTCCTAATTCCAATTTTGTGTTTCTCTTCCCCTGCTCACCCTCCCAACACGCTCCACTGTAATGTTACCCTGATGTTGCTGTCTCTGCTACCTAGCAAAACACTCATGATTTTAAGGTGAGGAGCCTACAGATTTCATAAAGGGAGTCTCAAATACCTCATCCCTGGCGGGGTATTCTTCAGTGTAAATACCTTGCATAGATACTGCATTGCTGCAATATTCAAGAAATAAAGGCAAGCAAAGAAAGAAGTTGGAAGCCTATTCTTAAACAGTCTCTTTTTTGGCCACTCTTTCCTCCACTCCAGCTCTTCTCTTAGCACCTCTGTGCAACAGAGGAAGCTCCTGGGTGAGCCTCACCTCCCTTCATTAAGAGGAAAGGAGAAACCAAAGACATAGAAACTAAACTGTCCTTTGCCTCAGTTTTCTGAAGTACCTAGCTCTGCTTAGACCTCTGCAATTGTGCATCCTCAGGAGCACGCTCAGAGCCAAATGTGAAACGCACATCCTCAGTACCATTTCCAAAAGGGAGGAAGATGGGGGTCGTGACTTTTGGGTTTGCAGCACTCCATATAATATTGAGAAGTGAACAACGACTTGACAGGTGACTTTGAACAGATGTATCCCCTACCTGCCAAATCTCTCCTGGCCATCTGGTGTGACTACATCCTATGCATGACCACTTGAATAGAATTTTATCTTTTTTAGCCTTTGTTCCTCACAAAAACATTTAAGTTCTTTTTCTGGCATTTCCAAGAGATTGATACATTTTATCATATAAAAAAAAAAGACTACCAGACTTCACTCCATGCGCTCTCATAGCTGACTGACTCAATTGGCATCACCTCTTATTAAGTTACAAGAGATCGCCTTCTGCTTTTATTGGCCAACAGCTCTAACCTCTGTCATATACCTGATGGTGTTTCATGATTTTTAATACTATCCTTCACACTTTGAAGGACGCCTGGTAATCCCACAAAGCAATCTCACTATTCTCCTTCAAATTTCTTTTTTCCCACTCTCCTGCAAAACACTGCCAGATTTGGGTTGACCGTTGTGCTACAACCTACTGCACCGACCAACAGTACTACAGGTATTCCCTGCTCTGGCTATTGTCTTGCAAAACATTGTTTAGTGTTCTGCATAGGAGACTCCTTTTGTTTCTCAGTGAGTTCTGCACAAAAATATCCAGATCCATGGCTAGACTGCCCAAGCTCTGTATGTATCATTCAACAAAAGAATTTCAGGTCAGATTTAGGCAGTAAACTTCAGGTCAAATTTAAGCAATTTCCTTTTATTTACTTCCATTTTATTGACAATGAACAACTCGTAGCGGGTAAAGCTCAAAATATACCTTTGGTAACAATTGTTTTGCCTCAGATATTTATGCAGCACTCTAACTACAGCATCTATATAGCATTTCTTTTCCCCACGCATAAAAATACACACTAATACTTAATACATTAGCATTTCCACTATACATTTTTACAGTGTATCCAGTTAAGCAAATTGCTCAATTAGCTGAACAGGGTTTTTTCTTTTCATTGTGAAAAGACAGAGTCTTGCAGAATGGAACGGCGTTCTCAGTAAGAGGTCAGTTGGGTGTGATTTTTGGAATAAAGGAGAGAGGATGTGTGGGTTGTAAAAGATTTTTTTTTTAATTACTCACATTTTGTTGCCTTAAAAAATCAAACAGAGAGGGCAAACCAACACACATGCTGGTTCATGCTGGTATGTGACTGTAGCATGTTGTAGAGAAAGCCACCATACTGGAATTTTCCCATTATAGCGTGTACCTCATGGACATATAAAAGATTGTGGGACTGTCAAATACCGAGTGTCAGGGAATGCTATATCCACTCGTTGGTAAAATAAGTCAGTTAATTTGGCAGGTAAGTATTAAGTAATCATATTGTCAGAACAAGGCAAGCAGCTGAGAAAGGAAGACAAAGAAGAAAAGAAAAAATATAAAGACGATGAAATAGGGAGGAACCAAACAGGAGAGGGGAAAGGGAGAGAATACAAGAGTTTGATGGCCAAGCAATGAGAGACTAAAAGACCATAATCCATCTGTTCTGCATGGTGACGGGTTTTCTTCTCATCATATCCCATGTTGGACTCCATTTCTGACCTTCCACTGCCTGGGAAAATTTGAGAATCATCCTGCCTGGGTTTTATTACATAGAGAATGGAATGACTGAGGAGAACTTAAGCAGGTTGAATATTTTCTCATCCACATTTTTAAAGACTTTTTTTTTAAAAAAAGCTCTACTGTTTTCCTGTTCTCTGTGGATTTTTCTCATTTTTTGCTTACTCAGATCCTGAAAATATTAGTTTAAATTTTTTAGGTAAATATTGTTTCATCTTGATTTGAGTTTTCCCTTATTTGGTTTCAACAGAGGAAAATTTCAAATGAGCTGAATGAATTTTTTTTATTTCATTGCATTTTCCTGGGGTAAAAATGTCTATGATATTTTCCTAGGCAAAGTGTTACATCACGTACTCTATTTATGTTTCAGCATTGCAGTGACTTTTAAAAGCTCACAGCAGGAAATGAAGAAAAGCCTGAACTCATAATTATTAAATAATAATAAAAAAATGTACTCTGCTAAGGTTGCATTTATTCAAAATGGTACAATTAATATATCCCCATGTTTCCATTAATATATGTTCCGGTGAAGAAATTGATAGGAAATGTGGTCATGGCATGAACTTTACAGCAGATTTGTATAGTCTCTGCTGAGCAGAGTTTAATTGAGCAAATCATCTTGGATAAGGAGAACTGTACAGAAATGAGATTATCCATCATGCACCACCTAACTGATCAATATCCAAGTCCTCCTTCTATTAACAGAGTTGGAAGGGTGCTACTTAGCATGATCAGACATTACAGACAAGAGGGAAATTAAATGTCCCCCTTCCCATGGGGGGCAAACCATTCCTGTCTTAATCTTCCTCCAGCCTTTACCCCTTAAGGCTGCTGCTTGCCGCTGACACAAAAATGCTGGCAGCTCCTAAAGCCAGACCATGGAAAGGTTGTGTAGGGCCTCTCCCCACCTGATTTTCATCCTCATCCCCTTTTATCCTTCCTCCAGCTCCTCCCTGCAGCCCCTGGCACTTCATCCTTTCTGTCTGTCACAGGCATCTCTGCCTGCCCAGCGCCTGAGGCTTTGCACCCTTCTCAGCTGCTCACCAGCACTGAATGCTGAAACAGCTCCTGTTCTCATCCACAGACCCAGCAGTTGCACCGCAGCCCAGATTCCACTTGTCACTCTGACGGGCACTGGTGTTAAGCCTTTGCAAAAGCAAAAAGTTCATTCATAAAACATCAGTGTGGAGCCTCAGCCCCACTCACGACATCAGTGGCAACATGACCTTTCTTGGTTTCTCGTTACAACCTTCAATTTGCAACATCTGTTGTCATTTGTCCTCACTCATCAACCACAAGTTTTAGTCCTCCTCTTTACAGTTCTTCAGCATGTAGCTCATTCTTCTGCGTAGCACCCGGTCTCTTATGATAAATTCCTGCCTTCAGTCTGTCAACAGTGCCACTTGACCACCTCCTCATCTCCAACACAAGTCCAAGTTTTACTACTTGCACATGAAGATGAAGAGCTGCTCATCAGCTTCTGCAGAGTGACTGCTTTGTTTCTCCCTACATTCCCTACAAAAGCTGCCTTTGCTAGGAGGGCCTGCAAAGCACAGCCCTTGAACAGGGCTCAGCACACTGTGAGCTACGACTACTGAGTACCATGCAACTCCTATTCCTGTGATCATGTATCTGTTTCAGATAATCTTGTTCCGACAAGGTTATCTAATGTTCTTTGACAAATTCCTAGACAGTTAGTTGTTATGCTCTGAAGTCTTAATCCTTGGTGGACTCCTGGAGATGCTACTGTAAAAGACATACTGTAAAAAAACATCTAGAATACAAACGTTTTTCTGACCTATTCTTTATCATTTATCGTTGTCTACTGAAGACCATGATGCAGGAAATATCCTTGGATAAGCCGATGCGTAAGTCTCAAGAAACACCAGAGCTGAAGGAGTAAGTGCACAGACTCTCACATAATAGTGGGAAACTTTAATTTTATTTTCTCTTTTTAATTTAAAAACCATCTCCAACACCATGAACAACTGGCAAGAAGCAAGATTTAACAGGAGAAAAAAGGTTTTGTTAAGCTTTTAACTTTAAATTGTGTTTATGCATGGAGACAAAACTCACAGTATTTATTTCTTGAAAGCACAGAGGAAAAAAATCTATGTTGTTGCTGTTGCAGACAAAGGATGAGATGTGCAGAGCTTCCACAGCACCTGGCAGAAAAAGTGTCGCTGTGGTTCTTTACACCCTGGTGTACATCATAAAGCAACAGATTCAGTGGCTTTTCAGCTTCCTCAAACAGGAGGCGCAGCACAGAATGCTCCAATCCCCCTCCCAGAGCTAAGACCCTCTTGCTAAATCTTCATCAAAATTGTGCCTGAAGATAAAATATTCCGGACATAACAAGCATAGCCTTACTGCTATAGGAAAATATCCATTCTGGTTATTCAAGCACCGCATCAAAGTGCAAGAGGAAAAGCAATTCTAATAATAATTTTATCTCTGTTATCATGAATACATACAAAGGTTTCTTCTTTAAAGTTACAAAAACCAACCAGCAATATTTTTATTTCACAAGGCTTCATTGACAGACTCTCTTGTTTGCAACAATTCAGAACTCCAGCTACTGAAGCTCATCACTTTTTATTTGCCTCCTTCAGTGCCAAGGAGATATTTATAAGTGTTGCAGTCAGTCTTGAAATAAATATACAACACAAGGATGCTGCATGTTACCAGTCAAGGAGGAGACAAAAACAAAAAAAAGCAATGAAAATACATGATATAGGGAAGATCGTGACTACCAAAGAGCTAATGATTTTGTGATGGCAAGAACAGAGCTCAGAAGAATACCCAGTATTAGTAATGGTTCTGTTGAAAAATCTCTTCAGACCGTTAAAGTATTAAGCTGTTCTTTATCGCACTTTCCCTACATTTCTTCTTTTCTTCACTAGTTGGTATTTCTTTAATACTCTTTCTTCACATCTCTCCTACTGGATTGAATAGCACGGAGCCGCCTTCGCCACACAAAATCACAGATCGCTAGGTTTTTATTTCATTCTAGACATAATTTGAGACAATCAAATTTGAATACCAATTTTGTGTTCACATCTTTTATTTATTAAGGGTCTTCTAAATACAGGGAAAAGAGAAAATACAAAACAATATGTAGAGGAAACGTCTAAGTGTAGGAAAAGCAGGCAAAAAAAAAAAAAAAAAAAATTCTCTTTGTTTTTTCTCTAAAAGATGAAAAGTTAGTGAGCCAGATTCCCTTCCTTGCAGGGATATGCTCAGTGTGAGAGGCTGAAAGGATTACAGCAGGATGCCACTCACATAGTTCTCACCATCTGTCCTGTGCAGCTCTGTTTTAAATTACAGCTACCTCAGGGTCCCTGCATACCTAAGCAGCATGCAGGGTGCCCAGTTGAGAGGCACTGGAGGATGCCAGTGTCTCCCATGTGGCTTGTATCCTGAGGAGATGCTGGCACAGACCAGCCACTTCATCCCTGTGCCTGCATCCCCTTCTTTAGCACGGGGGTTGGACTAGATGATCTCCAGAGGTCCATTCCAACCCCTACAATTCTGTGATTCTGTGATTCTCCCTCCTTTGCATCCTCCCAGCTAAAAGTTCAGATGCCAACATACAGATACAGGTCTGAGTTCCTCTGCAGACACGGGTTTCAATGATGGACCAGGTGAGCATTTTCCACAGGACTGGGAGCTGCTTCAGGTCGCACAGAAAGAAACACACATTTACATTTCTTCTGACTATGCCCAAAGTTTGTATTTCATTATTTCAAGCTGTTTAAAGGGTGATTATGCTGGATAAGTAGAGATGGCCCAGGATTGATCAAAACAGCAGTCATATCTTCAAAAGTTAGACTACACTGTGCCGCCAGAATCTTCTGGGAAAAGGTGATGCATTTCATAACTGCTTTCTATTATTAGCCTATCACTACAGTCCTGGATTAAAAAATCACTACAAATGAAGGAAAGGGAAAATTTAGTCTTTTTCTCTATGGCTGGATTCTTCTCCTTGCTTCCCTTTGCAAAAAAGACTTTAAAATTTTTATGTGGAAACAAGTTATGTGTATGGACCCCTGTGTTTGAAGAAATAGAAGGAAGCTTTGGTTGAAGTTTTAGGGTGATCCTCAGTTTGGAAATATATTTGAGTAGTGTTAGATTATATAATCCATCATTCACGTTTGACTTGATTGACTTGCTTTTCTCATCTAGGTGGCTGGGGTCAAGGGCTGCAGAAGAGGTTCCTAAATTACATTTCCCTATTCCATACTCGATATATAAGTAAATGCCTGATTTCTACAAATTCTGAGCAATTTTTGGACTTGCAGCCCCCTGGGGTTTCACCCTCCTTCAATTTGAAAATCAGGATCTAGGACTCAAAAACAAACCAGACACTGAAGGCTCCTTTGGTGAGGGATTTATGCCTGAATCACTACCCTGCTCAGTAGGCTTGCGAGCTTTCTCCAATAATAATGTTTCACATTAGTTATTTGAGCTCAAATGCAGCTTTTGCAGAAGAAAAACATTCTACCGTTTACCATTCTGGAAAGAGCTGATTGTTGTGTTGTCAATAAAGAGAAGGATTACAGAGTAGGCGAATTTTTTACATACACGTATGGCCCATGAAATACATCCCTCCAAGAATCTTTAAATATTATCAGCCTACAGTAATTGTTACTTACACTCCACCTACTTCATCTTCCTTTCCTTCCATTCCTCTGAAGAATAATTTGACAGTTGTTTTCTTTGAAAAAGTTGAACTACAAAATTATTTCTACATCTAACAGAGACACAAATATGCTAACATAAGTACAGTGAAGAAGATGTGGACAAATTTGAAACCGTCATCTATATGAAAGCAAAAAATCAGAGTATTTTCTAGAACTGAGTTGGTCTGGAGAAACCTGAGGCTGTGATGGAAGGAAAAAAAGCAGAGAGAATTAAACCATCACCCCCTCACCGCAGACCCAGGGCTATCCACCCAGCATTGTAAAATGGAATTTATAGCTAAAATCAGGCAAACAGACCCAGGCATTAGGATCACAGGTGCTATTTCACTGACAGCCTATTATAAAGCTCCAACTGTGTCCAAAGTTATAAAGCAATTTCATAGTTATATTCATCAGGGTGAATAATGTGCAAATCCACTTCTCTGTTTGCTTT
The DNA here is from genome assembly GCA_013396935.1 of Baryphthengus martii. Taxonomy (NCBI): domain Eukaryota; kingdom Metazoa; phylum Chordata; class Aves; order Coraciiformes; family Momotidae; genus Baryphthengus; species Baryphthengus martii. The sequence goes on along the minus strand of VWZK01011438.1, from coordinate 21,423 downwards.
TTTATTGTTGTTGTTTCTGGTATGTCATCATTAAAAGATTCCCACTGCATCTAGCAAGGTTTCTGCAGATGTTCACCCAGTGCAGCAGTGAATGGCACATGTAGGTCCTACACACAGGGAAAAAGCACACAAGCCCTGCAGCAATGAAAAGGAGGAGGCTTCTGCCACCCAGTAAAAGGGAATCAAGGCAGAGCCCTTATGTACTGTCCTTATCCACACAACTCCCAACGGTCAGCAGAGGCCAAAAAGAACCCAGTAAGTGGAGGTCATTACAAAAAACTGTGCAGAATGAGATACAGAGGCTAAGAACAAAGACCGTTTTCAGCAGACTTCTTCTGAAAGAGAGTTGGGAAGAAGGATGCTTGGAAAGAGTGTAAAACCAGCTGTCCAGACTGACAGCAACACTGAGACTCCCATCAACATAGGATGCAATCAACAGAGCCTGAGAAATTGGAAAAATCACCAAGTCTCAGCCTTATGGTATCAGCATGTTAAGCACAAAATTCGGCTGTTCCTGAATCAAGGGGCTATTAAAATGGTGTAACGAAATGCAGAGACCAAATCACGCATTATGGGAAAAAAAAAAACAAACTTGAATGTATTCATCTACATCCAAACATATGAAGGTGTCTTACATACAGCTCATATGTGCAGGGAAAAATAAAATAAACTGAAAGCAGTTCTTACTGAAAACAACTAAAAGCTCCTTACATATGGCCAAATAGGCTTAGCTTACTCAAACTCTATCCTGAGAATTCAAACATGATTTTTCTCCTAAATCACAAGTGAAACATTTTTAAATTTAATGTAAATTTAAAGAGCTGAGGAGATGAAGGAACCTGGTTAAAAGCGTCTACTCAGAGCACGATGAAGCAAATTCCAGAGAAAGGGACAGAAATGTCCAGAAGGAGAGGGGCATTGTGTTTCTTGATCCTACAAAAAAAAAACAAACAACAACAACAAAAAAAAAAAACAAACAAACAACCAAATAACCTTTAGAGAAATTGCATGGCACATGAACAAACTGTTCCTCAAAGAGTTGAGGATGAAACCTGAGGTCATGAACGCAGGGTATTAGCAGGACATAACCAGGACAAGACATTCCCAGACTCTTTTATTAGCTCCCTGGGGGCTGATGTGGGTCTATTTAAAGGCACTATGATGGTGCTTTCAAAGACCTTACAAAAAAACATATGTATGGCAGCCAAGACCCAGCAGGAAAGAGAAAACTGTTGTAGGAATCAGAGCCCTAAGGGAGCTCTGAAAAGGTTGCTGCAACCCATGAAGCCACTAAGTTGGCTGAAACTAAGCCTGAATGCAAGGTCTCACCTGCAAGGATATTGTGGAAAATGGGAGATTGGCTTACAAAGCTGTTTTATTTCTAGTCTGTCTTTCCTGTTTATTTCGTGTTTCTCTAAGTTACGTACTATGGTTGAATATTAAAATTGAATCTTGAATTTAAAGATCTTTTGCTTCTCTTTGGAGAATTCACCATAATGCAAAGGTATAATCAGATCCACCTCAATGCCCTAGGTCACTCAGGATCCCACCAGAAGTCCATACTGCTACCAGGCAGTAGAACCAAGTCCTGTCCCGCATTTAGCACTATTAAATTATGACACCGAAGAAATAAATGTAGCTACTACCTTACTTTATATTTAGCAAAAAGGTATCAAATAGGAATGTCTCTTGTGCTAGAACTTAGTGTCAGAAGAATAAGGATTGATATGTGGAAGATAGAAGTAAAACGAGCGAAGAAAAGTCAGTATAATTCTACAAATCTCACCAGTTTGGGATAGGTAGCCTGGGGACACTTATGGGGAGCAAGTTGGGAGCTGGAGAGAACATTAGAGAAGTGATCATCACCCTGTACTCAGCACTAGTGAGACCACACCTTGATTACTGTGTTCGATTTTTGGCCTTTCACTATAAGAGGGACATTGAGGTGCTGGAGAGTATCCAAAAGGCAACAAAGCTGCTGAAGGATCTAGAGCACAAGTCTTATGAGGAGCAGCTGAGGGAACTGGAGTTGTTTAGCCTGGAGAAAAGGAGTCTGAGGTGAGACCTTGTTGCTCTCTACAACTACCTGAAAGGCAGTTGCAGTGAGGTGGATGTTGGTCTCTTCTCCAAATTAACAAGTGATAAGAGGAAATGGCCTCAAGTTGCACCAGGGGAGGCTTAGATTGGGTATTAGGAAAAATTTCTTCACCAAAAGTGTTGTCAAGTCCTGCAACAAGGCTGCCCAGGGAAGTGGTGGAGTCATCACTCCTGCTGGTGTTTAAAAGACCTGTAGATGTGACGCTTAAGGACATGATTTAGTGGTGGATTTGGAAGTGTTAGGTTAATGGTTGAATTTTATGATCTTAAGGGTCTTTTTTTCAAACTAAATTATTCCATGATTCTAAGTTGATGGCAAATGAGAGTAAAAAATATGGAGCAGCAGAACTGATCTGAAGGTGCTGGGAAGGAGTGAATGAATTGCAGACCAAGGGCAACGGTAGAGGCTCTGCCTTGCAAAGAGGTACTCAAAGCACTCTGTGGAGGAAAAGCCATATTCGACTATGACTTTTTCACTCTGAACACTTAGGCATGAATACATTTGGGCCCAGATTCTTTCCTAAGCTAACTTTGCAGCGATACCAGAAATTATGCAAGTTAAGATGCATGTCTCTTATGAAAATGATGCAATAATCAGTGTCTACAGTTCGATTATGAGATAATTAATTTTAATTGCATATTACATTCTCATTGAATTAAAAGATTTGAAGACTTTGACTATTTTTATATTCCCCTTGCAATACATTTTGTAGTCTGTGCTATTTAGAGACAGAAAATTGCAACTATTTTAAAAACACGACAATGACTTTCACCTCCCTGAGGGAAATCCTGAATTATTACCTTTGATGGCATCAGGGTTTCATCCTTATTCTGTTAGAGAAAATCATTTGAGACACCTTGTTAGCTTTGCTTTCCACCTTTTGAGAGCCTCGAGTTCCCAACACTGAGGTGAGTTAGATTGCTATTCATTAGGTAGAAGAGAAATTGTTAGATTTTTTTTTTCATCACCAGAAAATGTTTGAATTAAAACCTCGCTTTTGTCACATCTACTTGATGCCACCCATTAAGCAGAACCACTGGCTGGGCCCTTGGTTACCCGCTTCCCAGGGGAACAGTCTGTCACCCTGCCCCAGCGCAGTGAGAGGCAACCTGGTTTTGTCCCTGCAATGAGCCTGCACGCATCGGCATGGGGCTTCACTGTGGCTGTGGCAGATCCTGCCTTCAGCATCACTTTGCCAGCTGCAAGGGAGGGTCAATGAGGTCGGACATTGCCCCATGTGGCAGAGACCTGTTTTGCCTGTTCTGATTTTCCATTTTTTAGCTCCTGCAAGCAGCGGAGCATTGAGCAAAATGTCCCTGCTATAGCCCTAGACAATTCATCGTAATAAGTCACCAGCTGAATTGCACCTTGTGGTCCCACTGTGAGGGAACAAATCACCAACTTCTCCAATTGTTCAAATATCTTCTCAAATAGTTGCTGAATAAGTCATGCCAGTAATCGGCAGTTTGTGACTTCCCGTTCAGGAGTTTGCGGCAAATATTCATGACCTGGCCTTTGAAGATGACTGGGTTTTGGCCAGCTGTGAACACCAATAAAGTAAGTTCCCAGGGATATGGACATCTATCCAGGAGGCTCTGCTTTTGCAAGAAACAAAGTAAGAGCTTTCTGAATTGGCCTTCAGCAGTGAAAAGATAGCATTTTCTCTGCCACGAGCAGCTGCAAAGAGGAATGAGGATGGAGAGCAGAGACACCTAACACTAGACCCTCACCATCCGTTTTCAGGATGAATACATATTTCTTCTCCCAGCCTGATCCCACTTATGCCTGCCTTTCGCAATCCATTCTGAACACTCACACTTCCACACCACCTATCTCCAAGAATTCAGGAGGACAGCCCTCACTTAGCCAGGCACCGGTGCTGCCTGCAGGGGTATGGTGGTGGAACACTTTCTCACAGGCAAGTGGGGACAGATTCTGTAAGCCCCAAATGTCCAGCCAAGGAGGCTCCGTAATTGTCCGACATGAAGTGCAAGATATTAGGCATGTGGAAAGGAAAGAATAAAAACTGTGTTTTCAATCATATCCCCAAGTTTCATGCTTAAATGCATAATCTTGCCCATGCAGAAGGGTTTTTTCCTATCATTAATGTACCCCTGTGTCCACCCTTTTGTGACAAAGATAAGAAATGGTGCAGAATTCTCACCAAACGCCAAGATTTATGCTTTATCTTTCCTCAGATCTGAATATTTTAGATTCAAAGAATATGTGAAGACAAGTTTTATACAGATTCCTAAGATATTCCTACCTTACACCCCTTATGTCTCAACCTTTTCTTTCGTAGTCTTTCTTGCTCGTGCATATTTTATTCTGACTGGAAGCCTGAAGGTGAGAAGGTATTGATTACACATCTCTTTCTGACACGCCGCCAAATATGCCATCTCTTGTCTTCACGCTGGTGACTGACTTACATGGCAGGTTTCTTCTCTACATATAAAACACATCAAAATTGTATTACATGCTGCTGTTGTTTTTAATAGAAATATTATTCAACTCACCCAAGTTTTCTTCAGGAGATTTTTTTTCATTTCACTTGATACCTAACCTTCTCGGGTTTTGACAGGTACACAAACCTTCCTGGAGGCTGCTATTCCTGAGTTCACTGTGTTGTCTGTGTTAAAAGTCTTTTATCTTGAGATCAGTGCTTCAGGGATGAGAGCAAGTGATTAAGTTCTGCAATGTACCTTGCAAGTAGGGACCAATCATTTATTACTTATCTATGTCTGGAGACTCTAAACTAAGGCTTACCCAGTTCAATAAGTAGTGGAAAAAAAGGCTATTCTGGCATGAAGGCTGTTTATATTGCACAGGCGATTTTTTTTTTTTTTTTAATCATTTTTCCTTAAACCAGTGGAGGGCCTTGGAAGTGTGTTACTATAATTCCACCGCTGGTCCATCTCACAGAGTCGTCCTAAAACCACAAGGCACACGTGTCTACATATCATCCTACAGAACAGCCCAAGATGAAACCAGGCTCTTAAACAATAGGAAGGGGGTTTCTATACAATACAAAAATGTATTAAAAATACATAATGTAACTTGTCTTAATATACTTTTCTGAGTCTAAAAATATGCCAGACCAAAAGAAACATATTTACATAAAAAGCAGACAAGGTCAAATAACAAAGAAAGCCCTTAATTAGTTGTAATCAACTTTAATTTGCATACCGTATATAATTCCTAAATGATTGTTAATAATAACTTTATATAATGGACTTCCAATTTTCATGAAAATGGCACATTTTGATAAGCAGACACAAAACCCTAGTACTAATAAGGTTTAATTTGCATACATTAGACTGATTATCCAAACAAAAGGATTACAGTATTACTTCTCCATACCTTTATGTCCTTATTATGCACATTTATTAACTTCACAAAAGCTAGCTGTTAGTGACAAACAATAGCCGTGGCTGGGAGAAAAATCTACAGTATGAATAAAGTGCATTTTAATGCTAAGGAGCAAAGTTTATACTGCACAAATGTTTTGTTTAACTCTTTCTTTTGCAAAAGGCATTATGCTTTGTAAGGCAGACACTATGAGATGGATAAATCATTTCTTCATTATGTGACTTTTTCAGTAAAGAGTAGATTTTCTTTAAAAATTATAACTTGCTTGTGCTCCCAGTTTCCCGATGTGAAGCTAAGAAATATAGATGGTGCTTGAGCATATCAGGAAAAGTGTTTACAATCACAGGATTAAGCTGTTAACTCATGTGATTCCAGGGTACAGTGTTAATAAATACATTACCACAAGCTTCGTTTTCACAGCATAAATAATAATACAGGTGGTAATATCCGTTCTAAGGGTATTACATATACCCTGCAATTAAAGTGTGAGCAAGGGGGAGGGAAAAAAAAATCATTAGTAGTTCTGGTATCTGAATCAAACGATGCTCACAAGGGGTTGAGGAGAAAGCCAATAGATGTGAAGCTTAAATTAAATGCCAACCTGGAGCTCCCTCCAGACTGTGACACAGGTCTGTGCAGATACGCAATGGTGACAGTGGTGTGAGAAGAGGATGTTGTCTCTGCCACATTTTGTGCCCTTTTGGTACAACATGCTACCTTCAAACAGAAATGCTGCTTTTGGAGATATGTTGTCAGCCCACGTGTTTTGATACTCCATGGACCAGCCGGCTCTTCAAGAAGAGTTGCTACAGTTGTTGTAAACCTTGAGTGACTTCTCAGCGGTACATTGTTTCTTGCACAATTTTTGACCAAAGTCTCCATGTCTACATGCAACTAGTTTGCTTAACACTTCAGAGCAACCCAAATCAGTTTTTTATGTGAGACAGAACCCATCCAGATAATCACTTGGCAAGGTTACCAAGTACTGACAACACACTTGTTTTTTCCAGTGTCCTTTTCATCCAACCATTTTGCAAAGGGCTATAGGAACCACTGTTATTTTTTTCACCTGTGCAGCTCAAGGCCATTGATTTCTGGCTCAGTCCTGGTCACTGCCACAGAATCAAAGCCCAGGGTCCTTCCGCCAGCAGGAGCTCAAGGATTTTGTTGGGAAGCTGTGAATAAAGAGAGGCCTCATGATGCAGCCAAGGGTCTCTAACTGTGAAACCACTACCAGTGTTGCACAAAGACCACATGCATTTGTTGGTCTGGAACAGCAGGTGGGGAAAATGCATTTCAGAGGATATAATATGCATAAGAACCTTTAAATTTATGCAGAAACTTAGAGAGATCAGCTTTTTGCCAAAAATATTCATAATATTTACCATGGTATTTACTGTATTTGAGCTCTGCTATAAAGATATTGATGTTTCAAAAGGTGCCAAATGAGCTTTTCTTTCAAGGACACCCCAGAGAGAACAGATGACCAAAGAGAAGTCTCTGGAGCCATGTTCCTGGACCAGCAGTTTCTGAATCAACCCCAGTTTATTACAAAATACTCGGAATAAACATGCCCAGGAGATTTAGCAATGCCCATTATGTGTCCAAAATGATACAGCCACCAAATACTACTGACGTGCAGGTGGACTTGGTTTCCTAAAAGCACTGTTGAAAACAAAATTTGGTATCCCACATCATTTAGGCATTCTTAAAGGTATTCCTGATCATGAAGCAGATTGAGTTTTGCATAGCTTTTAGGTCAGGCAGAAAGCTCACACTAATGGAACATGGGTTCTTCTTTAACCAGAATGCAAATACAAACCTGCGTTACTTATTCCTGCCAAATCATAGCCCTGTTTCCATTGAATCCTACTGGGCTCGGTCTGGCCTCTCTTCCCTGAATGACAGTCTTTACACTGGACTCAGTAGAGCTACCTTTGGATCCAGACTACAGTTGTCAGCCCATAAATAAGAATGTTTTACTAAGTTCCTACCACTGTATTCATATTCCTGTCCTTCACAGGGCTTCATGGCAATTCAGTGAGGTGTGCCTGATTCTCCCTGGATGCTCATTCCTTCTGTTCTTCTTTGCAAAACCTGGGAACAGCCTACAGAATGCCTTCTGTCAGCTTCTGCTCCCTGATGCCCAGTCCATCTTCTTGCTATGTACCACAGAAAGAGAAAAAGAAAAAAAAAAAGGAGCACTGCATCTCACAGGCATTTATGTTTCTGTCTGTCATACTGCAGGTCAGAATCCACCTTCAGTTCTGAAGATCCCTTTGCCCATGGAATTTGTACAGTTAAAAATAAACAAATAAGTAAATAAATAAAATTATTTGGGCCTCTTTTATGTAATAAGGAATTAAAGTGTAAATGATTGTTCTGTTATTCTCACCATTGAAGTTTGCATTCAATGAAGAAGGACACGCATTACCATTCCAAGTGACCGGTTCACAGTAAAGCCTCTGACACATAGCAAATTTTAAAAAGCAGAAGCTGTGTTCAATTTTAGAAACCTTGAGGACATCCAGAACCCTCCAGACATGTTGATAATACTAGAACAAAGAAAAAAAAAACACTGAAACCAGAATAAAGCCAAACCACCCTTGTCCAAAGGGAAGAAAACGGACATTTTTCTTCATCTTCATCACTATACAAAACGGATGATAGTACTCCCTCTGCTGAAGGAAGAGAACAGGCTTCTCAAGTAACCCCTGGCTCACCTGAAAGCCCAGCCAAAGTCTTTACCTCTTTGTGCCATGATTGCCTGGGTTGCAACACAAAAAAAAATTGTACAAATGTGCTTTCAAGCATAAGAAAATCCCATTGACTAGAGGAATGAAAGGTAATGAGTAAGGGTTACAATACAGGAACAATAATTTAGTTAAATCCAAGGTCTTTTGTTTAAAATGAGTTTTTCTGTGGTTCCATAATATTATTTTTAGTTTTCAAGAACAGAAACAATAGCTGAGCTCTGTACACGCCAAGTCTTTTTCAAGGTTTGATAAAAAGCTAAAAGACAAGAAGGTGCATTGATTCCAAATAATAACTTATACCCGGTGATTTCAAGATTTGACAATCTTTGCACATGACTGGAAATATCTGTCTATAGAAGTTTCTAAGAATAATGTACAAGGGGAAATCTTAAAACACGTACTCTTTTTATTTTATTTTTGAATGTAAAACTTCAAATCAACAGTCCAACAAATTGCAGATGTTGGAATCGCTGAGCCAATTTACAATCAAATGGAATTTTTTTCCTTTAAGACAAAAACCCTTTGAATCTGGAAGGAAGTGCTCTGCTCCCTACCAGCCCACTCATACTTTTCTGTAGCGTCATGCACACCCGCAGTCCCAGCTATCATGTTCTTCAGGCGCATAACTAGTGTTAGCACAGACGTTTTTAAGAATACATCTCCATTCTTAATTATTTCAGAACATCAGATTTTCCTCATTTTTGTTTTCCCATTTCAATCTACTTTACAAGTCTAATTTATAACTGTGCTTAATTCAGGTACCTTGGAAGAAACTCGTCCATCTATTCATTTCTACATGCTTTGCTATTAGCTGTGTCATTGATGGAGTGTTCTCAACACAGTTTAGATCTCTGCTCTGGGTCTGTCAGTGGTGTTACACTTGTGAGACAATAAGTTCTTCATCTCTCTGCATTTACACAACACCATTTATTTCCATAAAACATCCCTCTTCCTACAGAGCACCATAGAGTACTTTGAATCTTACATTAAAAGAGATGCAGAATATTAAACAGATAAACATGGATGCTATATCAAAACAGATCCTTTGACAATCTGACCGGCATCCAGCCATAATTTATAGCAGGGATGCTCCATATAAAGCTGTCAACACCAAAAAAAAACAACAAACCAACATAAGAAGGACTGGCAGATAGCCTCTTAATGAAAGGCCATTGAAGAATTTTCTCCGCGTGTCCATGGGCATCAGCCTTCTCCAGGAAAAAATGACCATTCACTTCCATGAAATCTGGATTTTTTCCAAACCAAACATTTTTACATCTTTATGAGATAGCAGTGCTCCCTTAGTGACAGCCAGAGGTAATGATGTCCACAGATGTAGAAAACAGTAAGAATAAATATGGTATTAAGGTTAGATTGGTTGAGGGGAATGGTCTGACAGAGTTTCACAGACAGTTTGCTGTCTCTTCCCTCTATCACCCTATTTCCCTTCAGTCATGCTTCTGGATTAAACAACCCTGATCTCATGGATAACATTGCCCGAGCAAGGAAATACCAGACCAGCTCCAACATATGCCTTTCTCCAGATCATTGTGATTTCTGCACTGTCCCTGTGCGGCTGCATTTACTGAAATAGAACATAGCACCACATGAAGGTCACGCTAGAGCTAGTCAAAGAGGGTGGAAAATGTCCTTTGCTCATCGAATGCTCATTTGAATTTTTAATGGCTTTGCTTCAGCTAGCTATGTTCACACCCCCTCTGCGGTTAGTTGAGCGATCGCATTTCAGTGGTACAAATGCTCGCAGAAAACCCGCATTGAGAGTTGTCCACCGACGAGCTGAAGAAGCCCAGCTGTTACATTCACACACACACACCTATTTGCACAATCAGTGTGTTGCTGGCGCAACAGGCGGGTAATGCAATCGATACCAGGGGGTTTATTTGACCAACTACAGCTAAACAACAGAAACCATTTGCCGTCAAGCCCTTCTGTTATCCATTTAAAGGAACCGCTGGAGCATTTGAGATAGCAAATACATTTGAGAAAAATTATGCTTTTGCTCATGGATATACCACGAGCACAAGAAGAGAATACGTTTGACAAATAAATTATTTGTTATGAAGCCTTTGCTCAGTTCTAGTCAGCACATACAAAAGAAAATAACACAGAGGGTATAATGTTAAGTAAACCTAGGATCATAATTTTAATTTTTTTAGACCGCTGCACCTTAATGCATTAATAATTTCACCGAGTTTCTAAGGGTAATCGTGAGAAAGCAATTTGGGGTCTTATCCATGGGTTTTCTAGGGTCAGGGGAACTCTGTCTCCATCCACCACCCAACTGCCTGAAAGGCACAGAAATGTAAGACTGTAGGATCCAGAGCTCCACCCATTTACTCTTATATTTAGCCAAGCAAGTTACATTAGGCAAAAATATGTCTTCCAGGAGAGGATTGGTGTAGATTTGAAGCCACACAGTGCCGGTAATCTACCACTTGTTTGCAGAAACACTGTGGCAGTCAGCAGGGGCAACTGGAGCTTGCAGAGGTGTGGGGAGTCTGAGATCCTCAGAAGGGAACATACACGGGAAGGGGATGGAGAGGAAAAATGGGAAAGTCAAGGGAATCCCAGGTAAGTCTAAAACCCTAGAAAAGGCTTCTGGAGGACTCTAAGGACGCAAGATGACAACACAATGGGACAGGAAGACAGCAAATGGGACAGAGACAGTACTGATGGTATCCCACTGGCAGCCAGCAAACTGCCAGCCCCAATGGGATTTCATAAAATCCAGCACTCAAGAGGAAAAAAAAAAAGATAAAGCAGTAAGAAAAGCGAGTTGTGAACCACAAATAAGGATAGCGACCTGGAGGAGATTATATGCCAACAACAGACACACATTTATGTTTCTGCCCAGCCCCAGCTCCCAGAATCAAACCTGAGGCACAAATGAAAGAAAAACACATGGCCTCCTGGAGGGAGAGTGCACTGTGGATGGGTTGCACCACCTAGCTGAATGCCCAGCTGCATTCTTCAAAATCGTTTCCAAGAACATTGGCTTAGGGACAAGACTCAAGGAATAAGTAAATTAAATGTAGTAATTAAGCCAACAAATTTATTGTCATTGACTGGATTTCTCAGAGACATCACTGCAGATCCGTTCTGGTGTAATGGTCGTGCAAAAAAGGACCAATCCAAAAGGGAGCTGGGAATGTTTTTGGAGTGTGGACAAGAGGAGAAATTTTGAGTTATTAGAAGTGAGGAAAAAGCAGAAGATAAATAAAGGTGGGGCACATTTACTTAAGCCTAATTGCTGTCCTCTGTCTGTAGTGAAAACCATGTTAACACAAACATAAGCCACCAAGGAATTAAAACAATAATAATTAGAACTGAATAAAAAACAATTTAGAAAATATACATTTTTTATATTAACTCTGTGGAACAAGGCCCAGACTCTGCCCACATCTAGGCACGCACTAAATATTAAGTATATGAATAATTATTCCAGAGTCACCACCACTGCTGATGTCAAGCCACTGTCCAGATGCAGGTTAATACAGAAAATGCTCCTGAGCTGGCACTGAAACCAAAGTGAGTAACAAAAGCTAGGACTGCACCATGGACAGAAAAGCAGCGGCACTGCGGGCCCCTGTGTCCGAACCAAACTGAGCCTTGCCAGGCCAGCTAGCTGTGAAGGGAGGATGTGGCTATATACACTGCAGTTGACCCCTTGCCCACTTAGTTGCAGGGGAGTTCTCTCCATAAATCCCTTGGGAAGCTGCTACAGCCTCACATTCAAGGGCACAGGCTGAAAACTGGTGAAAATGGCAATGAGAGTCCAAAAAATGCAATACTTGCGGAATGAGGTTTTCTCTTGGATGTGAATTCAAAGGTGGTTAGGTCTAACACCACTCTGCAAAGCAATTTTGGTGCAGTGACCCCCTGAACACTGCTGAGTAGAGAATATTCAACGTTCAAATTGGAGATCTGCAATAAGGGGATAATATTTATCTTACCTTAAAAGAGAAGGTGGTTAAGCCATTGAACCCAGAGGTATATTCGTGTGACCAGTGACTTGACAGAGCCGCAAGGGACACAGAGGTGCTCTTGCACCCCGAGCTGTTATGAATGTGGATGTAGGGGATGTGTAGCTGTCCCTCATTACTTTTTGATGGGTTTTAGCCATTTTTTTTAAGTGATTAACAATGCTCTTACTGAAGAAGTGAGCAAGGTTACTCCTATGGTATTCTGGTGCTACAATTAAGGGCAGTCCTCTGCCTGTCTCCACGGCTCAGGGCTGAACTGTGCAAAGTCAGGGCTGTGTCCAGAAGAGATTTTGGGACAGCATTCTCCATAGAGGTGAAAAATATATCTTAAATATAAATTGAGAGAACAATGCCATGAGGCTCGCGAGGGGAGTCATGTGCCAGTTCATCACATCTAAACGGCACCAGACATTCCTCCGCCACCTGGTACCAAAGGAGAACGGGCATCTCGCCTTCCCTATGCTCAGGTCTTTTGTGCACCGGACCGTAATCTTGAAGTGGGGAGGGGAAATTTGAAAAGGGAAAAAATAAATGCGACTAAATCACATTTTTAGAACACCAGTGGCCCTTGCGTTCCCAGGTGTGTGGTGCTTCATGACTGCCATTCTCTGCCGCTGATCCTGGGTTACCCGGGGCGGCTGTGTCTTCTCCAGCACAGACCCAGGAACAGGCTGGGGCCAGGGCGCAAAGCACGTCGAGAAAATGAAAGGAAACCATACCAAAAAAAAACAACAAAACCAAAAAAAAAATAAAAGAAAAAAAAAGAAAAAGAAAAAAGAAAACACCAAAAAAAAAACCCAACAATGAGAGGACGGGTAGAGAAAACCACAAGAGTTTCTGTACCTGCCTATAGCTCCTACACAAGCCTTTTTTTTTTTTTCTCCACAAAGTAAATAGTGATAAACCAAGCACTGGAAGATTTAAAGTAGTTGTTATCGTTTTCTTCTCCGTTGTAAAGAGAGTGGAAAAAAAAAAACATCTTGTGTTAAAGCCTGGCTACGGGCTGCGCCTGCCACTGCAGCTCCACCCCTGCGCACGGCTCGCAGGGAGCGAGAACCCCCCCGGAGGGGTCCCCGACTTCAGCAGCTGCAAATGTGGGCTGCGGGATGCACCGGGGGTGGGATGAGCACAAACTGCTCACGGGCTTTGAGCTGTCGTTTGCTTAGTCGGTGACAAACTTGTGCCCGCGGTGGCCGCCGCAGTGAGGGGAGCTCCGTTCCAGCCAAGGCAGCCGCAGTTCCCGGCGAGGTTAAAACAATCTCGCATCGAGTCTTGAACCGATCCTGCACATTTTCGGCTGCTATGGCTGAAATCGAGCTTAGCCTTATCTCCGCCCTAACATCAAACTCCTTTCCCCAAACGTGACAACGAACTGCCATTTTGCAGCCACGTCTCATTGCAAGGATGATTTCTGCTGGGGGGGAAGCGGTTCGGACGACGGGGCTCTGCGTAACGAGAAAAGAAGATAAACAGGGAAAAACAACAAAAAAACTAAACTCTCCATAGAAATAGGAGGCCTTGGGGCCGCCAGAACGTGGGGCAGGCCCGGGAGAAGGGGATGCGATTGTGCGGGAGCCGCCGCGGGCAACCGTCGGGCTGCGGCCCCGGGCAGCTCCGGGTGGNGTGTTAAATTAGCAGGTTGCAGGGGGAAGGGAAAAAAAAAAAGACCATAAATGAATGAAAGTTTGTTTAAAAAAATAAATAAAACAACAAAGTGACTTGGCAGAGGAGAGCTTGCATCCCAAAAGCATCCTCAACTACGAGCGGGACTGCCGCCGTCCCGCCCTGCGCCCCGGGCCGGCCAGGGCCGCTCTTCTCCTGCCAGAACGCGGGGCAGCGGAGCAAGAGGGCACCTTCCCGTTTCGCCCCAGCCCGGGTACAGAGCGGCGAGGGAACGGGGCAAAGAGGGAGTGAAAACAAGGTGCAGAAGGCCGAAAGGCCGCGGCAGAGCTCCCTGCACTTCGCGAGTCCCCGACAGCTCCCGGCACCCTCCCGCCGCAGCCCCGTCTCGCACCGCCGGCAGCCGCTGGCAGGTTTCGGAGCTGACGGAGCCCTCGCAGTTGCTGCGACCGAGGGTCCCCCATCCCCTCTGGCTACCGCCTGTGCCTCTGCGGGCTCAGGTACCCCCTCCCGGACAGGCGGTGCGGCAGCCCTACCCGTCCCCGCTCTTCCACGCTGGTGCCGCGGCTCGGCAGCAGCGACTCGACCGGCACCTGACAAGGCAGAGGCAAAATAGATGCGGCCGGGTCGCCCTCCCTTGTCTCCGGAGCGCCGCTCCCAGACCGGCCGCGCCCGCCGGTCCGCGGCTCATCTCCTGGGCAAGCCCCAGCGGGGAAGCCCCGGAAGAACCGCCCCGCACGGCCGAGGCGCGATCAAGAGGCGGCAGCTCCTCTGCGCGCTGAGCTTCCCCAAGGGTGCCTCTGGGTCTTCCTTTTCTTGGTTTTTGCTTGTTGTTTTGGATGGTTTGGTTTTTTTTGATACTGAGATAATCAATTAATTGCCACTCGTGCCAAGGATGGCAAAAGTTCCCGAGAGCTTAGCAGCGACGGCAAACTGCGGCTTTGCGTTTCCCGCACAGGTGCACCCTGCAAAGCCGGGCAGAGCTGTGGCCGCCCCGCCAGGCGGTGCAGGGCCCACCGCCCGCGCACGTCGAGGCGCTCCCTGCTCCTTGCCCCGGTCCGCGGAGGCAGGGAGGAACGATGGGCAAGAGACCTGCGAAGGCCCAATCGCAAGGAGGGGACGACGCTGGGAGAAACTCTTGGCCCTAACAGGGAACGCAGGGACACGCTCCGATAGAGTCTGGGAGTGCGTGCGTGAGCGTGTGTGTGCGCGCACGGGCGTGGGCATAGCCAGAGCGGTGTTGTGTCCGCGCCCGCACGGACACACACAGGCACTTGCTTATCTTTTCACCTAATTCCGGTTGGTTAAGTAATTAGGAGACGCGGTATCCACATGGGAATTTGCGGCACGAACAGAGGAAATGGGGCTGTCTCCTCTCCGGCGCTCAGGGCCGGAAACCACCCCAGCGAGCGAACGGGTTATATGAGGTGGACCAGAGAGTTTCCTCCGACGTGTCTGTTCTTGCGGGAATCCGCGACCAGGAGAGTACTGTGAACGGAGGACGTGCAGACAGCTGTAACGTGCCGATCAAAATTGAGCCAAATCTGCCCAAAAAGGGAACCTAAATTTGCCCATGACGTGACTGCTGAGCAGAGAAGGAAAAGGCCAGGGAATAAAACCACCTCGGAGGCCTTCCGGCCCCGAAGCGGCCTATGAAAGCGCCTGCTGTAGGGAGATGTGCGTGCGGGGAAAGATGAAGGCAGTCGGGGCAGTGAGAGGGATACCGGCCAGCACTGCGCCGGGCTGCGCGCCCTGTCGTATCGACGCTCCCGCGGGCTCCTCCAGCTCCCCGACTCTGCAGGGCCAGGCCGGCGACGCTGCCCCCCGCCGCCCCCTCGCCTCTGAAGGCGTTGCCCGGG
This sequence comes from Baryphthengus martii, assembly GCA_013396935.1. Classification (NCBI taxonomy): domain Eukaryota; kingdom Metazoa; phylum Chordata; class Aves; order Coraciiformes; family Momotidae; genus Baryphthengus; species Baryphthengus martii. The sequence continues at coordinate 5,717 of VWZK01011438.1, read as the reverse complement.
CGTTTGTTGCGGTAAAACGCCAGGTGAGGACCCCGATATTTTTAAACACCGGCTGCGAGCGCGGCGAGTGCGCGCCCTTGCGCAGCGCTGCGCCGGGCGGGCGGGGGAGACTGCCGGCGGGAAAACCCGGAGCGGATCCACCGGAGGGGCA
>VWZK01011437.1:368-26643 GCA_013396935.1 Baryphthengus martii | reverse complement strand
AATGTATCTAATTTTGAATGTGATTCAATGAAGCTCCTTGCATTCCTCTCCAAAGGTGACTAAGCAAATAACTGTCGTCTGCATTTTTTTGTTACTTTATTGTTCATTCCTTTTCTAGATCATTAATAAATAAAATAATACTAGATCTAGCAAAGAATCCCCAGCCACTCTGCTATTGATATTTTTCCCTTTTAATCATCTTATTTTTTTTTTAATGAAAATAGATAATTATATATATATATTAACAAAAATGTGTAATTTAATATATGTTTCCTGACTTCAGGTCAGTTTCTAATTCATATAAATTTTTTGCATCTTTCTTATGCCTACATACTTCATTTAGTAGCTTCTGTCAAGGACCTTGTCAAAAGTCTTTTTAAAGTTGTATTGAGTTTATGTGGCAAGGTTTTGATAGTGGGGGTGGCTTCTGTGAGATGACACCAGCAGCTGCCCCATGTCAAAAACAACCAGTTCCGGACAACTCCAAGATAGTCCTGCCACTGGTCATAGATGAGACTATTAGTGGTGCTGACAGCACCTCTGGGGTAATGTATTTAAGAAATGGTGAAAATGTTAATCAACAGCAGCTGGGAGAGAAGACTGAGGGTACCTGAGAGAAATATCTCTGCAAACATCAAGATCTGTGAAGCAGCAGCAGGGGAAGGTGCTCCAGGAGCAGAAATTCCCCTGCAGCCCAAGGAGAAGACCATGGTGAAGGAAGCTGTACTTCTGCAGCCCCTGGAGGACAACACTGTAGCCCATGGAAGACAACATTGCAGATCGTGGAGAACTCCATGCCACAGCAAGTGGACATGTCCTGAAGGAAAGTTCAGCCCATGGAAAGCTGATGCAGGAGCTTGGCCCATGGAGAGGATCCCACGCAGGAGTGAGCTTTCTGGTGGGACCTGTGACCCTTTCGGGGAACCATGCTGCAGCATGCCATTCCTGAAAGACTGCACCCATGAAAAGGACTTACTACTGAGCAGTTCTTGACAAACTGCAGCCTATAAGAAGGATCCATGCTGGAGAAGTTTCCAAAGGACTGTATTCCATAAGAGGAACCCCATGCTGGAGTGGGAAAAGAGCATGATGGAACAGAATGGCAGACATGAAGTATTATGAACTGACCACAATACCCATTCCCTATCCCCTTGCACTGCTTATGTGCAGGAGATAGAAAAGTCAGAAATGAAGTTGAACCTGGGAAGAAGGGAAGGGCAGGGGACAGTGTTTTTAGCTCTGTTTTTGTTACTCACTATCCTACTCTGTTATTGATTGGTAATAAATTAAATTCATTTTCCCCAAGTGAAATCTGGTTTGTCCATGATGGTAATTGGTGAGTATTCTCACTATTCTTCACCCACAAACCTTTTAATCTTAGTTTCTCTCCTTGTCCTATTGATGGAGGTGGAGTGATATAGCTGTACACAGGGCATCTGGCTGCTGGCCAAGGTCAACCCTTCACAAAAATATAAATAAAAATATGTGAAATTCTTTAATTTATTCTTTTTGGACACCTTAATAAAGATCTAATAAATTAGTAAAATTCAATTTTCCTTTGCAGGGTTCACTGTTATCTAGATACAGAAATGTGCCTAACTGGAAAATTCTCAAACAAGATTTAATTTGCATATTATGGTTAATACCTAACGTATATTAACAACAGGTCTTTTTAACTTTCATAAATTGAAAACAAACAGTCTTAGTGGAAAAATATTTTTGGTTGGCATAGATTAAGATACAAAAAATAAATTCTCCAATATGAGCTCTAAGACACTTGGCAGTGGATGTGCCCTTGAAACACTCCTGGAAATGATGTACCAAAGTTTTTCCACAGACTACATTGTAATACCATAAGCAGTATTTTTGTAAACTTTTGTAGCTCTTTATGTGGAAATGTAGATCAGAAATGTGATATATCACATATACTGTTGAAAATGCGATAGACGCATTAAAACAATTCAAATTGAATTGAAAGAATAAAATGAAAAGAAGTATCTCTATCTCATAGTACTAAAGAAAGTTGAAGAACAGTAAAGAATAATCTGGTGCAAAAATTGCACTGGTAAGTTTATTGTTAAGTTGTAGGAAGGGAAACAAAGAAAGAGGGTTCCAAAACATGCCAGTTTAGCCAGTCAGCAAAACAGTGTAATTTATGTAGATGTGGAGGGCAAACACTTAACCCACCATACAAGGGTTTCAATAGCATTCCTGGTACTCCACACTGTCAACACTGAAGGAGCTCAGAGTAATTTATATTTTGATTTCACTATGTGAGAGATTTCAAGGAATTGTACAGTGGGCAGCAGGTATATTGGATTTTGGAGTTACAAATTAAGAATTAAGCAGACTGTATTTACCCTTGTACGTCTGTGTTTGGTGATGAAGTTCTTTGATATAATGTGGACATACTAATGCATGTGTTTGTCCAGATTATTGTCCTCTCAATAGCAGCTGCAAAAATGTTACAGTCTGTATAGTGTATTTTACAAGAAATACTGCAACAGCAAATGGCTGAGGTCAAACTAGAACGTGTAATAGTCCAGCAAATACCAGTTCAAAACTCCCAAAAAGTTAAGATTGAATTTGTAGCGGGTGATCTGTTAAAGAAAGCTGATATAACAAAGATTAGGTGCTTTTTCCTTACAATGCTGTAATTTTAAAATGACTTGTGTATTTCAATAGAGTTGAACAGGTTTAGCCAAGTTTGTGATTTTGTACAGCTATAATTGAAATAATGTTATGAAGATAAGGGACAGTAGAGAGGGTACTTCAACTGATTATGATATGGCTTATTGAAATATAAGCTTGTGGTAGATACATACTGTGAATGCGAACAGAAAAGATTTCTGACAGGTAAGAATAAGATGCAAATATATCTATAATCAGATCATGATTACAATTGGTACCACTTTAATGTTACTTTATTTGAAGTTGTCTCCATATAACCTCAGAGTTCAATATACATGTACATAGACTAGCTCTGTCTATAATTCTCTTCAATAGGAAGGATAAGAACTGACATACTGAACTTACTAAAATCTGTCTTTTTTTTTTTTTAATATTTTTAGCAAGAAAAGTAAACTGACATTGTCAAGAACCTTTGAGTTTATAGCAAGAAAAGTAAACTGACATTGTCAAGAACCTTTGAGTTTAACATCTGATTTTTAATGCTTCCAAGACTTTTACAATAAAGAAGGAAGATTGCACAGTTAGGTGCTGACTTTATATCTGATGAAACATTTCTGCCTTTGGGTTAAAAGTAAGAGGCTCTTTATTTGCACAAGGGAGTGGGTTTCCTTCACTGTTTCTCAGTTCTGAAACACAAAGACAACCATACAATAAGAATTCTTTTTAAAAGAAACCTACAAAGTGCTATGTTTAGCTAGGTAGTTTAACTGCAAGAAATTCACTTAGGTTTTCTATAGTGTGAAACTGAACATATTTATGCTAAGACCAATCTGTACTATATACTTGAAAGACAGATCACAGAATCACAGTATCACCAAGGTTGGAAAGAGAGCAACTGTGCAGAGAAGGACTTGAGGGTGCTGGGTGATGAAGCGCTGAACGTGATACAGCAGCGTGAGCTGGCAGCCCAAAAAGCCTACTGTATCTTGGGCTGCATCAAAAGATGTGTGGTCAGCAGATCGACACCCCTCTACTCTGTTCTTGTGAGACCCCACCTGGAGTACTGCATTCAGCTCTGGAGCCCCCAACACAAGAATGACACGAACCTGTTGGAGAGGGTCCAGAGGAGGGCCACAAAGAAGATCAGAGGGCTGGAGGACCTCCCCAGGAGGACAGGCTGAAAAAGTTCCCTCTGTTCACCCTATAGCAGCCTCTCAGTACCTGAAGGGGACCTACAAGAAAGCTGGAGAGGGACTTTTTATAAGGGCGTGTCGTGGTAGGACAAGAGGCAATGGTTATAAATGAAAGCAGAGTAGATTTAGATTAGACTTTAGGAAGAAGCTCTTTACTCTGAGGGTGGTGAGACCTTGGAATGGATTGCCCAGAGAAATAGTGGATGCCTCATCCCTGGAGATATTTAAGACCAGTCTGGATGAGGCTCTGAGTAAGCCAGTCTAGTGGGAGGATCTTTAAGGTTTCTTCCAACTCATACCATTCTATGATTCTATGATTATCAAGTCCAACTGTCAACCCAACACCACCATGACCACTAAACCATGTCCTGAAGTGCCATGTCTACATGTTTCCTGAACACCTCTAGGGATGGTGATTCCACCACCTCCCTGGGCAACCTGGTCCAATGCCTCACCACTCTTTAAATATAGAAGTTTTTCCTAATATCTAATCTAAACTTCCCCTGGCACAACTTAAGCCCATTTCCTCTCATCCCATCACTAGCTACCTGAAAGAAAAGAGTAAAACCCATCTCACTGCAACCTCCCTTTAGATAGCTCTAGAGAGCAATAAGGTCTCCCGTCAGCCTCCTCTTCTCCAGACTAAACAACCTCCCTCACCCACTTCTCATAAGACATGTTCTCCAGACCCCTCACAATCTTTGTTGTTCTTTTCTGGACCTACTCCAGCACCTCAATGTCTTTCTTGTACTGTGGCCCCCAAAACTGAATACAATGATGAAGCTGTGGACTCAACAGTGCCAAGTGCATGGGTACAATCTTTTCCCTACTCCTGCTGAACACACTGTTTTTGATACAGGCCAGGATGCCGTTGGCCTTCTTGGTGATCTGGGCACACTGCTGGCTAATGTTCAGCAGGCTATCCACCAGCACCCCCAGGTCCTTTTCTTCCATGCAGCTTTCCAGCCACTCTTCCTCAAGCCTGTAGCATTGATTGGGATTGTTGTGACCGAAGTGCAGGACCTGGCACCTGGCCTTGTTGAACCTCATACAATTGACCTTGGTCCATCAATCTAACCTGTCCAGATCTCTCTGCAGAACTCTCCCACCCTCCAGCAGATCAACACTCTCACTCAATTTGGTGTCATCTGCAAACTTACTTCATCCAGATTACTGGTAAATATATTAAACAAGACTGGCCCCCAAACTGAGCCCTGGAGAACACCGCTAGTAACTGGTTACCAACTGGATTTAACTCTGTTCATCACAACTTCCTAGCAAGCCAGTTTTTAACCCCAAAGTGTACACCTGTCTAAGCCATGAGCCACCAGTTTCTCTGGTAGAATGCCATGAGAGATCCTAAAATGGTCTGCGAAATTAACCAGATCGACCAGATGCTATTCCCTTGAAAACTCTCTCAGGGATTTGTACAGTTAACAAGAAAAGTAATTATCTTCAGACAGCACATTAAGGCTGCTTTGATATTATCTCCTCCTTTTCATACAGGTATTGTGAATTTGATTAATTTACATAATATGTTTCCAATTTTGGATTATGACAGACTATTTTAAGTACAAAATACTTTCAGTTGTACTTCCTACTGTCTACAACTTCAACATTACAGTGTTACCCTGTGGGGGACCTTGGCGGGACCGAGGGGCCTGAGGAGGATATTGACTTTGAAAAGATAAAAGTGTACCCTTGAGGGAACAAAGAAGAACAAGAAGTATGTTTGATAAGCAACCGTAAGGGAGTGCTGACCATGAAGCAGTGCACGCTGACCTGTTGCAGAATGTGATAAGAGACTGAAGAAGCTGCCCAATGAGAAGTGAGAAGAACAACTTTTGGCCAATAAAGAAAACACATATGTATCGAGCTCTGAACAGAATGAATATATATATATAATGGCTTGTTAGAATAAAAGGCTTTTTGCTTTGCTTGCACACGTTAAAGGTGTGAGGTCGTGTCGTTTGTCCGTCTCAACTACGACATAACCCTAACAAAAAATGAGTTTAGGCCTCTATAAAGCACATAAATACATGTAGGTCTTTCTCTGCAGATCAAGATTTGGTTTTGTTATAGCAAGTGCTGGCACAATTTGTGTGGTTACCAAAACTTGCTGAATAAGGCATACAACCTAATAATGTAATGTTTTCTTGCTCTCCTGTACTTAAATTGTCTCAGAAAGATACATGATCTCATGGACATAAATTAAAGCTAGGAGAAACTACCTGCAATAGTACCGACAGCAACAAGTTGTGTTCCTCTCTAGCTTCAACAGTACAGCAATTCTACATATATGCACTATACGGTACCTTGCATGTTTGATATCCCCTAAGATTTTTACCAGAGAAGACGCCCTCAAGAATCCAAATTTTATCTAGTATGTTTATGTAAAATATGTTCCTTAATGCAAGAAGCACTAGAGAGATATTTCGTGGGAGTTCATTCTACTATGGACAGTTTTCTGTAGTTAGAAACTCCCTGGTTGGTTGGGTTTTGGTTGTGGGGTTTTTTATTATTATTTGTTTCTGGAACACTAATTAGAGTAGCAAACTCCATCAAATACTTTAAAAAGGGTTTACCTTATTGGAACTTGCCAAAGAATACACTTTTAGCCAGAAAAAAATCATAACAAATGCAGTTTAGATAAAACCTAGATCTATTTTTACATCTTAGTCAGTCTGCATTCTATGCTAGGCACTTTTTTATGGCATAGTTGATCAATTTTCTTGTTCATAATATGTTAATTAAATGCTAATGTGGATCTGATCTCATTCAGCAGTGTGAAATTGATGATCATTGCAACTAAAGCCCTTTTACTTGTTGCAATATTCACTTTAAATGCATAGTAAAATTTTTATTTAAGTGAAGAGTAGCTTAAAAATTCAGCAGAGTATTTGAAATTAAGTGGAAGGTGATGTCTAAATGTCTTGAAGTAAATGGAAAACTATGATTACTTTAAGTAGGTTGTTATGTGGTCAAAACACTACATATAATACTGCAAAATTTCTTTATGCTTTTAAAATCAGTCATCACTATTATTTACACATATTACAAGAAAAGTACTATAAAGTTAAGAGAGTTACAGGGTGATATTACTGCTCCTATCTTTTCTGACTGAAAGCCATAGATGTTCTTTAAGTTTTTAATTAAGAAAAGTCCTCTTGGAAGAAGACATCTCTCCTGTGCCCTGAAATTACCCAAGTATATTAGAATATTGAGGATTATAAGAAACATTCAGAAGGAAATGAAGGCCAAATGGCTTCTTTAAAGCTTCTATGTAGCATGGTGATAAAAGGACTTGCTAGTGTAATGAGAGCAAACTGGAAGAATTAATTGTATAGCTTTACTTTAATGGCAACTTAATATCAAATATTCTTGTGCTTATAAATTGGTCAAGAACACTAATTATACAGTAATACTCATATAGTACACTTCCCTAAACTGCGTCACTTAGACATCAATGCTTTTTTTTCTTTCTTGCAGTTGTATTTTTAGCATTTGTAATATTTCCAGATACTGGAATTATATCTTGTTTAACCCCAGCTGGAAGCTGAGCCCCACACAGACACTCGCTCACTCCTCCTAGTGAGATGGGGGAGAACATCAGAAGGGTAAGTGTGAGAAAACTTGCAATTTGAGATAAAGACAGTTTAATAGGCAAAGCAAACCCGCACCTGAAAGCAAGGCCAAATAAGGGATAAATTCACTCCTTCCCATTGGCAGGCAAGTGTTCAGCCATCTGCGGAAAAGCAGGGCTTCACCACATGTAATGGTTACTTGGAAGACAAACATCATCACTCTGAACATCTTCCCCATCCTCCTTCTTCCATCCAGCTTTGATTACTGAGCACAGCATTACACGATATGGGATATCCTCCTGGTTGGTTGGGGTGAGCTGTCCCATTTGTGTTTCCTCCCAGCTTCTTGTGCGCCCCCTACTTGCTTGTGGGATGCTGTGAGAAGATGAAAAGGCCTTAATGCCGCATAAGAACTGCTCAGTGATAGCTAAAATATCCCTGCTTTATCAACACTGGTTTGGTCACAAATTCAAAATGTGAAACTGTACAAGTTACTATGAAGAAGTTTCTTTCCTGGCCAAAACCAGTACATTATATTAAGGATTTCCTTTCATTTCCTTTTATTTCACTCATATATAGAATAGGAATAAATATTAAAATATACTGTTGTGCAGTTTGTGGAGTAGATTTCTCTGGTAGATGTGATCTACAACGAAAAACTTACCAGATAGGATAGCACTGACTATAGCAGTAGAAACACAGATGGCAAATATAGTGATAGAATGGCCAATGTTGCATAAAAAAATCAAGACTCTTAGTACTTATTTCGTAAGAGCAAGTATTTTATTATCACCTTCTATTCATCATTACCTGTTCCAAATCTATGAATGAATGATTAAGTCTGAGTGTCATTTATGAACTAAGGGGGAAAATATCTTGTAATGGGTGCTTTTACTAGTGCCGTATTCATTATCATTTTTTTTCAGCTTTTCAGACAGATAGGTTTACAGCTCTACCACAGTTTAGTAAATTAATTAATCCAGTTCGATAAAACGGGTCAATGAACTAGGCAAATATTTTGACAAAAGCATACGGACTTTAATTTATCTCTCAACCAGAATATGGAAAATGGAAAGGATGACAAACTCTAACGTAGATCACATAGAAATGTGAAAGTGTTAAGTGAGCTCATATATCTTCTGACTTCTAGCAAAGCACACTCTGACTTTTACTTAGTAAAACAGTAACAAAGAACATGAAAGGTATATTACAAAAAAAAAAACAACAAAAAGAGAAAAAGAAAAAAGATTGACCAGAAATCATAATAAAAATCAAAATAAGTAATGATTTAAAAATAAAAACAATTTTATTGGTTTTTGTCTTTCTAAGGGATCAGAAGCTTATTGCATAGCAGACTAAGAATAAAAAAAATAAGCTTGAGGAGGAGGCATGCCAACAAAAGTTACTACCTTGCGTGGAAACTTGTTGTCTCATGAACAAGATGATATAGCGTGATGGGTCGGCCCTGGCGGGATGCCAGGTGCCCACCAAAACTGCTCTATCATTCCTCCTCCTCCACTGGACAGGGGAGAGAAAAATACAATGAAAGGCTCATGAATCGACGTGAGGATAGGAAGATCATTCACAAATTACCAGCAATGGCAAACCAGACTTGGCTTGGGGAAATTAATTACATTTATTACCAATCAAGTCAGAGTAGGATAATGAGAAATAAAAACTAAATTGTAAAATGGGAATGAGGGGTTTGGACAGTTCATCGCACATTGTCTCTGCCACGCCTTCCTCCTCAGAGGGAGAACTCTTCACCCTCTTCCCCTGCTCCAGCATGCAGTCCACCCAATATGAGTCCTTACCACAGGGTTCAGTTCTTCATGAACTGCTCCAGCGTGGGTGTCTTCCATGAAGTGCTGTCCTTCAGGAACAGATTGCTTCAGCATGGTTCCCCCATGTGGTCACAAGTGCTGCCAGTAAACTTGCTCCAGTATGGGCTCCTCTCTCTCCAGTATGGGCTCCTCTCTCTCCATGGTTCCACAGGTCCTGCCTTGAGTCTGCTCCGGTGTTAGCTTCCCATAGTGTCACAGCCTCCTCCAAGGGATCTACCTGTTCCAGCGTGGGATCCTCCACAGTCCTCGAGTAGAGATCTGCTCTGCTATTAACTTTGATGGGCTGCTGGAGGCCAGTCTGACTCACCCTGGTCTTCACCACAGTCTGAAGAGGAATGTCTGCTCTGATGCCTGGACCATCTCCTCCCCTTTCTTCTTCACTTACCTTGGTGTCTGCAAAGTTGTTTCTCTCACATATTCTCACTCCTCTCATCTGGTTGCTGTTGTAGAGCAGGGTGGGGTTTTTCCCTTCTTAAATATGTTATCATAGAGACATTGCCATCATAAGTGACAGTCTTTGCCTTGGCCATCATCGGATCTGTCTTGGAGCTAGTTGGCATTGACTCTATTTGACATAAGGGAAGTTTCCAGCATCTTCTCACAGAAACCACCCCTGTAGCACGCCTGCTACCAAAATCTTGCCATGCAAATTCAATACACATAGCTATCAGGTTTTGTGTTTTCCATGTAAACATTTATGACCTTTAATCATGTAATACTAGTAATAGTTACATTTCTGTATTTAGCTATGATTTCTGATATATATTTTACATATTTCAACATATATCCATTTTGGAATTTGTCTTTTTCTCCTCAACTGGCTATCTTAACATCTAGGGAATTTTTTACTAATATTTCTGTTGTGTTTTCTTGAAAGTTTTTTAAAACTCATGTTTCAAATCAGGTTTATGCCAAAGAGTTACATGCCATTTAAATATGTATTTCCTTCCAGACCATATGTTGATTTAAATCTATTATGCTACTACCAAACTAAACATCAAAGATAAAATGTGGTCTTCATTGACAGAAGAGGGACCCAATTTTCCTAAACTACTACTTAGAAATCTGGAAACGAAAAAAAGTTAACGCATCTTGTTTTTATTTCAGTTTCCTTTCATGTTTCCTACCCTCTTAGATGTGTCTTCATATACTAAAAGTCTATGTATACTGTGTGCCATATATTTTAGAGACATATGGGAAGCACACCATACAGGGCAAGTCTGAGCAAAGAAAGTGAATGCAGAGGGAAAGGAGGTGGAACAGGATGCAAATCATATTAGCTTCTTGTTTTGCTTTTTCTCTTTTCACTATTGCCTAATATTTCATTTAACAAATAGTATGTAGATCTCTATAGAACTTTAAGGTCTTTGATTTTTAGTCTCTGATGTTTAAAATCCTGATAATTTGAAAGTCTTCCTAAAGATCAGGAATGACTTCAAGAAATGCTAAGGGCTTGGCTCATCCTCCTGTCTTTGTCTCTGTCCATTTTCCAAAGTATAGGAAGTACTTTGATACCATACACCCTTAGTTTTGTGTTCCGTATTCATTATGTCTTTGCTTTATGCAATGGCATTGCCTAAGGTCATCACAAAATTCATTTGGTCTCTTCCGCCCAAGAGACTATAAATTGGAGATTATGTTACTTTATACACATAATATATTGTATTCACAGATTTTTTCAGAGTTGTGGGTTGATTTTTTTTTTTGTGTGTGGTTTTTTTTTGGGTTTTTTTTGTTTGTTTTGTTGTTGGTTTTTTTTGTTGGTTGTTTTTTTGGGTTTTGGCTTTGTTGTTTTTTTGGTTTTTTTTATTTGTTTATTTTAAACTCTAATATACGGAGTACTGAGGTAGGCACTATAAATATTAAAATGTGAACTAGCCAAGTATCAACCTTCTTTTCTACAACAGCTACTTCAAAAGTCATATCCCACCAATATATACCAAGTAACCTTCTACCATTCAATCATACAATTACACAATAATTTAGGTTGGAAGAAACCCCCTGAGGTCTCTACTGCAACCTATTGTTAAAAGCACAGCTAACTTCAAAGATAAATCATGCTCCAGATAAGAGATTTCTGAAAAGATCTAAGGGTTTTATGGAGCTCAAATATTCTAATAAATTTTAGATTTCTGGATAAGATGTTAATGAAGGTCTTTTAACCCACAGCTGTCACTACATTAATTTTTATAAGGTTTTAGCTGTAGTTTACAAGGTCTACTACACATATAGGGTTAGACTGTGCTTGTTCTGGTATAGATATGCTGCATAAAACAAGCTCTTTGCCTTGGCGCATCTGACGCAATTTCCATTTGTCTGAGAAATGGTTCTCTATCATTTCCCTAGGAATTATCTAAGTACCAGAGAGCCATAGGTTAACTATTAAATGTCATTCATGGAGTTTTAATAAACTGGGTATAAATGAAGAACTTTAGAAAGTCTTGAGAAGATTGTGAGAAATAATTACTAAATAAATAAATATAGTATGAAAACAACAACTCAGTGTTATGTCTAAATTTTACTTTTCAATTCTATTTACCATTTTGACCAAGAACATTCATATAAAAGTCTTAAATTTTGTACTTTTGTAAGTAATACAAAAATTAAAAGCGTAATATAAATTCTAGCTATGGCTGCAATTCATGTTATTTCCAACTCTCTTGTTTGAGGTTCCATTCCAAATAGGGTCTACCTAATGCACATGCACATGCTATACACATTCTCTCTTCTCTGTCCGTCTGTCTGTAAATGAAACAATATATGCTGTTGGCAAATAAAGTGAGAATTTTTTTCCGAGTCCAATAGTTCCTGTAAAATCTGAGGTTCAAGATATTTCTGCAATAACATGACTAAGATCTGCACAGCAGTGCATAAGGGCAGAGCAATAATAAAGGGTAAAGATTAGTTTATCTATTTTCTTACTTCTATATTATCTGGGTGTAAATAGCCCCCTATACAATAACGAGAGTTTTCATGCCACTGAGAAAAGTAGATAGATCTCTAGTAATTTCTCTGTTTTCTGTTGTACATTGTATCCATGTTAAATTTGTTAGATTTTTTAAATGTAATTTTTTAGAGCAAATGTATTAGTACCAAAAGAAAGAGACACAAATACCAATTTAATTAGTAGACAAAATCTGATACTCCACCTAACTTTAGCTGCACATTTTCCACAGTTGCAGCCAGTGTTGCTGGGCATGACACGAAAAAGCTTAGTGTATAGGAGCAGACAGAGGGGTTAAGTGGGCTGGCAGCATTCAGAGTTTAGAAGGTCAAGTGAAAATCAAGAAAAGAGCTATATGAAGCAGAATTCCTCTTTTACAAAAATAATTACCTAAACCGATCTTTGCAACAAACATCTTAATATTATTGTAATAAATATTGGAGCTGGATAAAATATTTGATGCTTGTCTGATAGTCATATAATAAATGAGACCTGAGAACAGTGGGACTCTGGAGCTAGCTACAGGCTATATTTGTTCTTGAATCTCCAGTGTTGCTTTAAAAAGCAATGGGATTTGTATGCATGCAAAGTTACAAATGTCAACATAACTACTGTGGAGGAATAATATGATCCTCAGCATTATTCACTGTCATTCCTGGTACTGCATACATTTTTTTGTTGTTTCTTGTCGTAGAAGTATTTTACACTAGTCTGATGGGGAAAAGTGTCGCCTTTTTCATGTAATAAAAATTTCATACTGGAAGAAATTACTTAAGAGGACAATACTTCTGTATAAGTAATATAATGATTTCAGGCAAATAGAAAGATCTGACATAGATGAAGTGAGTTATATGTCCTGAATTTGTAATAATTAAATGGGACTTTTGAATTAACATTGTCATAAAGGTTTTAAACTCTTCAGACTCCCATGTTGAACATACTTGTCCCAAGAGGCTCTGAAACGCAGTAATATGGTAATACTTCACAAGCATCATGAGTACTTCCTGAAATATTTCAGGTTGCCTGCTCATATTGGAAAAATGGTAGCCAAGGTAAAAGAAGTACTAATGAGTGTCAATGTGCAGCGGTTCCCAAAACTTAATCTGATTTCCTACAGAAAAAAAACCTAGGAAATATAACACTGTTTGCCTATGTGTTTATTCCTTAGACTCTGCAACTTGTGAACACATTGCTTAATTTACATCAAATACAACAGAGGGATAGAGGGACATATTTTGCAATAATTGGTGAATAAGTGGAGGAGAGGTGTTCAAATGACTGCCACTGCAGAGGGACAAGCTGCAGTCTGAGCTTGGCAGCTATTGCTCCCATTTGGCCTGCTGGCTAGCACATTAGCAAACTTGCCAGCCCATCACACACTTAGCTTGGAGCCAGCCACAGCATGCTGCCACTTGCCCAGCTGGTGGTGAAGGACATTGGAAGGGGGTTAAATCCTGTAAAGTCTGGTGCAACAGGACAGAGGTGCAGAGTGCCTGAAGGATGGCAGGATCCAGGATTGTTGCAGGAAAACCATCTGTAGAAGCTAGTCTTGCGCTAGCTTGGCTGTTCAGAGACCAACCTCTCTACTTAGAGATCTTGCCGGGATGAAATTGATAACAATGCCTCACCTGCAGTAACTGGTCAGAAAAACTCAGATCATTTGAGAGGAAGACAAAATCTCAGAAGGTATAGGCCTGCTTTTGTAATGTATGCACCCTAGTAACGAAGCTGCAGTGGTAGAAAGTAAAATACTCTTCATACTTTGGCTGTCCTACAAACTACGCAACACATTCAGTACTAATACTAACTTAAAAGGAACATGGAACAAGAGATGTCTTGTCATCTTCCCTTTACATATTCCTCCAAGACAATATCTATTAAAATACTGAAAGGTTTGAAACTTGTCTAGAAGTAAAATCTCATGTAATAGCAAGCAAAAAGTGCAACAACAAAGGAATGAATCTCACAAGACTACACAAATATGAAAAGTCTGGATTCCTTTAGTTTGTGGATGTAGGTACACTGTCTTTTCAGTTTTGGTTTAACACAGTTCTCCTCTCTGTAGACACCTTTCCTAAAGCAAAAAATGCAGCAGACAAATAACTTGATGTGCTGGTCGGACACACTTTAGGTAATATTCCTAAAAGAGGGAAGAGATCAAAATTTGTGTAAGAGAAGGTGGATGTCTGACTGTCTGTCTTTCAGGAGAGTCTGGATAAACAACTGAATTTAAAGCCTCTACAATAATCTCTGGAAGTTTCCTGCTGAACCTTTTGCATTTAAGTAATTAACTCACGCTTCGATAGTGGTTATTTGGACGACACATTGTAATATCAATGGGGATTTTAAAAAGAAATGTTTTGAACCCAGTGTGTTCTACATTACACTGCAGTAACTTCATCAGTACTGTGCCAATCATCAGTTGAGTCATTTTGCCATGGAAACTAATTTAGCTTGTTTGGAGAATTCGTAATAGCTTTTTCCTTTGTTTGGTCTTTTTTCTAAAATGAAAATTATGTAGGTAAATAATATATTCTTTATTGAAATCCACGTGTGAAGTTAGAATCTGAGTCTTAATTAGGGACATGAGTCTTCTCTCCAAACATTTTTAAATATTCATATTTGTGGCCTTGATTTGAGGTTCACTTCCAGATATAGAAATTGTCCCTGCTTAGTAAAGGCTTCTAGATTTGGGCCATATGTATATCTATTTTGCAAGTCCTAGCAGAGATTTTCTTTGCCCAGACAGATAGTAGTCATTACAACGGACTGGATCAGTCAGCAACGTAGCATTTTCTTAGATGATGATATACTGTGATTTTCTCTTCAAAGAAAATACAGTATTGCTTGATGCTTTATAATACTAGTCTATTTCCAGGTCAGAGTTTCACATGAGATCTCTTTATTTTTCATGATATCGGAACATTTTTGATCACATAAGATAAGGAGTTATGTTAATAGTTTCTGTCTCTTTTTCCAAACAACAACAAATATGACTTTAACCAACATCGATAGTGCTCTGTAAAATTTAAATTTTAACTGATTCACAAAGAATTAGTGATCTGGTTCTTAGTAGGACAGTGTAACAAGCAAAGTGTTCTGAGGAGATCACAATGTATTAAAAGGAAAATTTGATCCATCAAAGACCGCAACTTCTGTGCTAACCTGTTTCCTAATGAGCCAAGATAAAAAAATGGTAAGGTGAAGAAAAAAGCTATGTTTAATGATACCATCCATTTGAAGTAGTATACTTCTCATAATTTTGAGACTTTATTAAAACATCTTTTAAGAGCAAAATGAAAAGTGATTTGTGTTTGACAATTACTCTTGCTCTCCAAGAGTCTGCAGAGCTTGTTCAATCATTTATTTTTAAAAGGCCTGTGACTAACTTTAATGTACTTGCAACTTATAGAAAATAAGACCTTAGCTCTCTAAGGACCTGAAACTAACCACTTGCTTAGAGATTTTAATTCCCATAGAAAATGATGAGTAAGAGTATTTAATTACATTTCAGTTGGAACCTTGACAAAACATGGAATAAGATGTTAAAACTCTGTTAACTAGATTTAGTTTGTTAGGGTTTAGGAGTAATGCTTTGCCATAGAAAAAGAGGAAAAGTGCTTTGTATGTAGATGTTTTGGTATAAAGCTTGATGAAAGAACATGAAAGAGGAAGTTTTTCCTATCTATACTGTAGCATCCGCCTGCTTATTGTACTGCTGTTTTGAAAACTGTCTTTTTCATGCATTGGGTGAATGGATCTTGTCAGACCAAGACTCTCATAAGCAGACTACTGTGTATTGGTGTGATTTTTATGTTGATAGTAAATGTTAACTACTGACATGAAATTCATACTAACCAAGATTGGGCTCTATATCAACTTCACCCGTACCTATGGCTCACCATTCAACATCTGCAGTGGCATTTTGATGTCTTTCATTCTAGATACATGGTTGGCCCAGCACAACCGTTCTGTGATGATTGTCCGTTTACTCGCTGAAAGATCAGTGTGTTCCGGAACTTTGTTGTTATAAATTTTATTCTGCCTTATCATGCACAATATGGCACACAGATGGTGCAGATAAAACCCATTTAAAAGCTGTATATATCATCAATACCAAGGCAATGTTTCACACCCATATAGCAAACTAGATGCTGCTGTCAACACGTAGATGTTTTATTTTAAGTTTTCTGTTTTGCTTTTTCCAAACTCTGCCTACTAATTAGCCCAAAGATATGCTGTATCTGGTAGTGTATTTTGTCAGGCTTTTGTACAAAAGGCTGTCATTTGATGTATTGCTAAGATGACAAAATTATTTGATAGCTTCCGATCATAGGTTTCTGTTTAAATTTTACCTAGTGAAGGCATATATATCAATTTAGTGCTTTTCCACCGTATGTAATGACTCCCTACCTCTTCACAAACAAGGTCTCTAAAGCAAGTAATCAGTGATTGTTTGAGCCTCAAGGGCAAAATGTTTACCATACACCTCATGTCATCTAAAAAGATTTTTGAGGGTTTCAGTGTCTATTAAGATTAAGCTATTTCCACACTATGAAAAATACATCTAGATCCTTGCTTTATCTCAGAGTAGCATGACTGGAGGACAGAACGTTGTTCAGTTCTAGGTTTTTTCCTTTGGTTATTTCTTTACTAAAGGCAATGGCTCAAGAATTGGTTAGGACACTGTCCTAACAGACTCTCAAACGCTCCATCATGGAAGAGTCTTGTTATCAGATGTCACGCTATCAGTATTTTTTTTTTGTCAGATGCGAATTTCAAGGTAGCTAACAAAACTGAAGCCTACTGACAGCTGTAAAGGGATGTCTCAGACTACTAGAGACAGGGAACACGACAAACCATCTACCTTATTTCTTTCACAGTTAAAGAGTGCTAAGCATAATTTCACTTATAACTCCTTTTAGTCTGAAGTTAACAGTTGATGATTGGCAATAGACTGTACCAAACAATCTCTTCTGCCCTCTTGTTATAGATGAGAATAATGACATCTTTAACTTTTGAGACTTACAGAGACACATGAAGCTTTTTAGTGTAAATCTAAATGGTTGTGCCAGTATATTATCAAATTTAGGTCATTTCAGATTTTGATTGCACTGTAGAATTTATCAGTCCCACAGATTGCTATTCTATTAGGAGAATAGTGTGAGAATTCAGAAGTGATTTTTCCTTAAAAATGTTATTATTGAGCTCATTTGTTTTTGTTTCTTTTCGTTCATTTCTTTTTTGTGGTTTTTGTTTATTTTTGTTGTTGTTTTCTTTTTATTAAATACAAGGATAGTTTTATAGATTATCACAGTGATTCATTCTTTATCCCTACAAATGACAAGATGTCAAATCCATTTTTGAAATGTTAATCATAGCATTATTTGCAGAGTTGAACTCCTATAGCTTTTTCTGCTGAATGCCTTAGAGTTATTTGACTAGATTTGGTTGTTGTTCATAAAAGCTTCTTTTGTCACTGTATCGATAGTTCATAATAGATCAAAGATAGTCCTGCCAGTATGTGTTCCATCAATGCTCCTGAGTCCTTTATCTTTTGCTGCTGAAGCATCATATACTCAAAAAGATGCCATTAAGTGAATCTTACATCCGATGTTTTTTGCCCTTGTTAGGAGGAATTATTTAACATGTTGATGCTCTCAATGTTTATTAAATAGCAGACTATTTTGATTCTCTCTCCAGCTAAAGAACACACAGTAATATACGACAGGTTGCAGAGCTTTCTTTTACTCAAATATTGGAATTTTCCATGAAGTTGTTCTGTTTAATATTTGTGTTGATCCAATTAATTTATTCAGGTCCTTCTTGTCCCCTATACTTGTTGCAAGACAATGGATATCTGTAGCATAGTCCCTATCTTATATACATGCTACAGAAAAAATCACATAAACTGTGGGATAGACTTTTGAAATTCTTGACATTGAGTTTCTAATTATGCACTCAACAATGGATTGACATGGCTGTCATCTGGATAACCACACAGGAAGAAACAAGCCTTCATTTTTCATGAATTCTGTCTTCATTAACTGCATTAGTGTCTACCTTTTATTCAACCAATATTAATCTCTTGACATGGGCATTATGAGATTACCTTCTAGTTTCACTGTTAAAAAATAATGCATGTTCTTACCATGGAAATCTGCCCCATTCTCAATAGTCTCAGCTGGTTTCCAAAAAGCATGCAGAGTTTAGGACAGTTTTACTAGCTCCCTGGAGCAAGCAATACAGTGTACAAACTACTTAGAGTGCTGCTTCCTCCTTTGAGATACTCCTCTGACCAATCTTCAGAGCAGGCCATAATCATCTGACTATAGAAAACACCATGGCTATGATGGTTCAAAACACTATGGTAGTTTTTAACTACCTTCAGTTCCTAAGCCCACCACCCTTCTTCCCACTGCAGCCTTCCCCGCTAGCTCATGTAGCCAAACACTGTGAAAATTAAATACGTGTTGCTGTGACTTAGCCCTATGGACTTCACTTCAACTGTCTTGCGCTCAGGCTTCCTTCTCCTCTTTCCCCTGTCCAGAGGCAACTTAACTCAGACACTGAATTCCGTTAGATTTATGTCACCTTTTGAAGAAATCATTCCCAGTTGTAAGCCGGTAAAAGAAGGGACCTGCACACGCATCAGTTGCGCTACTTCCTTCATCCAGTCTTGGTTTTGAGTTTAGCGACTCGCAGTTACAGCACTGAGAAATACATATCATGTACCAGCTAGCTCTTACATAACTATTAATGAAAGATAATTCTATTATACACTTTGGATTCACAGTGGAGAAAGTCAATGAAGACTAATAGTATACTTTCCCATCCAGAATATTCTCCAGAAGACTTTAAGCAAATAAAAGAAACAACCTCATTTTGTATAATAATTTTGAAAAACACACACTTGATATTTCACATATTCCTTACTATTTTCAAATACTACTTCTCTGGGTAGATGCATGCCTCTAACTACAATAGATATCATTAGAAACAACATTTGATGATAACAAACCTAATAGTATGCTTTTTCTTCCCTTTAAAAGCTAGTTTGTTTGAGGCTATTACTAAAACTGATTAACATTTTCATTTTCTAGATATTATGTGAATGTCTGTTCCTTCTTCAGTGTATCATTAACATGCTCCTTTAGCTGTAGATTCTGCTTACTTGAACAGTTTGCATCCTCCTGTTTCTGTGGAGTTCTGATTTTGGGACAAGACATCTGAGCACAATGAACAAATTACAGTAATTATTTTTAAGAGTAACAGGAAGATAGCTCTCAGCTATCGGTTGAAACAGCTGTGAAAGGTTCCTCCTTACCCCTGGAAGCCTCTGCAATGGAAAGGAAACCTGCAAGGACTGCAGCTTGCACCTAATTTTATGAGTTGTATCTTGATACACAATTATAGTTTTGCCATCCTCCTCTGGGACTGGAGGAGTGTGTTTCTACTTGAGGACGTAAATTCTAGGGTCTCTTTAGCTGCCTTAGTAAGATGCAGAGAAATTAAAACAGTGGAAAGGGATGCAAAGGTAAGATATATATTCAGAACTACTTGAAATCTTTAAGTTTGGATTAGATTTTCCGAAGGAGATATTCCGTTTTAACCACTTTATTTTGACTTCTTTAGTATTTTGTTTTGTTTTACTTTGTGTAGTTAAGGAGTAACACATTTCATGAGAAATAAAAAAAAAAACCCAACAAACAAAAAAGCTGGCTGGATACAATAATATGTATGCTTCCCTACTAGCCCAGGAATAAACACATGACTTCCAGATGTTCAATGCTGTAAAATGCTAATGATTCTGTTTTGTACCATTGTTGTGGTAACGTTGACTTTTTTTTTTTCCCTAGTCTCCTCCTATTTTGAGGATTGAAAACTTGCAAAAAATTATTTGCTCCAAATTGTATCTTGGCATATACTTTGCTAGCTAGGAATAAGTAAGCTCTTTTCATTTTTTTTTACCCTGAATTAGGAAAAGCAATACATAGACATTCAGAAACAAAGCTTTTCATTGCAGAAGTTTGGTTTTGTTGGGTTTTGTTTTATTTTGTTTTGTTTTCTTGAAATATATAGATGGGATGATATGACACCACTACTTCCATTTTGTTCCTTAGCTGTGCAAATTCAGATTACTTACCATTTTTTTTTTTAAAACTACATTTGTGGAAATCAATGAAATTACTTGCTGGCAAAACTTAGGCAACTGTGAGAAAAAAAAGTCTCCCAGAAAAATGTATGTATATGCCTCAGTTTCAATTAGCTCATGAGGACACTCGTCAAGAGCACATCTCTAAATAAAACATTATGAATTATTTGCCTGGCTTTATTTGTCTTTATCTTTTCCATCACCGATATCACACCTGTAGTCACTCAGAAAATTCATTTAAAATTTCAACATTGATATATCCTGTTTCTGTGCAGAGACCTATTACAAGACCACAGGATCTAAGACACCCACTGATCTCGAAGCAGAAATATAACCATGAATGTGGGATTTTTATATGCTGCAATTCAGTCTGTTGATTTCCTAGATTTCTTTAAAAGTTTCTGAGGTAAGCAAGAATTTTTCAGATATTATCTCAGAATATATCATCAGCATAGAACACTGTACCTATTTTTTAGATAACTTGCTTGATTAATTAAGTTCTTCCAGAAAACTCTTTCCTCCTGATTCTAAGACTATACTACAGAGATGGGGCCAAATAAAACCACTAGGTTCAAATTTCAGAACAGATTATAATGCAGACATTGTAACTTTATTTTATGTCTACTAAAATTAAGCCTTTCAGTCCCATAACAGAACATGCAAAGGCAGTCTTTAGGAACTTTTTTTCCTGCTTCTAAATTGATAACTGTTTTAGGATCATCTCTATTGCAAGTCAGATTACTTGAAGAGGTTATTTTCAGTTTACAGCTGCTTACAGCTTCTAAATTACCTTACCAACAATGTGGCAAAGTAACGTACAGGAGACTTAATAAAGAGGATAAATCTTGCCCATGTAATATATTTCTTAGTGGATTTTTCTTCTAAGGAGATATCTCTACACTGAAATATTACTTAACTTTATGCTGCTTTTTTTTTTTTTTTTTTTTTATTTTGCAAGAAGATCTTATACAATGATTTTTTTCTGTATTTAAAATTCTTTATGTTTTACAACGTAAATGAAAATCATATGCCTTATTTATAAAGTGTTATTGCTGAGGATGGTTGATACTTGAGTATATCTGACATTTCCTGTCATATAAACAAGAGTCCAATGTTGGTCGTTAGACTGAGTAGCAAAACAAATAGTTGTTTAAAGAAAAACAAATCAGGTTTGTAAATTATATAGAACTCCTCATTGCTGTGTTTCTTATGTTTCTTTAATGTTTGTTCTATTCTTCTCTAATAGAAATCAAACCACTCCTACTTTATGGTCTTAAATCTTGGCAATTTTCAACAATAAACATATGAATTCCAGATGTTTACTAAAACTACAGAGAATGACTGCCAATTCTTTGTGCCATTGTTGTGTGAGAGCTCTTTTTCTCCTTGGAGATGTGTCTTCTTCCAAGGATTTATAGCATGGTCATAAAGTATTGTTTCAAGTTACACTTTGTCATATAAATGTCATCTCAGGAACAAAATGTGTTTTACACAAAATACAGGGCTGTTCTGATGACGTTGCTCTCTGTTTCAAAGCTTATCCTCAGAACAAACCTTTACTAGCATTTCTTCCAAAAATACCTAAGCGACTTGTGACTTTCAAGCATCAACATCTTTTCACTTAAGCTTTTAGACAGTCTTACAAGTGACTATCTCAAAATTCTATATATTTTTTGTGCTTGAAATCAAGAGTTACAGAATATCTAGACTGCAGTTCATACACAAATAGCAGACTGTTTAATTAGCAAGGAGACAGTTTTAGCTAAACTCAAAAGGTGGAAAATTTTGTGGTTTACTTCATCCATGGAAAGATACAGTTCTTTCAAGATAGTTGCCTATATCACTATAAAGTTAACAGAGCCAGGAGAGGGATGGAGAGAGTGAAGGCAGGAGAGAAAAAGAGGGTGGGAGTAAGAGAAGTCGTCCCATCTTAACAGAAACAGAGTGGGTAATACGAATTTCCTCGTGAAGATGTCTTTGTCTTCACACTGTCTAAAGAAGCAGTTGATCTGAATTGTTTAGAACAGATGTGTCCTCATGTTTCTAATGTCTGGTGGAATAGTACTTTCTGAGCAACAAAACAAAAAGTCATACTTGAGAATAAATTCAATTGTTAATGTGAAATGTCTCAGCTACATTTTCTTAGTGGTAGAAATGAGCATTATTTTAAAAAAGAGGGATCTGATTGATCTATTTTCACAAATTATTATTTTTAGTTTTGAAAATGTTAAATGTGAACTCTGTTTCATTTATTAATAGTTTCCCCCCTTTATTTTTTTTCAAATCACAGTACAGAAAGTATTTTTTTTCCAGAAGATATGGTTTCTACTTAGAAATACATTTCATCGAGGAAATGTAGGCATCCACAATCCATTTAGTACCCATTTTCACAGCATTAGCAGTCAGAAGGAAGAATTTTCCTTCAAGCCCCAGTGTCTCAGACTGAGAATCCTTTAATCTGAAAATAAGTCCCTGGTCGTATAGGCACACCCTTGCTATAGGCACAATGGACTGACTTTTGCAGGAGTTCCTCATGACAAACAATAGAAATGAAGACCCTAAACTAATAAGTATGAGTTTATCTGACCATGAAGCATTTGAAATACATTGTATGCTTCTGGCAAGAAACTATTCACCCTGCAGACACATTTTAAAAATATATCTGATTCTCTCCTGTTAGCTAATGAGGTCAAAGCTCTGCCTGTTTCCACATCCCTAGGTTTAAGCAGCTCACAGCCTGTTCTTGTATTATAAAAATATTTAAAGATCAAGACAAAAAACTGTTTCTTCATTTCCTCTATAATATTAGAGGAAACAAATTTTTTCATGTCCAAACACCAAAAAGTTCACTTTAAAAACATACTGTAAAAGGAGTAGATTCACCCTTATTATTAACTCTTCCTAAAACAGGCACCTACGAATAATACCTGCACATAATTTAAGGTTCATAAAACATGACTTGACATGTAGAACCCTTTTGTAGGAACATCCACCTATTGTGGAATTTTCACTTTTAGGCTACACAAATGCCTTTGAACTCAAATGGGTCCTCCTTGTATCTCCCTTGGGAAAACTATTGCAACAGAGCCCTATTTTTAGTTTGTACTCCTTTTTAAGATGACATTTTCACTTCCTCTTACAAAATGTTGTTTGTTAGCAATTCTAGCAGATGAAACAATTTCCGAGAGCTGTTGTTGCATCAGCTTGTTATCACTGTAATACCAATAAGGTTATTTTTAGCCTTATTCCAGGGAAGCTGATCATGATGAGTCATCTCATTTACAGTTAGTGCTCTTGTGGTCAAGTATGTGAATGACAATCTAATTTTACATGACACCATAGTGTCACAGCTAGAAGATACTTGGCTATAGGTGGGACTCACAAGTGAAACAAAATGGTGAGACTGGCGTCCTCCCGCCCTCCTGTATCTGTGCGCAAGATACATTATAGTGTTGAGGGGCTCAGAGTTACGCACACTGCACAGTTACAGTCTATCTAACTCATCTTATGTAAAGAAGAAATCATTAGGGGTAGAAATAATTTACATTTAGACTTCTTTAAATAATATTTTTTATTAATGCATTAGAATATCTTCATTGGGTTTGGAATACTAAAAATTTGACTATTTTTTTTCCCCACAAAGATCTCTGTATTTTCCATTATTTTTTCGTAGTTTTCCACCATGCATTTCCACCATGCATTTCTACATTTTTTAAATTATCTTTGGTGTTTTGGCTTTGGTTTTTTTTGGTTAGTGATTTGTTGTTTTTATTTATTTATTTATTTTGCTTTCTACCCTGCTGTTTTGAATGTTAATATAAGCTATGTTGGTCCAGGATATATTTCAGAATACATTTGTATTTTCATTATATACCAAACGTAGCCATTTGAAAAAAAAAAATCCAATTCAGGTCCATCTCTTTGGTTAATTTTTTGCTTAATTGATACTGGGTTCTCCTACTTCTTGAGAATTGTATTCAGGACAAGTGGGAAACCAGTTCAATAGGATATGCTAAATACAAACAGTACTCTATTATTCTCTGTTGTATCACCTAATTTTTTTAGCATCTTCCCACACACGATGATCTAAGGTTCCAGGTGAATAAACTCTGATTTCCATATAGTATTCTAAAAGAGAGATTTAAATTTTCAGTTGTAACTTCCTCCTCCATTAATTAAGTTTCCTAGGCTTTTCTAGTTTCATGAATTTTAAGGAATAATACAGAGTAATCAACATAAATAGTTAAATAGTCAGACTGAAAAAAGAGAAGATATGAGAATAGCTATAAGGCTTAGAGACAGACCACCATTTAAAAAATGCCACTATATCCCTCTAGCAGCCCCTAAGTGCATAGGTATTTTATACAAAATAGAACATTTCTGAAAGGAACAGTTGAGAGACATAGTCTCTTAAAAGGTGGGAGAAGTGAATTCAGTGTTCTTCAGCAGACAGAAGGTCTGCTTTGAACTTTCGTCTTTCTCTTCCATCTTAGGTAGCTATCTTAACCATGATGCTATTGGAAATATGGAGGGATAGCACTCTAGGTTTGTAGATGTGTGATATGATAAAAAAATAATATATTAACAACCTGAAGAAAAATATACAGAACATCCAATATTTTATCAAGATTATTTGATCTTTGGTACCTAACAGTGTTATTAGCAAGCATGTGACTCTGAGAAAGCCCCCAAGATGATATGCAGGTGCTTGGGTAGCTTTAGTAGAAGAACTTAGATATATATGTTTCCTTTCCTGAATAGTAGCAATATTGTGGATTTGCCTGAAGAATATTCAAAATCTGTTGTTTATGCTTCCTGATAGGAAAAAAAAATCTGAGAAAACCTCATCTTGAAAATAAACAATATCATATGATATTAATGATCTCATTCTTATAGAGCCTTTCACACTAGTGTGGAAGGATTCGCTGCCAAGAAGTATGAAACTGTTGTTTGTTACCCAGACAACCATTGTAAGGGAAGATTAGTTTAGTCTTCAAGTCATTATTAAATTGTCTAAAAAGACTAGAAGTGATTTGTCTAATACATATCTCTGGAATATCTACTAAAGGAGATTTTAATTGCCTATATTATCTCATATTCTGCATAGAAATGCCTCTCCTTCTACTTTAGTTTTCATATCAACAACAATAACAAAATATCCTACTACCACTGCAATGTGTTTTGCTGGATGCTTTCTGAATCTCTTGCTAGCCGTAAAGAATATATGCTAAAAATAGAGAACATACATGGAAAACATTGATTGCATATGAAAATCCCATTACTTTTAGCCAATTCATAGGAAAATACAACCCCAAATTTGTTATTCAAGTTCATTTGGTAAATCTTTTAGATTGTAAATGTGTCATGGTAGACAGGACTTTTATTTGTCAGGCTGATTTGACTGATAATGTGTCTCACTGGGTTTTTTTCTTCTTTTTGTCAGAAGCATGCACCTTAGAATGCCCTCTGGCCAGTTTAAAAATAAACAACAAAAAACCACACAACAAAAAATCCCACAACAATTCCCCAGAAGCCCAACTCATTCCTAGACAGATTTTATGAGTTTCTTTTTTTCCTTCTTTTTTCTAATGTTCCTTCTAATATGTTCCCACAATAACCTTGACAGTGATATTTCAGAAAATCCATGTGCTCTGTCACTGCAAATGCAGAATGGACCAGAAAAAGTGGATTTAGAAATTAAATGGATCCAATGGAATTCTTCATAATTTGTGTATTATTCATTGAAAACCTTGTAGTTTATGAAAACTACTTGAAGTTACTAGAAAATTGTCTTGGCAGCCCAGCTCTGATAGCCCATGGTCTTACCATATTTACTAATTTTAGTTGTAAGAAAAAAGTTGTGTAAAAATGATGAGAGGACTTTTAAAATTTTCCTGATCTTTAGACCTTGAGTCTTTTTTTTT
>VWZK01011436.1:0-13151 GCA_013396935.1 Baryphthengus martii | reverse complement strand
AGTTAATCTCCATTCCCCGTCAGGCTTCCACACTGGCCAGATTGGGCTGTCAAAGGTTCAGAGAGTCTTGCTGATGACTCCTTGACTCTCTAGTCAACGAATCAGTTGCTGTATGGGGAGCAGGGAGTCTCTGTTTGTCCGGTATTGCCAACGATGCACTATACGAGAAACAACTGGTACCTTCTGTTCTTCAACCCTCAGCAGGCCCACCACAGAAGGATCATCTGAAAGGTTGGGCAAAGTAGACAGCTGGTTACTGCCTTCAGTCTCCACAGCTGCTACACCAAATGCCCACTTGTACCCTTTTGGGTCCTTGAAGTACCACCTGCACAGAAAGTCTATGCCAAGGAGGCACAGAGCATCTGGGCCAGTCACTATAGTATTAGGCTCATTTCAGCCTCCATTACAGTCAGTTCTTGAGACTCTCTGGTGACTCCATAGATGGTGATGGACTCTGCCCCTCTATGGCTTGATAGTATCAGGGTGCATTGTGCACCCGTGTCCACCAGGTCTCTGTAGCTTTTCGCTTCAAAGGTGCCAGGCCATCAAATCCACACCGTCCAGTAAACCCGATTGTCCCTTTCCTCCGCCTGGCTGGAGGCAGGGCCCCTCTCGTTCTGAGCATAATGCCTAAGATTGACTGAGGGATGTGTATAGCGGTCAGAATCATCTCTTCTATTCACATCAGAACTTTTTTGGGAGATTGGAGCTGCCATGCTCCTGGGAAAATTGTCTCTAGTGGTGTCATTCTCCAGATCTCATACTCTTGCACACAGGCCAGAGGAGGGTTTGCCATGCTATCTATCCATGTCCTCACCATAATCACATAGGGTGTTGTAAGAGTCGGTCCGAAGAACAGTATTGTCTCAACATCCTCATCAGAGACTTGGACAATCAGGTACCCCAAAACTTAGGCTAACATCTTGACACGAGTCCTCAGCAGCCTACCTGAGGCGCAGTTACTGATCTACAGGATGGAATGCAATCCCTATAGATACCAATGCATGAACACCCTGGGAGGGACAATTGCACAGTACAAGGAGTACGGTACCATTTGTCATTACATGGTACAAGGAGTTTGCAGTGGCTGCGTATGTGTGTAACTAAGTCTAGGCTCCCCGAAGTGTTTTGGTCCCTTCGTAACCAGTAAAGAATGAGATTTGTCTGCTCAGGAAATGAAGGGACAACCTTGTAGAAATGGTAAGCGAGCCTTCCAGTAGCAGATTTTTGGTCCCTTCAACCACTCAGGGAAGAGAAGGGCGGCACAGCAGTGGCTGCGTGTGTGTGTAACTAAGTCTGGCCTCCCCGAAGTGTTTTGGTCCCTTCATAACAAGAATGCCTGAAAAAGCTGATACTCGGGACTCTCTGTTAGTGAAAGATTAAGACTTGTTCTACCCACTCTTGGCGAAGCATGGGGCTCAACTCTCAGTACCAGGGGAGGACTGAGCTCGAGAGAATTGGACAAACTTGCAGGGTGTAATAGATCGAGTGACCTCTTTACAAACTGAGGCTAAGGTTAGATCAGGTAACGGCAAGGCAATAATCTGTGTCGTTTTAGGAGTCAGCCTGGTCCCAGCAATTGAGGATCGCTGTAGGCGATGTAATAATGAAAAACTAATCATAGAATCCCTTGAAAATTTGGTGCAAATTTTGCAAAAACCAATTTTTAACCTAGAACAACAATTAGAGAAAGAAAGAGAAGAAAACTTTTCATTAAAAGCTGCTCTAAAAGAATATTTTAAAAGCACTGAGTCGCTGAGTGAGTCAGAGATGGAGCTGGGGGGAAAGGGTATCCGACAAATTAACCCTATATATCCTCAGAAAAAACTGGAGGAGACGAGGAAACGTTTTTGGGAAAAATCCACGAGTAAGACCCTTGATTAAAACGGAATATACTTATAGGAATGAGGAGGATAATGAGCCTCACATTACAACTAAAGAGGTACCACACACTGCCACTGAGCCAGCCAAACTGAAAAGGAAGTACAGGCACCTTCCTAAAGAATCTGAAACTGAGTATGTGTGGTGCGTATCCCTGACCGGGGGGGACCAAATTCTATTAAGTGAAAAGGAAGCTGATGGCTATTGAGGGCATGGAGTTTTCTTAACAACAGGAGATAAACGTGCCCCACGGTCCCTAACCCAGTGAGCTGCTTATTGGGCTGGAGGGTTGAACCCTTTAGATAGAGAGGAACCCCTGGCAATCACTGGCACTGCTAATCAATTGCTGGAAAGTGTACACAAAGCAGCCTGCTTGCAAATGATACATGAAAGAAAATCCCCGGATGTGAATCCCCAATGATGCTGCCAGTAAACCCTGAAATTATGAGTTTTAATCCACATCACTCCAGCACTAATCACCATCCAGTAGACATGGTAGGACAACAAGGAAGACAAGAAGTTAAAGAAGAAGTGCATAAAAGCATGGTATATCATATACCACAGAAACATCTTTGTCTTAACTTCAAACTTTTTCTAAAGTTCTTTAAAGAAAGAAATCTCTTAATGTTCGTGCCCCACATTGGGCGCCAATTTTCCTGTCTCCATTTAAGGCTCAGGGCAAGTCCCACAGAGCAGGATTTCCATCAGCCCTCTCTCTCCCTCCCCCTTCACTCCAAAGGGAGGATAAAAAGAGGAATAAGGAAGAAAGTGCCTCACACAAAATTGGAAGTTAAGACTATAAAGAAAATGTAATAAGTAACAAATAGGGAAAAGAGAATACGAAGGGCAGAGTGCTACAACTATATACCAAACCCACTGTTGGATGGTGATGGATTGTGCAGAAGACGTGGGGTCAGGTCCAGCTGCTCTGAGGTGCAGTCGCTGCTACAGCAGCAGCAGAGCCTGGGAAGGAAGGGGTCAGACCCCGAGCTTCCTGTCCCTGTGCGGCAGGGAAGGGGAGGGAATACCAGCTACCCTCTGACCTCTCAGGGTCCTAGAGTTATCACCTGTCGTTTTGTGTGTGGCCCGTTGTCCCCGTCCCCCCCACCGTGTTAACTCTTAAACCACAACAGATGCACAGATAAAAGTAAAGGGGTCATCTGCTCTTTGAGCAGCTCAGAGGATCTTGTTCTGTTTTACAATTTAACTGCCTTTTCCCACTTCAGTTTTCAGGTATATGTCCAGTACTCAAAAGGTAACTAGGTGCTTTTGATTTTTATTTTAATTCCACTTCTGACCATTATCAGCTCAAGATTTCTGTTCATCATTCTTTATTCTTTAAGACTGTGTTCTATTCATAAACCCCTCACAATTTTGGAATTCACCATGATATTACTCATATGAATTACATGCATCACTATGACCCGCCTCTGCGGTTAATGTGACATTAATGTCAGTACCCTCACTCTTTCATAGAAGAGTCTTTAAGTTTCACAAAAAAACTTAAAAGCCTGATCCTTACTCATATCAAAGCATCAAATCCTTCATCAGATTCAATTTCTTGGATAGTTTTAGCCTATGCAGACCACAAATACTTTTATTTTTTTGAGAGATCCAGCAGAAATCAAAGATACAAATCTGAAATCACATCTAGAACTGCACCTATTGACGTTTATTATATCAGCTGACAACACACACTTCATGATATTTTGTTCAAAAGATCTGAGCAACTTGTTTGTGAGCTCAGAGAATAGTTGTCATATTGGCTCACTTTTTCTCATGTTTCTAGATTTCAGAAAATATTCTTTAACATTTAGATGACTTAGTTGGCAAAATCTTTCCATTTCTGAGAAGCCAAAATGGTCCAAATAGACTGGAAAGAGAAGCAAGGCAAAGGGACCTGCCAGAGAGATTCAGTTCTTGAGAATTAAGTGGCAAGACGGGCGCCACCATATCCCCATGGATGTAGTCAATAAGATAGCAACCATGGGGCAACCCACTAATAAGAAAACCACCTCATAAGCAACTGGGCCAAAGAACATGGTATCGAGTGGATCTACCATATCCCCTACCACGCACCAGCTGCCGGGAAAATTGAGCGCTACAATGGCTTGCTGAAAGCTATCCTGAAAGCACTGGGTGGTGGGACTTTCAAAAATTGGGACAAACATTTGGCACAAGCCACCTGGTTGGTAAATCCCAGAGGATCTATCAACCGAGCCGGTCCTGCCCAGTCAGACCTGTTGCAGACAGTAGAAGGGGATGGAGTCCCTGTTGTTTGTGAGAGGAANGGACCTTGAGGGGTCAGAGGGCAGCTGGTATTCCCTCCCCTTCCCTGCCACACTCTATAAAAGGACAGGAAGTTTGAGTTTCAACTCTCTTTTTCTCTTTTTTTTTTTTCTCACTCAGAAACATCCCTCTTCCCTTCATATTTCCTTTTCCCTGTTTATCTGTTACCTATTAAATTTTGTTCATAGTCTTAACTTCCAATTTCGTGTGAGGCACTGCCTTCCTCATTTCCCTTTGCATCCTCCCTTGGGAGGGAAGGGGGAGGGGGAGAGAGGGCTGATGGAAATCCTGCTCTGTTGGTTTTTGTCCTGAGCCTTAAACGGAGACAATGAGGGGCAATGATTTTAAACTAGAGAAGGGTAGATTAGATTGGATGTTAGGAAGAAGTTCTTCACTCTCAGGGTGGTGGAACATAGGAGCAGGTTGCCCAGGGAGGTACTGGAGGTTCCATCCCTGCAAACATTCAAGGTCAGGCTGGACCTCATTTAGTTGCAGATGCTCGCTCTAGAGGGGTTGGACTAGATGACCTTTAATGGTGCCTTCCATTACAATGCATTTTATGATTGCATGACCCTATGAGTCACAGAAAACATTTCTGAAAAGAGATGAAGAGGGGGCATGATGGAATAGGATGCAACCACAAAAAAAATAGAAAAATTATATGGAGACCTCATAGACTCATATGAGGAGAAACCATTTAGCTTGTCACCAAAGGAGGAACAGCAATGAAAGGAAAACCATCAAAAGTTAAAGGCGATTTGTGCCTCAAGTCTATGAAATAGTGTTACAAGTGGCACTGTGGCCTGCAAAACTAATCATAGTAATAGAAACGGAGCATACTTCTAAATTCAGGGGTTTTTAGGTTTTTAAATTATTGATCAAACTGATGTAAAAATGAGGCACTTCATTTGTACAGTTCTACTTGAAGAAGTCATAGGGCAGTTAATTCCTTAGCATTTTTCTCATCATTGCTTCTTCATGTTACCCTTCTCGGCTTGAAGTTCTGTCCGTCATTTAAAAGCTTTATGGTTCTTGCCCTCACTTTACATCCTACAAAGTTACAATTTCCTGACCTAACTTATAAGGAAAGTATTTTAGGGAAAGAAAAAAACTAAACCATTTTTTGATAAAGGACTACATGTATCATTCAATTTTAGTTAATGTAACTATATGGCTACAGGAGCCAGTGATTTCCTGATAACCTGTGGAGAGGTAGGTTACTCTAGAGGAACATTGGATCTACCTACTGCAGCTCAGGAATGCTGCCTTCTCAAATATAAAAGCCAATTAACTCAATTCTTTCAGACTAAAGAAACAGGACTACATATTAATATAGTATTAACACATA
The DNA here is from genome assembly GCA_013396935.1 of Baryphthengus martii. NCBI lineage: Eukaryota > Metazoa > Chordata > Aves > Coraciiformes > Momotidae > Baryphthengus > Baryphthengus martii. The sequence continues at coordinate 7,633 of VWZK01011436.1, read as the reverse complement.
CATAGTATTATTAATATGTAGGTATTAATATAAATACGTATTAAGAGTACAGCCAAAGTTTTAGATGTTACAAATGCAAGCTAGTCCTCCACCAAGTAATAGCACTAATCTTATGTCAAAACAAAATACCAGTAATTTACAAAAAAAAAAAAAGTTATCTGACCATCATTCAAACCATTTCCTACAGCAAATGTTTCACCAATACAAGTGCCAAATTCTGACTAAATCTCAGTTTAAATAGTTGATTTCTTATTTATTTTACATGCATGGGGAACATTACAAATTCTCTGACAGAACTGCAGTACAACAGCCAAGACTGTTGATTTTTGGGTTTATTTGGGGTTTATTTTTTCTAACATTTTTTTTTTTAATATGGAGTTAATCCTCACTAGTAAGATGATTCTGGTGTACTTCATCGTTAAGAATTTAGAAATTTCTCTTGCAAGATAAAACTGTCCAAAATTTTCTTCTTTATCTTTTCATGTCCACAATGGAGATTTACATGAGCAATTGCAGTGTGATGGATGATATGCGTAACTGAGGAGTTTTACTAAGCTGTTTATTAGCTGTGCTGAAACCTATGAAAAGAAGGAATGTTTTCTCTGTACTGTTTTTGAAAAGGCAGCTGTCTTAAATCACATTAACAGGTGTTTGAGAACATGCCACCACTATTGAGTTTCTGAAGTCATAAACAGTAGTAAAATTTGATGAAAAGAACAAAAGCTTTAACATCTCAAACTCATTTAAACATTCGTACTTTTATTTAACACCTGTAATCTATTACAAACAAGACTGTATGAAAAAAATGAAAAAAAGTCTTCTTTTAAAGATAGTGACATTGTAAGAAATGCTTTAGAATCTTTTAAATCCTTATAAAGTGGGTAGAAAGGCAAGGGGGAGAGATGTGATGGGATGAGTGGTCATGTTTTCACTTCTGTTTACAACGCAACTTGGCTGTGCAGCTTCGAAGGTTTGGAAGCACTGACAACTACCAAGGGGAGATACAGAACTTTGCTGAGCCTCAACTTCTGCATGGCACGAGGACACTGTAAAATAGGACTCATGCTGAGCATTGACAGTTACTTTGCCATGCTTTAAAATCTTCTCAATCGTCTTGGGTATCAGATTTCAAGCAGGCCTCTGTACACTGCTCAGTTGTCAGTTTTTACTCCTCTTGCAGTAGAACAGGCCCTTTTCTACTCCCTAAAGGAGCATGCTTCAGTATCCCAGAGAGGAAAAATATGTCCGAATTGGATTTCTACCATTTTGCCAGTCTCAATAAGTGGGCAAGAGGAGGGAGGAGAAATAGAAAAGGAATTTAAGCATAGATGATCTGGAATTACACTCTATATAACTCAAAAGTTCCAGCTCATCAAGCATTCTTAAGCAGGTTAGAGGGAGTGAAAAAAGAAAAGGAAAAAAAAAAAAAAGCAAGCACCTAGGGAAACAAGGCTACAAGAAGTTTGAGCCTAAAGACTCAGCAGTAGATGAGATTTGGATTGCCAGAGAGCTCCCAATCAGTACTCAGAAGTTAGTTATACTAGTTACTACTAGAAATAAACTAAGCCCTTCTGACCTAGTTCCTTATTGTGGCAAACAAATCAAAACTGCAGTGTACTAAGTGATATCTAAGAATAAAGTGTGATGCATCATATTGTAGGTGTGGTGATGCACTTAATTTTTACTTTTACAAAAATATCATTTCAGATGCATGGCGCTGCAGGTGTATGGGTGGCTAGCAAGCTGAACACAGATGTAAACCTATCAGTTACAAAACAGACTACTATAACCTTGTGTGTTTTTGATTTCTACTAGTAAGTTACTTTATTCACCCTGTTAAAAGTTGATAATTAGTGTAAGTAACATTCAGTCAGAGGCAAATTAATAGACTCAAAGCAACAGCAATGAAACGAAATTCCAATCTTTGGTACACAAATTTTCAGAAAAGATGTTTTGAATTATGTCTCAGCTTTAGAGGAACATGCTTTTACTTACTAGCCTTCGTTTATTTAGCTTCTAACATCTATGAAAGATGAACATTTACTTCATAAATATCTGTCTCGAGTATGTGATTTTTGTAGTTCTAATAACAGTGCATTCTATGCACAGTCCCGAATCTTAGTTCCGTGAAATCTTCCATGAGCAATCAGCAAGAGAATGCCAAATACAGTGCTGCTAGGATTCTTAATGCATAGAAAGCAAGAGATACATGTACTGTAAAAATAATTCAAAGAGAGAATAATTTCTGTCATCCTATTTGTAATTGTCATTGTTTGAGCGTACAAAAAAAGCCTCACCTCTAGCTCTATTCCTTTCTCCTTAAATTCTGCAAGAAATTGTCCTGATGACAAAGTGCTTATGCAAAGGGGATGCAAGCCTCTTACAGTGAAGAGTGTTGGGCAGTATTGACAGATTCTGCTCTCTCCTTCACTTCTTGGAGTAAGAGAAGTTTGTTTCAAAGTTCAGCTACTATATATACAGTGTAGTCAGTGCAATGTTTCATCAATTCCATCCACAGCCACTATAGAAGCTGCTATGGCAGCAGAAAAGCAGTAAGCAATCCTTACACATAGATCTTGGCTTACTGAATACAACAAATACACATCAGCTTAGCAGGAAACATCATAACCTCGAGAGAAAAGCTGTAGCTAATAGAAAAGCTTATGCTTATTTTTGAGTTTCTAAAACATTTTTATAGGTTTGTAGCATACATCAAGGCCATACAGTGTTTATTAAAATATCGTTCTTGCCTCATTACCCTTTCTGTGCTGAAGGTAAAAAGGCTTTTTTTTCTTATTAAGAGAACATACAGTGAAGATTGTCAAAGGTAGCAGTATTCAGAGACATACCAGCTTGGATCAAAGCTGGAACAAATCAAAAGTCTGGAGGCTATATTAAGTCCTACAGTCATATAAGAGCCTGTGGAATAACCTGGTGATATATATGACTAGGTGTTACGACAGTCTCAAAAACAATCTTTAAAATTAGTCAACTACCCTTTCATATATGCCGTATTATCAGAGTCTGTATCTTTGGTTACATGTAAATGAAGACTAAACTGCAGGCCTCATAGCAAATCTAGACAGAAGAGTCTTAAGACAACTGGATGCTAACAGAAAACCAATGACCTTGTAATTTTTGTTGGGCAGCAGCAATTTTGAGTTTCTGAATCTTCACACTCCAAAGGGTCAGATGTCAGTTCATCATACTCAGCCCATACCACCAGTATAAATTCTGACTTCATATTAAGATCCTATTCAGAGGATTCAGTTACTCTACATCCTGCTGCTTTCTTCTAGTGCAATCCACAGCTTCCACCTTTTTTCCCCTCATGATTAACTTGACACAGGCATCGTGGTCATGAACTATGCGGAAAAAGTTCTCCAAGGAGCACGAGGCCATTCAGAGGTTCTTGTTTACAGCAGTCCATTTTTTTAGCCAGCTAGAAAGATTTAATTTTCTTCTAGCTCAAAGAAGTGTTGCAATGATCAAAGAGAGAAACAAGAGCTTACTTGAGATTAAGAACTCTGAACCTCCTTCCTCCTCAAGGCTTAACTTCATCATCTATCTGCTTTATTTCAAGTCAGTATCTCAACACGTGCAATAGAGATGACCTTCCGATTTGTCCCTGTTGCTCACCTATAACCTTTTGGTGACAGAATTCGCACATTTGTGAACGTGAAGAATTTCTTATTCCTAATAAATACATTTCAGTATAACTGGGTGATCTAGTTTCTGTATGAAGCTGTCCCACTACCACAACATTGCTCTCCTTAGTCCTCTCCAGATACTTGGCACAAAAATGCATCGGGAAGTAGCTACCCCTCTCAGTGAAGGAAGTGGTTACTTATAACATAGTCCATACTTTCACAGATGACGGAAAAGAATGTTGAAGAACAGCTCAGATGAATGAGCACCAAGCACCCTCGCATGCAAATTTAAGCTTAACATAACCATTAACCTGCACCTTGTTTTACAATAAAAGCCTCCTTCTGAAATACTGTTCTACATCATAATTGGAGACTCTCACTAGATATGCCTTACCACATGAAGAAAGTTTCCCTCAAAGAAGAATCATGCAAAGACCTTCCTGTGCAGCCTGCTCAGCTCAAGACACTGGGATGGCTCAGGACAGGTGGCCCTGCATACAGTATCTCTAGCCACTGCTCTATGGACTTAACAGGAAGCCAAGGGCTGTATGTTCCTCCACCAGAGATCAGGTGGGTTTACTTCCTTTGGACTGTTCTCAGGATGCATCAGACCACTTCTTAGAGGAACTGGAGACTTGTTCTATCACATCAGAGACCCCTTCTCACAGAGGATGTTAATACACCTGTTGGTATATTCTTGAGGATAGTCCTGGTGACACTTTTTATCTTACATTTACTGAAGTGCTTCAGAATGGGCCGTACCATACACACACAAGTATCTTTTCCTTTTCCTTAGTATCCTGCAGTTCAGTGCCTTTAGGAAACACTGTGCACACTGCAGACACATTAAAAGTATATCCTACCTACTGGCGTGTGGGCACACAAGGATTTATCTCCCTCTAGTTATTTATACAGCTTACTTTAAAAAATTGTCTTAAGTGCTTGAACATAGCAATCCAGATGTATTATGCATGACTCATGTAAATAATACACTTGAAAGTTTAATTATCAGGAGGTCACCCACCCATTCCTCAGGTCAGAGGCTTGTCTTCAGAGTACTTCAAACTGGACATGCACAGTACCAGCACTGACAGAAGAGCTGCACACTTCCTCAGCTCTTTTCAAGCTACCTAATTCTGAAGGGACTGCAGAGAACGAACAGGCTCCCATACTCCTGTGAACATTTCACAGTTCCTAGTTACTACCTTCTCTCATTTGAATGTTGATCAATAAGCACAGTCCACTATGACTCACTCTAAAGCAGAACCATTCTCATTGGAAAGCACACTTCAGAACGATGGTTTAACAGTGACTATAGGAGAACAACCCCTTTTTACAAATACAGCATTAATAACTAAATTTATAAAGTAAATCTATAGAGTAGGAAAGGTGCTCTGGAGAACTACAACAACAGAAAAAAAGTCACCAGTTTCAGCAGTCAGAAGGCTTACCTCAGCAATCTTGTACCACTGTCTGATACAAAAAACAGTAGAACATAGTCAACACTTTGTGTGTTTCATTTGAAAAAATGGGAAAGATTTTCCAAACACTTAATTCTGTTTGGTGTAAGAAAAAGCAGGTTTTATTTGCAGTGAGGCTTCAGAGTCCTGACAAAAGAACCAGGCTGAACCAAATGCATTATCCAAGATGAAACCGTAACAACATTTGACACATAACTGGTGTAGTTAAGAGGGGAAGCGATGATGTCCCCTCCCACCTAAGTTAAGAAAGACAGAGAGTAGAACATAATGGAGTTCAAAAGCAGTCCCACCAGGTCTGTAACTAACAGGTCCAGGTTCCCTCTGAAAAAAACGAAGCATCTCTACTATGCCCTTAAGAATAAAACACTAATAACCTAATTAACACTCATGGACTAAAGTAGCAAGACAACCAGATAATCTTTACCTGAGCAAATGGGTAAGTTGACTCTCATGAGGCATGACTGACAAGATCTACTCAACCACAGCCAGGTAAGACTTTGCCCTTTTACTCTGGATGAATGTATGCGAACAGACAATCATGATCTAAATTAGTCTTCAGAATCCATGATCTGAGGATGCAGAGAAAACAGATGACAGGTAGGCACCTACAGCACTCAGAAGAGATCCAGAATGAAAGGGAGAACAAGTCTTCTGAAGGAGGTCCTGGAATCAGAATTACAGTATTTCACGACCGGTAAGATGAACTAAAGGAATCCCACCTCATTTTGCAAGGTACTTTCTGATTTAGAGAAGATGAAAATGCAGAAAATGTTCCCCTCTCCAATGGAAAAAGATGCATCAACTAAGCCCAGACTCATACATGAGAGAGAAATTCTGAAAGATACTACTTGCAAAATATAACGTAAAGTTCAGTTCTCATTTCTGCTTCAACTTGTGGCAGATGAGTAAGCAGCACACACTGACTTCCTGCAACATCATTACAGGAAATGCAATTACACACAAGTCATTGTCCAAGCCTAAGCACAGGGCAAATCACAGGCTTAGAACAATTTGAACCAGAAAGCTAAGCCACATCTGGGCAAGTCCAAAAGAATTCATGAACTGTCCCAGCTAAAGCAGGCAGCAAGGTGTCTCTATTTTTGTGCTGGGGAGTACTTACAAGTTCAATGCCTTAGTCTTCCTCCATGCTATAACCTTACATATTCAAACAATAAAAGAACAGAGGGATGCCAAATCCTTATCTGTTAGGATGTATGATGTAAAAAAGATAGCTGTTTAAAAATGAACTAAGAAAAGGCTTGTTACTGCTGCATTAAGTCCCATTTTCCATCCTGCTTTGGGAAGCAATAGAGACACTCAAAGAAACTTGAAACACTTAAGACTACATAGGAGAAAGCACTATTTATTTTGAGATAGCCAGAACTGATTAAGTGTGTTATTAGAGTCATCAGTTATATAAAGTACTTTCTGATGTAACTGTGTAAAACGTATATCAGAAAACAAAACGATTTCCCAAAGTAATTAAAGCAAATGTAAACAGGAAGGTAAGTTTATAATGAACAATAGTAATAACATGATTCATCTTCCTCGTAAGTCTTTTGTAACTCCTCAGTGGATTTCACGCAAAGAATATCACAGTAAATTTCCAAAGGAGTATGAACATGACAACACTGCTTTCAAGAGGTAGATAAAAGGCTTAATAACAGCAAAAAGGTGAGCTTCACAGAAAAGCATGGTCATGCTGGGTTGTACTTACAACGATACAATGAGACTGTTTCAAGTATCCTGTTGTCTTCTAATGACTGTCTGTCAATCCACTGAATGGGGGGAATGCTTGTTTAATTAATAATATTACTATTATATGTTAGTCAAGATAACAGCTTACACTTTTAGTTAAATAGATATTGTAGCAAGAGTATTCCAAGTCTTACACTGGTCAAGAAGGCATAATTTATCCACTCTGCCAGGTCTGATGAGGCAATGAGCTAGTTGTATATATTGCTGGTCTAGCCACTTCTGCAATACACTCTTGCTTGAGTTAAAATCCTTTACCAGAGAAGTTCTGAGGGTTAAATCCATTGCCTTTTGATATCAACCAACATAATTCCTCCATTTTAAGTGACTGAGCCTCTAATCATTCTGAAGAGCACTGTGAAATGTGGCAATGCATATAACCAGTACAAGCCATTCAAAACAAGCTTATTTCATCTCAAGTGCTGAACACGCTGTAGGAAGTCAAATCTGTACAGAGGTATTAGACTTTAGACCATTTCACAAATGCATTAAAATATCTTTTAATAAAGAAGACTCACAAGTTCCATTGCATGTAAGTCAAGTTTGACTAAACAGGTTGGGTAACATAGCCATTTGGAAGAACTCTCAGAAGAACTCCCCAAGTATGTTCAAACTTTCATAAACCTATGTGAGCAGCATAAAGTGGTGGTAAAAGATGGCAGAAGTTGTGTGCCTGTCTGTACACACACACACTCATACACCCCCCCAAAAACCCCACACCTCATAGAATGGTTTAGGTTGGAAGGG
>VWZK01011435.1:0-77771 GCA_013396935.1 Baryphthengus martii | reverse complement strand
CCAACCCCTAACATTCTGTGAATCTGTGACCCATGTAGCAATAAACCCAGCAAGTTAGTCATGGAACTTACAGATGGTTTGATCACTGACAGTCAAAATGCAGAAGCAGCCTAATGAGAACTGAGTCATGGCACCAGCAATTTGGGTTACTAGCACTCCAAGAGTGGCATATAGCACTTTGTAGAGGCCAAAGTCAATGACTTGAATACAGTAGATAATCCAGTTTTAGAAACAAGTGGTAAAGTTTAGTACTGTTCATCAGATTTACACTTTTTTTTTTTTTTTTTTTTTTTTTTTTTTTTTTTAATATATCAAGCTGAATAGACTCTGTTCCTTAATTTTGATAGGTCTGAACCTATTTTGTCTCGACTCAAAGAAGATCGTACTGTTATCATCTCACCGGTATTTGACAACATTCGTTTTGATGACTTTGAGCTTGTTCAGTATTCAGTGTCTGCAGATGGATTTGACTGGGCACTCTGGTGCCTTTATGAACCTTTACCAGCTGAATGGTATGCTCTGAAAGATGAAACAGCTCCAGTCCGGTGAGTACGAATAGCATTTCAGAGCGAGCCAAGATACATGATATCCAACACAGAGCTAGCAGAAGGAAGATGTTGTTTTGTAGATAGTGGGATAGATATCTACAAAGCAGGTTATGTCTAGTTAGTTGGTCTGGAAGTGTGGGTTCTTTAGCAGCCTTAAAAACCTTAGTACACCAGTTGCACGGTTGTGTTACAGAATCTGCCCTATCCTAATCCTGCTGTCAGATTTGCAGACAATCCCCTAGTCATTGATTTTTCTGTCTTACATTCCTTAGCTAGGAGTATGGTAGCAATATTTACTGGTGGTACAAGATGAACTGTGGCCCTTCTCCGTGCTTGCCAAACAATGTGGAGTGAATAACTTTTCATGTCTTAGGTGTGAGTACTCACATGGATTCAAGTTGTGCAGTTCTTTCGTCAGAGATGTTTAAGTGATATATGATTCCAGTGACCGTGGGCAGCCTTTTTCAACTCTCATCACTTGTGTATCACAGACAAGCAAGAGAAAGACTTGAACACAATACACACAGCTGTTATGCTTAAGTGACCTCTTACTGTTAGGCTTAGGATCCAATATACTTGCTTCTTTTCCTGATATCTTCCTTAACTGCGCAGGTTCGTTTATGTATTTAGCACAAGATGGTTAATGGTACTATGATACTAGCAGCCATCTTGTGCTGCATATAGAAATCCATTTGTATCCTTGTTCTACAAGGATGTCCGATGTTGTTGACTGTCCTTTAGATATTAACAGCCATCTATCAAACAATCTTAAAAACCCACAAGAGATAAGATACAAGATTTTTTCTAGTCCTGTCTTATTTTATTAGGTTTGTGTGGCAAGGCTTTGTCACTGAGGGAGGCTGAAGGGGTGGCTGCCGTGAGAAGTGAGGGGAAGAAGCTACCCCCACGTTGAACATACTCGGTTCCATCTGGCTCCAAAACAGACACAATGCTGACCAAAGCTGAGCCAACCAGCAACACTGGTGGTACCTCTGCAATAAGATGTTTAAAATAGGGTAAAAAATGCTGCACAGCAGCTGTGAGTGAGAGGAGTGAGGAAGAAATATGAGAGAAACAGCACTGCAGACACTGACGTCAGTGAAGAAGGAGGTGGAGGTGATGGTCTAGGCACCAGAGCAGATATTCCCCTGCAGCCCATGGAGAAGATCATGGTGAAGAAGATTGCTCCTCTGAAGCATGTGGTAGAGCATACCAGCCAGATAACCATATGACAGCCCATGGAGGACCCCACAGTAGAGCAGATATCCACACTGTAGCCCAAGGAGGACCCCATGCCAGAGCAGGTGGATATGCCCTGGAGGAAGACACAACCCGTGAAGACCTCATGCCGGAGCAAGCTCCTGTCAGGAACTGCAGCCTGTGGAGAAATGCTAAGGCAGGAGCAGATTTCCTGTCAAGAACTGCAGCCTATGTGGAACCCACACTGGAGCAGTCTTATCTTGCGTAACTATACCCTGTGGAAAATGACCCGTTCTGGAGCGGCTTTTGAAGAACTGCAGCCTATGGGAAGGACCCATGTCTGTGCAGCTCATGAAAGACTATATCCCATGGGAGAAGCTCATGCTGGAGCAGGGAACAAGCATGAGAAGGGAAGAGTGGCAGAGATGAAGTGTTATGAACTAGCTAGAACCCCCATTTTCCATCCCTATGCCCTGCTCAGGGCTAGGAGTGGAGGTAGAAGAGCCATGAGTGAAACTGAACCTGGAAAGAAGGGGAGATGGAGGGAAAGTGGTTTAGTTTTGGTTTTGTGTCTTTCACTGTCCTCCTTTATTTTTAATTAACAATAAATTAGTATTCCCCAAGTAGAGCCTATTTTACTGGGGATGGTAACTGGTAAACAACCTTCCTCTCTTTATCTCAACCCATGAGCTTTTTCATCTTACCGTCTTCCCCTGTCTTACTTAGAAGGGGGAAAGAGAGAGCAGTTTCATGGGCACCTGGTGACAGCCAAACAAGGTTAAGCCACCATATTTATTTAAATGAAGAACTTTAAAATTTACTGTGGAGATCCTGAGGAGTAAAGTCACTGTGAAAACATTTGGAAATAATGTACTGTGTTTGTCAGATGAAATGGCAGATTTCTCCATTCATATACTACTACACCTGGTAGCCAAATACTGAAGATAAGGCTGCACAGATACCAAGATAAAGAATTATGGGTGAAATTAGTACCTGTATGTGTTAGAAACATTACATAGTGAGCATTAATCATTCAGGCAGGTGAATGGAATGAAAGCAATCTAAATGTAGCCTAAAGAATGTTTCACAACACGAGACCAGAGAAAATAGAAGTGGTTTTGGTTATAGAGAATGGGGATATCAACAGAGCACCAAACCCCCTTTCAGTCCCCTTTTCCTCACCTCTAGAGTGGATTCATCTGGAATCGGTCCTGGCAGAGAATTGTCTCATCTCTCTTTCAAAATCTCGATTGACAGTGATTCCACAATCCCCCTTGTCAAAGGGTTTTAGTGTTTTAGTTTCCTTAACGTTAGTTAAAATTTCATAATGTCCAACTTAATTATTCCTTACTGGAGTTTAATCTGATTTATTTCTTCTTATTTTAAATATGTGAAAATTGTGGTTACATCTCCTCTTAAAATATATATATATTTTATTTTTTTTTCCAAAAAATTACTAGATCATGCTTTTTGGACCATTATTCAACTTTATTTGCTATCCTCTGAATTCTTTAATGTTGACTCACATGCCGTTCTGACTTAAATCTGTTACTCTCTCTTGGATGTCACTGGAATCTTTCTGGAAGTTCAAGACGTGATTGATAACGTCAATTACCTATTTCCATCGTTGTTGCTTCTTTCTAATTTAAATTGTTTGGTCCTCCAGGAGCCCATCTATAATGGGGATTCTTGCTGCAGATAGAAAATTTCTGGGTGAGATTGGTGTACTGGACACTGGAATGCACATATATGGGGGAGAAAATGTGGAACTTGGCTTGAGGGTAAGCCTGTATTTTCATCTTCTTCTGAAAGGCAGTGAAAATCAATGTGATTTTAAAATTTTTTTTTTTTAAATTTGAAAGCACTCTGGACCTTGGTTATTATCCAAAACATAAGTTAACATTTCAGAAAAGTTTTGTTGATTTTGGATACCAAAGGAAAGTGATAGCTTTCCAAAAGTGTTTAAGGCTCATCAGAAGGCTTTTGTTGATACTCCGTAAAGATTTCAACTCCTGACACAAAAACCTAGTTCAGTGAGGAAATACTGAATCTCGCAAGATGTGGTTCTCTGCAGAAATTTGAGATATATGTCTTTTGGCTCAGCAGAAGAGTAAGATAAGATCAAGATAAACAAAATTATATCTTATAAAAAAACCCTCAACCAGAACCAGAAAGAAGATGTCTGTTGACCCTATAAAGTAATGTATTCTTCAACTTCGAATGTCTTCACATCAAGAATGGAGGCTATGGAGGTTTTTCTTTGTTTTTTTTCCCCAGAATACTTTTATCTGGAGTTAGTATTTTTAGTTATTAGGGAATATGTGAGAGCATTGAAAATTCTATTGCTGAATATTTTTTAAAAGTAATGGTTGGAGATATTCTAGAAGACCTGAATAGAAAAAAAAAAAAACATAACACGTATCTCTATAGAGAGGAGAAAGGATGGTAGGACACAAGAATTATAAACCTGTTAGCAAGGCTTTAATGTCTAGGAAAAAAAGGATTTGGGTATTCTCTTTGCAAATATGAAAAACAGAGGGCTTTGAAAGAAGTCAGTAACCAGTTTCAAAATGCACGAGAGGAGGTACTTCATTCTTCCAGAGGCAAACCAGACTAACAGACCAGGAGTAGAGCTCCTTCCAGACAGTATTGTGGGTCTTAAAAACTTGCAGTCATTTGTGGGGAGACTGAAAAGTTATGGAAGAAAAATCTACTCAGTTAGTAAACAAAACTGAATTACAGGAATATGCAGAAAGTCCCCTGTCCTGAAAATAACTGGGGGCTGTGAGAGGTAACATATGTATTTATCTTGTCCTTAACCTTCCCTGGGAATGAGTTTGCAGGTACTGTGTGAAACAGAGTACTAAGATTGATGGATCATTGGTCTAGCACGGGCAGTTTCTCATGTTCTTAACAGTTGTTTTTTCTTTTTTGTTCTAGAATCTACTAGTAAGAATATAAAAGTTAATACATACAATATACATTTGTCTGAACAAATCTTGTCAAACAAGTGTAGGGCTTTTTTTCTATAACAGGGTAGCATGCTTTGTGTAAAGGAGTAAACCAGCAGTAATTAGGAGAAACATGAGGAACAAGCAGCTACAAAGGTGTAAACTGGGAAACATGCAGCTAGAAAAGGTGTGGGAGTAACACTTTGTATGAGTCATTACGGCCGTGCAGCTGGATAGGATATGGTGGCATTTATGATCCTTCTTTTCTACTGCTAAAATCTCTTCTGGGGTTATGTTTTGAGTACTGGGACCATACATCAGGAAATATGTGGACCAATTGAGTAATCTGAAGGAAAGAGAACAAATAGAGATCTTGTAATGTGTGACATTACAGCAGAAACAGGCCTAAATAGGCTTTTTTTGTTTATTTCATAGAATCATAAAATGGTTTTGACTGAAAGGACCTTAAAGATCATCTACTTTCAACCCACCCCTGTCACGGACAGGGATACCCTCCACTAGATCAGGTTGTTCAAAGCCCCATTCAACCTGGCCTTGAACACTTCTAAGGATGGGGTATCCACAACCTCTCTGGGCAACCTGTTCCAGTGCCTCACCACCCTCATAGTGAATAATTTCTTCCTTATATATAATCTAAATCTACCTTCTTTCAGTTTAAACTCTTTGCCTTATTACTATGCTTCTATTAAACCCCTGGTCCAATCACTATGTGCCCTGATGAAGAGTCCCTCCACATTTTAAGTACTGGAAGGCTGCTGTAGGCCCCCTTTAAGTACTGGAAGGCTGCTATAAGGTCTCCTGGGAGCCTTCTCTTCTCCAGGCTGAACAACTCCAGCACTCTTAGCCTGTCTTCACAGCAGAGGTGTTCCAGTGCTCTAATCACCTCTGTGGCCCTCTTCTGGATTTGTAGGAAAGACAATCGAGGAAATATAGCATCAATCTTCCAAACATGCTAAACACTATGTTAAACAAAGTCCCTATGTGTGAGGCACCACACTGGGTCATGTGAGTGTGCTAATTTGGGTTGATTCTATACTGGAGATGTTGACGCATTTCTCCATTACTTGTGGTGAGCATGGCTAAAGACCCCATGTTTCACATTCTGTCTGTGAGATTGAAATGTCACGTGTCATCACCTCATGTCTTGTGAATTAATAATTCTGTTGCTTAAATAAACATTTACACTTTATTGCCTGGCACCATTCACAGTCATGGCAATGTGTGTCTCCTCTGTAGTAATTTACACAAATGCTGGAGGTGAAAATAAAGAATAATCAGTTCAGTTAAAATGCAAAGCTGCTCTGAGAATTGACTGTAAAAATTGTATTAGAGATCTCTGTTTATTTCCATCCTGAGGGTGTTTTTGTGACAAATATGCTTGGTTAGCATGCAAGCAGCCTCTCCTCTTTTCATTTAGCCAGCTGCCAGTCCTGGAAAATCTATTGTGAACATGTGAAGGAAGTCTATAGTACATAATGGAGTGTTATGTGATGATCTCTAAAACAGGACAATAAATTGACATTGTGCAGTGACATGTGGACTTGCCAGCTTGAGCTCAGTTCTACATGGCTGCTCATCTTTTGAAGAACTTCCACACTTACACTGGTGCTTTTGTAGTCAGGTTGGATGTGTTTGTTCTGGACTTTCTGTACTTCTGAAGCATTCATTGTGGCCTGCTTAGTTGTCTCATTGAATATTCCATGTAGATATTTTCCAGGAATCCACTGGGTTTTCTCTTTCTCTTAAATTTTCCCTAGTATGTAAGATGTTGCAGGACCAGTCTTACCCTTGGTATGTCTTGAGCAATGTCACTGATTCCAAAGGATTCAGGCCCATAACTACCACAGTATTTAGCAGTCTAGGCCCTGGTGAGGTTAGTTGGAGCTATGCACCAGTTCGCCTTAATGCATCTATGCCAATTGATCCGAGTGCCTTGTTACAGGCAGCTGTTGAGTAGTTTTGTTAATGTTCACGGCAAAGAAAAAGATGAAAGAACATGCCTTTAATCTCCTGAACCTGTGATAAAGCTACACACAGTAGAAATGAAAGGTATTGAAAAATTCTTTTCATTCACTCAAGCCAGGAAATAGAGCTTTGAATGTTGAGGGCATGCTAGTTCATCTGCTGAAGGAGTTGGGGAAGCAGAAATGGGACCACTTTAACAAAAAGTACAAAGAGTTTGAATAAATTGGCAACTCTACTTCAAATTCTCGCTTCTTGATCTAGGCCTGGCAGTGTGGAGGCAAAGTAGAAGTGCTGCCCTGTTCAAGGATCGCTCATCTGGAAAGAGCTCACAAGCCTTACTTGCTGGACTTGAGCATTGCAGTGAAACGCAACGCCTTGCGGGTAGCCGAAGTGTGGATGGATGAGTACAAGTACATGGTCTACTTCGCGTGGAATATTCCAATTGAGGTGGCAGTGTTTCTCTATGTTTCAGATTGCAATCCAAAGTTTAAAAGTGGTCAAATAAGAGCATGTGGTCACATAAAAAAAGGCACAGTGTGGTTATAAGAGTCCCAGTGGGGAAAAAAAAATAAAATTAATATTGATGTGTTAATAATTATTGATACGGATGGCATCCAAGAGCCATGATCATAGATATATTCCTCTTAGGCTCAGATCAAGAGCTGATGCCTAGCTTAAAGAATAAAAAATAAAACTGTTTAACATGTATTTTAACATTTTTTTTTGTGGAAAGTAGGGAGTATTTTACCTAGGATATTCATAATTTTGCATGTAAAAGCATGTAGGGATCTGGATGTCCCTGAAAATCTTGTAAATACAAAAAATTGAACCTCAGATAGAGAATTCAATTACTCTTAATCACATATCCAACAACTTTTATTAAGTGAGCTCTCCTCTCTGCAGCCCAAAATTCTGCTTTTCTTTTCCTAGAAGTGGAAAGTTTTCTAGTATCCTTGGTAAATTGAAAAATTGTAATAACAGGAAATTAATAAAATTCCTTTATTAACAATAATCTAAATCCTTTAAATTACAGGATTTTTTTCTTCTTTTGTTTAACTTCAGTACTTCTGAATAGGATTTTAACTTTTCTGCACAAAATATTGAAGACACTATAACAGTCAATCCCAAGATTTTGAGTATTGGTAATTTCAGTTAAGAAAAAAAAAAAAAGTATGAATTTTCCTTCCTGCACTTTAGTGGATTTATGAATCTTTAACAATGGAAGAACAGCCTCCCACCTCCTTATATTTCCTTGAATAGATATTAAAGAAACAAATATAGTGATATAGCATAAATAAAATTTCAGAACAATCCCCTTCCCCATTAATTTTTACTGTAAACATTCAGAATTTTTCATCTGAAAATGCTAGTCATCAAAAATTGGTTTGATTCTATTTGAAATTCCTAACCCGACATATTCAGGCCACATTAATTTTAGAGAACTGCTTAAAGATAGCGTGTAAGCTTCTGTTGGACTAGTGTCTATCAAACTTTCCTGCTGGAGCTGTACCAACTTGTGTAAGATAGTCTTGGAAACCATAATTTGAGTCTTGATTGCTCCTATATTAGATGAGCATCACAGTCACCAGACTGTTGATCTAACTGAGGTAGTTAACAAGATCTGTCTTATTTTTCACTATGAGCTAGATTTGGGTTTTATCAGTATGAAATAGGGAAATTACTTCATAGCCATATCTAATTTTGATATTCCTTATATGTATGAAGTCATAATATGTTTTTTTTTTCAGTAATTTATTGGCACTTCTAGGCAAAACATGTTCAGAAATTTTGAAGTTTAAAAAATTTACATTTAAAAATATGCATATAATTCTTATGTTACGAATAGACCATATAGATTAATAAGTCTGTATTTTCCCTAGTTTCTCAGGCCACCTTAATGTTCTGAATTTAATGTTGGTCTTGCAGAATTCTGGAGTAGACTTTGGAGATGTTTCTTCCAGAAAAGAACTAAGGAAAAAACTGAACTGTAAAGGCTTTGACTGGTACATAAAAAACGTTTACCCTAATTTAATATTTCTTCCCAACATTGTTGGCTATGGAACAGTAAGTATTGAGTCTATTTATCTGAAATATGGAACAACTCAAAACTCTACTGCTTTGAAGAATTGTTGTGAATACTGTTTTGCTGATTATGACATATTTTCTTAGAAACTTTAAAAAAGACTTTTACGTGTCCTTAATGTCTAGAAAGTTTTCTAAAATCTTTTTTTCATAGTACTTGTCAATCTAGAATCTCTAAACTGTGTTTATTGCATATGTACTGACCAACAACAATTGATAAAAACCTTATTGTAAGGGCCTGAATTTTTCAATGGAATAGCATGGACTGGTGTTTTTCCTGCTGAGATTAGCAGGATAATTTGGAAAACACGCAGACATGAGTCAAGATGGCATGTAATACATTGGAAGTCAGGCCACTGTTTGCAAAAGAGAGAACTAATCATGAAGGCAGCAGTAGCTTAGTAATACGGGTAGGCACTTCTAGACCCAAAATTACCTACCTGGGTGGAGCTGGCCACTGGTACGTACCTGTTTGGAGCTACCTGGTGACTTGTGACGTGGTGCTACATGGTATAACATCAATCAGTCTTTGAAAGATTTGCTTTTGATTTTTGCCATGATGAATCATTTCTACAAAGGTAATCTGAGTTTTATTTCCTGAATCCATACCGTATCTTCCACCTCAGGATTTTTTGTGGAGCTCTGAATGAAGTAGCCTTGCTTTCAGGACAGTTTCTAAAATCAGCAGTGAGGAGTTGAAAATAGGGTTGCTGTTCCTCACTGTAAATTTCCTGTTTTATTCTGGCAGATGAAAAACACACTGAAAGAAGACATCTGTATTGATCAAGGCCCTGTCCCTGGAAACACGCCAATTATGTATCCTTGTCATGCATACTCACCACAGGTAACGCAAGCAACTGATCAGATCTTCACGTATGAGCTGTTGTTAACTGTTCCTTTCAAGCCTCCACAGGGCCATGAAATCAGCACTTGAAAAGTATTATCTCTGTGCTATTTAAAGGGGAATATTAACCTTTATTTCATTAAATTCTACTCTTCTATGCAACTGGCAGCAGAGTAGGTTCCCATGGAGATCTAAGTACATTAAACTAAGGCTTTTGGTTTAGCCTCGCCAAAAAATTGTGAGACCTCATTTCGACACTGGTTGATCTTGTTGATTAACAGAAGGTCAGTGTGATGAATGGGAGAGAGGTGAAGCTCTTCCTTAGGTGTCATTGCCTGTCCTCTCAGTAGGAAAGAAGCTAAGAGTTACCATTCCATTGTAAGCATCTTGCTTTTTATCTTTGGAAATCAGAAAGATGTGTAGTGTGGGTCAACTTCACCCTGGTTTAGTAACTCAGAGATCAGTGATTGCTGGTGCCGTTCAGCTGATACCGCTTAATAACAGTTTTGGAACTGTCTGCTATCAGGTGCTGATGAGATTTCCCTGGTATCTTAATTCACTGACAGTGGTATCACCTTCCCTTTCAGCTCATCTACTATCACAGCACTGGAGAAATGTATGTAGGAGGTTTACATGCCCGACGGAATACAGTTGATAGATGCCTAACAGACCCTGGCAGTGGAGAACTGCCAGTTTTAGAGCAATGTGACATAGCTGTGAATAAAGGCCTGAACTTGCACTGGGATTTTAAGCAGGTAGGTGGATTTCTATATCCTCACATTCCGATGAGGTTTCTCACTATAATGAGTCCTTAGACACTTGCATTGCAAAGCAGTTTGCAATGAAGTTGCCTCAATTTCAAGACTTGTAGGTGCCACTGCAAGAACTACGGTGAAGGTGATTGAGTCTTCAGGGGTATATGATGTTAAAAACAAGGGGATGGTCACATGACTGAAGCCAAATGACCAGAATTTAATCAGTACAAACTTGTTATCTGAATCATACCCACTTATTTGTCCATCTCTCTGTATGTTTTGGTGGAATTATGTAGTTTAAGTCTTTTAATTTTTATCTGGGCTGACTAAAAAGACTCACTTGCTAAGTTACCACAGTTTAGCTAACGGGCAGGAAGTGTGCAAGCCCAAGTGCTGCAGTTCCTTTTGATGGTCTGACTATAAATTGGTCTGATTGTCTGACTCTCCCTTGTCCACCATCTGTCTTGTCAGCCTTCTCATGGGACCTGTTGGTCTTAAAGAAAAAGTGGGCTGATGCCTTGTGTTGCTCACTCTCTGGTACTATCTTTTGTAATGGCATCTGAGCACAAAAATCCTTGCTGGAGATCAGGCTAGGTTCATCCTTTCAGAGGTCAGGTTTCAGGTTACAGCTTGCCATTAGAGCCTTCACACCACATTCACTTGTCTCCATTTGTGCAGGATTTATGCCAGCCAATGCTGACATGCTTAAAAATTCAAGTGATACTTTCATGTTCTGTATTCAGTGCCTCTGAATACAGAATATGGTAATAATAGCTTAGTGCCTTCTTTTAATCAGTTGTTCCCAATGACCCTCCCTCTCCTGAGAAGGGGAATTGGGAAAAAGAGATCAGTAGGTTGAAATGGAAACAGATTTAATACAATAGTCATAAACCCGCTGATATTTATACTAACACTAATATAAGATATGCAAAGTTATCCTCAGCCCATGTAGCAGCCCACGAGCTGCTCACTCCCAGCAGTGGAGGCCAGATGCCAAGCGCTGTGAGCACCACAGTTCTAGTGAAAGTGTGATGTTCACAGCAAACAAGAGAGTTGGCCTTGGAAGCAGCATGACAGGTAAGACCATCCAGGAATGGCAGCCATTGAGGAGAAGACACCACTCCAGAAGAGTTTCCAGTTTATAGGGAGAGTGATGTTTATGGAATGAAACATCTCTATTAGCCAGCTTGGGTCAGCTGCCCTGGCTTTCACTCCTTCTAGCTTTAGTACCTGGCTAATTCTAAGCTGCTACAAATCTTCATCATTATTGAGACCCATATACCATGGACAGCCATGAGTGAAAACAAAGTGTCTCATCAACTTTGTTCTCATCAAATCAGGTGCTGCAGTCTTCTGAAAAATGCATCTTTCCTGAATAGAAAATTGATTCTATGATTCTGAGAGAAACCGCGATACTTAGACAGCAAGTCTAAGGTGGATGTTGCTATGCTGCTAGGGCGGGATAAACAGGCAGCAGTGATAATGATAGAGGGAGAGGTGTGAAAGGAAGCCATGCAGCTTCTCCCTTCTCTGACAATTCAAACCTTAGTGACTTTATGTAAATAAGAATTAATAAATTTTACGTGTCATGTATGGGCCTGTTTACTGTATTACTCTCTCAGTGGAAAACTGAGCAGGAGAGAAAGCTTGCGAGAAAGAGGTAGAGAATAGAAGAGTTGAACTGGTGAAAAGACAAAGGTTTCAGTGATGTGTGTCAAATAATATAGACCTACACAGTTTCCATGAATTCCACTAACATGGGCTTTCCTTTTATCTTTAGTCTGGTCTGTAACCGCAAAACTTAGAAAAAGGTGCAGGTATGTTACTGGAAGGGTTAGACCCACCTTAAAAGTAAACCTTCAGTTCCTTGTGTGCATCAAGCATTATCACAGTGAATCAACTGGCTGCCTGAAGGAGCCGGGTAAGATCCTGTTTGCTCTGGAGCCCAACCCTTTAGGAAAATCCTCATTTCCGGCATGATGAGTTGACTTAATCACACCCCACCCCATTCACAATAGTTGGTACTGAAATATTAACTTAGAGATAAGAGATGAATATTCTTACCTGTTATTATCTCTCTTCTTTCCAAACAGGATACAGTATTAAAAGTTACTAAAATGATTTTTTAAACTGTAAAAAAAAAAACCCAAACTCACAAAAACCCAAATATCCCCCCCACTCCTGCCCTGCACTCCAAAAAAGCAGACACAAGGTATACCTCTAAGTATATTTTAATATACCTTGGAGAGTTCCGTAAGTGGTCAGGCATCATTAGCCTGAGGAAAAGGCAACATTTTTCCTTCAGGGCCGTGATCTACTAGCGTTTCTGACACATTTGTAGAGGCCAAGAGGATTCCTTCCTGACTGAGCTCTAAGTTTATAAGCCCACAGCTTCTCTCATATTTGCTTTCCTTTTGTAGGGATCAGCCGTGATCAATAGGAGCACTAAAAGATGCCTTGAAATCATCGCAGACAATCCGGCTTCATACAGACTTGTAATGCAGACCTGCACAGGACAAAAGTGGAAGATCCAACACACAGTTAAGGACTGGGGAAAGACAAAAGACCTTGAACAGAAGACATAGCACTCAAACCATTGACTACAGGACATTTTCCCCTTGAAAATTGCTATGTTCATAATGCAGCACTGAAAGCAGTGATTTCAGGAGTTTGTTTACAGAGGATTTTACCATGTAGCATTCCTGGGGCATCACATCCCTGAGTTTCCTCAATTAGAAGGATTGTCCTTGCTGGCTTTTATTATCACTGGAAAGAAGCAGTTACATGTAAGAGTGTTTCAACCCACCTCGGCTCATTATGCTCTCCTTTGGAAGTACCTATTTCTGCTCATTAATAAAAGGCTGGTCTGTAAGGTCTTTAGCTTTCTAACTTTGGCACTTTGGTTCGATATCACATTTCAGAGGAAATGAAAGTGGATCTGACTTCCCCTTGTACACAGAGTTTATCTCAGGCTGCGTTGGACTGTTTTTCTTGTTTTGTGTCCTGTGGATAATGCAAAACTTCTTGTCAAGATGTCGTCATGCTAGTGGGTGAAATGAAATATACCTTTGTTCTTCTATCCCTAAAATTTGCCTGAGCATGATTCAGTTTCTCAGTAAAGTTTGTTAGATTAAGTCATGTGCCACACTAAGGCTGTTTTATACTCACCTGTGTGAAGTTGTTTTGTGCCAGCTAGCTGACACCATGGATAAAATACAGTAAAGCCCTTGAAAACAAGAGGAGAATGCAGTACTGTCTGTAGAAGAAACTAAGTAAAATACAGCATGAGTTGCTACTGGGAGTCAACTTCCAGGTAGACACGATATGAAGTCCCATAGAAATAGGGTTAGGTGGAAGTGGCTGTCCTACTTAAACACTACTAGGACCTATGCTTATTTGTTAAAGGGAAGTACTGTAGTTTCCACTGAAATTATATGGTTCCAGCCCAAAGTAATTTTGTTATCAAAAGAATGCCAAAGCATTTTATCTGAATAGAAAGTGTACTCAGGGTTTGTTTGAATACAATTCAATATGATTTGTTTTTTTCCTTTGTAATTCTCCGTAAACTTGAGGTGAACCATCTGGCCATGATATTCAGGATTGGAATTGGACAAACTCTTCCTGAAGGGCAGAGTCTGTATTTTTCTGTTCTGCAAACTGATTCTTAAAGATGCCACATTTTAAACAGATTGAATTTTAAGTTTCTAAAATCAACTTTAATTCCCATGTCCTGGGTCAAAGTCAAAAACACCAAAGAAAGAGAAGTTTGTGCTCTGGTTATTTTCTGCATCTTCAACAGTGTGTCTTACTGACATTTTGACAGGCACAATGAAGACAGTGGGAACTTTACCAGTATGACTGAAATGATAATCTGGCCTACTGATAATGAGTAAAAAGTGTTTACATAATCATTTTTCCATCTTAATGCACCACTTCAGTAGAATGTAATGGGCATTTAAACAGTTTTGTTTTGAACTTAGAGTTGGGAAACCATCAAAATGTTACAATGTCTAGATTTTTTGTTTTTTAATGTATGGCCTCATTATATACTGGGGTCAACACTGAAACAAAACGCTTCAAATATTTTGATTTATTTCAAGTACGAGGGTTTTTTTTTTAATTTTCTGAAGCTCCTCCACAATTAATAACATTATAGGCAGGAGTTTTTATGCATGTGCAGCTGCAAAGGAATGAGACAGCTTAATTCAGAGCATATACTACTGTGCAGGTGGGCCCCAGTGACCTCTGCAGAGCAGTAAAGATTTCCTCCTTGCTTTTGTGCTCATGCAAGCCCGGCAGTACTGCATGTGCAACCTTGGGAAGAAGAATTAAAAAAAGATTTTTCTTTAGTGTCTGGTGGAATGGGGAAGAAGAGTCAGTCTGGAGACAGGAACTGTTTAACAGGCTATTAATTGTCAGTCTCTTTAAGGGGAAAATAAATCAAAGAGCAGAGAGAATCATTTAATCTATCACTGGGGGATGCATTTAGTTCTGACCAAATCATGTGTGGTAGAACTGCGATAATCAATAGCAAAATAATGAAAACCCCCACTGCTTTCGTTCGCATTTTCTTGCCTGACTGTTCTAAGTTAGGAGCAAGGAGGTAAATTTAGATTTACCTCCTCACTTTTCCTCCCTCTTTGTGAAACCAACACTTTTGAAGCATTAAGCGTATGTGTTATCAGTGGGGTATAGCACTCTATCAGGATCAGTGGGCAACATTTAACCATATTATTATTTAGATGTTATCTCTCATGTCAAAAGCAAGAGTAGCTAATTAGGCACAGGGAAGTTTGGTAGAAAAAGTACAATTTTCAGGAAGTTCAAGGGTTTACCACTGGTTTCGCCTGTTTGCCACTATTTCTGTCCCTGTCACAGTACAATTTTAACATTCTCATACAAGACACAAGTAGCTCACTTTGGTTTGATTTGATATTTCTGGGCTTTATTCACCCTATTTAAGCTGCTATATACCTGTTTTCCTGCACACATCTTCCACCACAGTGTGTTTTTATCTTTTTTCTGCTACATAACCTATGAATGCATGTTTTGTGAAATATTCAGCAAACTGGGAGCCTTTCTCCCTTCTGATGAGAGATCCAGGTGAGGTGAGGATATCCACCAGTTTGACAACTAATTGCAAGCACTGAGAGGGCTAAAGGTTAGAGCTTCTCAGTCAGCCATCCAGAGAACCTGAGGAAACTGTGCAAGCCTGAAGACTACCAATGAGATAGAGGGTCCATCGGTCACACAGGGTAGATCAGGATCATGTCTTGACCCTTGTGCCTGGAAAGTATGGCACTGAGGCTTTACATAAAGCTTCATGCTTGGAATCATGTACTAACAGCGCTTCAGGATTCAGCTCAACTCCCTGTAGCAAGTGTGATTTCAGCAGTTGTTTTATACTTCCCTGACACTGGTAAATTTTGTCTACTCAGATATGGTATTTATTAGTCATGTTTGTAATCTCAGAATATATTTCAAGCTGTTTTTTTCTGGTTTTTGGAAGACTTATTCAGAGCATGTTTTTCCATCTGTTCAGTGTGAATTTACCTACAGTCCCTAGTCCTCTCAAACACCACTCCCAGACAAGGCAAAATGGTACCTTATAGTGTGTGTGCTTGCCTGAAAAATTCCCCAGAAATGTGCCATCTGTTGCTAAGTGCCCAAAGCAACGATGATAATGGCAGCGGCTTTGAATCGCAGTATCACAGAATCATTAAGGTTGGAAAAGATCTCAAAGATCATCAAACCTAATCATCTACCTAGCATCATTGTGGCCACTAAACCACGTCCTGAAGTGCTGTGTCAACACATATTTTTGAACACCTTCAGGGATGGTGACTCCACCACCTCCCTGGACAGTCTGTTCCAATACCTCACCACTCTTTCGATATAGAAATTTTTCCTAATGTTTAATCTAAACATCCCGTGATGTAACTTAAGGCCATTACGTCTCATCCTGTTGCTTGTTACTTGGGAGAAGAGACCAGCACTCAGCTCATTACAACCCCCTTTCAGGTAGCTGTAGAGAGCAGTAAGGTCTCAGCCCCCTTTTCTCCAGGCTAAATAACCCCAGTTCCCTCAGTGGCTCCTCACAAGACATTTTCTACATACCCCTTACCAGTTTTGTTGCCCTTCTCTTTTTTTTTTTTTGAAGCAAAACCACACACACTTGAGTCCCACTGTGGTGGATGCACAGGGTTCTGAATTCAGTATCATGACAGTTATTTGCTTTTAATGCCACGTGTATTTCCACTACAGTGATTCAAAGGAGATTTGCAAATGTAGGTCAGATTTTGTGTGGATTATTTAACAGAAATTTTTACTGTAAATGTGCATGTGTCAGTATTCAATTCTAGAAACTGCATGGTGTAATGGCATGTGTAATGGCACACCTCCTGAAACTACCACTTTTTGGGGGGAAGAGGAGTTTGGTAAAGGGGAAATATTTGTCTTACCCTGTTTTGCTAACTACATGGCCCAAAAAAAAGGAGGCAGCCATCAGCAGAAATCATACAATGAAACTCACACAGATTTTATTATCTGTTTCCGTGGACCCCATAAATGATATAGCATGGCCAACCACAAGGGGAATAAAAGAAGCAATAAACCCACTCACTGCAGGTGACACAACAGAAGAAAAGGCACACTGGGCCAAAACCACAATAACATAAGGAATTATCAACCATGCCCCATATCCCAACATAGCTAAGCACAAACCAACCCAACAAATGTTAGCAAGGTACATTACCCAATCCATTATTCTTGACTCCACAAAACTACTCACAAACCCCTCCTGCAGCAGCAGCAGCTCCCAAAAACAGCAGCTCCCAACAACAGCAACAACTCCCAGCAGCAGATCCCAATAAGGAGCTCTATTGGCCTTTTATCTCCACCCTCTAATCACCACCTAACTGGCAGCTGTTTCTCATCATTTCAGGGTGTTCTTGGCCTGGCCTCCCCTCCTGGATGGCCCTCTTACAACTGAGGGGGCCCATCCCTCACACCAAGGTCTGGCCATAGCATGTGTCCCCACCACCCAGTGCCTACTGGGTTGCAGGCAGGAGTGGAGCTAAAAGATCTTGATGGCAAACACAGAGGCCAACCCAGTCTTGCCCTTGATTCCAACAGAAAGCACCTGGACAGCCTTAGCCCCTTTTACCTGGTTGGGAAATTCATCCAGGTGTCAAGTTCACTTCAGGTCTTGGGGTTCAGACCCCAGCACTTCATATCCAGACAACTTTCAAAAGGTACTGTCAGTTATCAATGTTTCAAGGAAAAGAGATACAGCATTAGATTCCTACACTGAGAACCACATCCAAAAAAGACTGGGACAAACATGTACAAACCTATGATGCAAGGAAACTCTGCATGATAGCTGCCACACCACAGGATTGCCCAGGTTTGCTTCTGCATCTCCTTCAGACTTTTCATTTCTGTGGGTCATCTTTTTTATTTTTGTTGGATGTGTGCAGGTGCCATGAACTGATCCTGGGTCACTTTTTGCTCCCACTGGAAATGGTCCCTAATGTGTTCAGCTCAGCCTGCATCGAGTGCCGTGTTTCTGAGGCTGCCATGCTTCTGGCATGAAAGTCAGTTGATCTAACTAATAGCATACTGTGCTGCAAGCTGCTGTATAATTACACACTTAATTACATTCACAGTTTGTCACCTATGTCACGCTGTGACAGGACTTGCTGCTCTTCAGGAGAGAAAAAAAATTCTTCTGTTTATAACTTAGAAAAGCATCATGAGGGTTTCTCCCTGAAAGTGTGAGTTCCTTTTAGAAGAACCTGCGGAACAGATTAAACCTTGAGTAGTCACTGTTTGTAAGATATCTGTGGCTAACATCCCCCAGTTAAAAGTATACCTTTGGGCTTGCAAGGAAAAAGCCCTAAGAACATCTTTTTTTTTTATTGTGTGTTTCACTGAGAAACATCAATATTTAACATCAATATGTTAACTATGCTGTCGCTCAAGGTGAGTGTGTCAAGAGAGGATGATCTACAACTTTTCACTAAGTCTTACTGGAGGAATGAGCAAGACCGGAAAGAATAGAAGGGTGGGGGGAAGTTAGCTGACAGACAGGAGTCAGTGTGTCAAAGTATCTCTTCAATGAATCTTAAATGAATCTCTTAAATGAAGCTGAGCAGTAGGTGCCATTAGGGATGGGATATGACTCTATCTGGTTACAATCTTGGGTTCTAAGACGTCACCAAGCACAAAAGCAGATGAGGCAAGACGGAGCTCAAAGCAGAACTACAAAAGGATTGCCATAGAAAAGGCAGAATCTGCTTGTGGAAGCCTGTTTAACTAATACTGACCCTTGGCTGTGTAATAATTGCTTATTTTAAGAGGCTAGGTACACTTGGGCCTGGTGTTGCTGGTACCACTTGTGTAATGGACAGGAGTAATTCAATGCTGCAGGCAGGTCACGGTCTGCTCTGGCCATGGGATTGCTCTGCTGGTTCCACAGGGAAATGCTCTGGCATAGGACAGAGCAAGGTTACCAAGAAAACGCTACACATCACTTTCAGACAACTCAGACGTGTTCCCTTGGTGCCAAGCAAGGGCATGAAAAAAGATACCATGGAAGAAATCTTCCTGACAGGTACTTTCTCTTTTGTTGCATCATCCCAGCAATGGGGCTGGCTGATCCTGTGCAAAATAGAGTTCATTGTTAAGATAAAATGACATAAATAATAGATTTAGAGCATAAATCTCATGAAGGCAGGTCAACTGTAGCAGAAATATATCTCAAAGAAATTAGATGAGGCTTTAGTTTTATGTTATTTCGAGCATATTTGCCTTTGTTTTAAGGGTGCTGATTTGGGACAGCCCATTTCAAACGAGTACACCTATTGTCAGAACTGTAATTGAAACATTTTCCTCAGCTTTCTTCCCTGTCTTCAAACCAAAATAACAGTGAAAACTTTCACAAAATTCTGTTTCTGTGTATACGAATGCAGGGAATGGTATCCATTCCTCATGGGTTGTTTTGTCGTGTATTTTTTCATTTTTTTTTTTTTTATTTGGGAGAGCACAAATTATTTTGAAAGAAATAAAATAATTGTTTGTTTAAAAAGTAAATATACCTGCAGGAGAAAAATGATTTTTCAGTCAATGCCATTTTCCTTGTTTCCTGTGGAAAGAGAGTTCATGAAGCCGGGCTTTTGCCTACGTACTTTTGTTCCTCAGTGTTTATTGACACTGCAGCGGATCTAACGTAGAGGAACAAAGTTATTAGAGTTAAGGGCCTTCAAGTTTTGTGAAAGCAGTCAGGTAGAGAACGAGGTAAACGTGCTTCAAATGAAGGTTTCACCTACCACAAGCAACACAAGGGAGAGAACTTGCACAAATTATCTTGACACGAGGAAAACTTCAGTCTAGTTTTCACCTCTCAGGTGCTAAAAAGTCAAACTACTGTTATGTTTAAATCCATAGGAAGCCAGTGTTTCTGCATGATAATATTCATGGCAATAACTTTGCTTGTTTTTATTTTGACGCTTTTCTGTATTTTTTAAGTTGGACCACGTTATTTATTTATTTATACATCAGTATGATGAAATAGATTGAAATCCATATTCATGTTAAGCTTTCTTAGGCTTTCTGTGTTTTAATTGAGGGACTTTATTACTTGGTGATGGTCTACTTTCAGTTAAGGTCCTCTCTGTATGCTTTTAATTAAATCCTGGAGAACATATTGTTTTTTAGAAACCATTAAGAAGACGACTGATGGAGGAAAGAAAATTAGAAAAAAATGGAAAATAATATTCAACAACAGTACAAATACGCAATACTATCAGAGAGATGTAACAAACAAACTGGAGATTGAGTGTCCTCTGTGACATATGTAGGCTGCTTCTAATTAACTTTAGATGCCTTGGATATAACTGGTTGTGGGCAGAAAACAGTTATTCCTCACTTTAAGAAACTTCAGAGTTTTTTTCCAACTTGAGAGGAGAATTAGAAGGCAAAAATCACAAAATGACTTGTTGCAAGTTTGACATTTAAAGATTTTCTGCAGAGGAAAGTTTTGCCACTCATTCAAAATATTTCACTCTAAATTTAACATAAAACAAAATAAATTGATTTTTAAAAAAATAAAATAAGCCTGGAACATTTTATTCTAATATAACAAATCAAACATTTTCAATTTGTTGGAATTCTGTCTCTCTCTCTTTTTTTTTTTTTTTTTTGTCAAAAAAAAGAAGACAAAAATGGCTGGCTGCAAAAAGTCTTCTTATTTCAGTGTAATCTCAGATCAGAAGTATTTATTAAAAAAATCACAAACAAACATCAAAATAACAAAACACAATCCATCACCTCTGACAGTTTTTTAATTAGCTCAAGCACAAAATATAATATTACCTTGGGGAATATAATGGAAGTTTCCTTAAGTGTGGTACAGTAAATAGCAGACTATATTTTATATGATGCCTCTGTTTTCTAGGTATTATCATTCATCCTTAATGAACTTCTGCTAGAATTCCAGTTCTGCTGCCTTAGGTAAGATTAATCCAAGAAAAAATATTATGTTCTATGATAAATTAGTAGCTAATCCAATACTATGTATGATTACATATCTTACCCTGCTATAGAGACAAAAGTATAACATTGAGTTTTTAACAAAAATCTATTCCTAAGAAGGTTTTTTAATCATTAATCACATCAACTTCTATGGCAACACTGAGCTAATTGTTAAATATTTTAGCTACTGGCTTCAACAACCAAAGTCTAGAGAAACATTTTTGAGATTAATTTTATCCAGTGGACTCCTTATCTATCTCTTAATCATTTAGTTCTTTACCCCATTTTTTTTCCCACACAATTATTCCCAGGACTCTGAGACACATTAAAAAGAAAAAGTCACTTTTCTGAGAACTGTACAAAATTGCAGAAGATGATGTGAGCTTTAATTTTCTTTTCCAATTATATAAAAATGGGAAATTCTATATATAAATCTAAAAATATGTATCTAAAAATGTACCCATATAGAAATGGGAAAACAGGGCTTGGAGGGCTGTGATGAGTTTTATTTACTTTGAAATTTTGACAATTTTTGTTAGACTAGGATGGGATGTCATGAAATTCCAATAACATGCAAAGTGTGTATTTTTTCTGGCTAATCAGATAACAAGGTAACAAAAGTTCTTGCATGCTCATGCATTCTAACTGGGATAGTATTAGACTATCAATATTTTTTGATATCATATACTGGTCATATTTTGTGAAAGAAAATTCTTTTAACTTGCTAGAGCAGTAGAGTAAGCATCAGCATGAATGACACTGTGGTGTAAGTACAAACAAAGCTACAGAGACTCAACAGAATATATTATAAGAATATATCTCAAGGTGGAGATACTTTACATGTACTTTACACAATTTGTTAAGGAATAGGACAGTTAAACATCATGTTAATAAAGGGAGTGTTAAATTTTAAAGTTGATTCTGCAAACTGAAGATTTGATGATTTGTTGCTTATCTTGTTTCTTTCAAGTCAGGAATTTGAGTGCAAAATAACGTATTTATGTGCATTTTATGCATTTTAACATTGGCTACTAATGTTAATTATATTTATGGCTTTGGCTCAGGACAATATAAATACATTTCCCCAACAGTAATCACCACATTTAAAGGCATGAACTCAAGGAAAGAAACAGAAACTGTCCTTTTCTTTTTTTAACGTTTACAAAATATAGAGTACATTTTCTCAGTGAGTGTCCCAACAAAGCCCTTTTCTTCCTGGTTATTTTCAGGAAGGATGCAGAAACTTAATTATCATGGAAAGCTCTAAATGCATATTAGACTAGGCTGGAGCTGTACATGAGTCCAGAAACAATTGGAAAGAATGACAGAGCATGTAGACATCTGCACTAACCTACACATGGACTGTGCATCTCTAAGTTTTGTTTTCTGGAGAAATCATTCCAAAAAAATTGCTAAATCTTTTGTGCATTTTATTTCATTTGTTGCAAAGTATTTCTTTAATTTCCCATGCAAATCTATGTCCAGTACTTCCACTTTTAGACAGCTCTTTTCAATCTTACATTTATATTTCAGCAATGAAGATTTAATTGAACAAAAATTGAAATGTTTCTAAATGGATTTTTCAGTTCACTTTGCCTACAGACTATTAAGAAAGTTAATGCATGTTGGAACAGCTCTCTTGATTTTATTAGAAATCACACTATAGCTGCTGTTCTTTCCAGCTCTGTGGTTAATATCAGACTTTGCAATAAAATGGTAAACTTTTGTTCAAATAAAGAAGTGAGATGAAACGCTGAAAATGATGATGCTGGAGTGAATTAAATGTTCAGACACCAGAAGAAAAATGAGTCCAGATATATGTGACCTTGAAAGACTTGAATTGCCTAAGCTAGTCTGAAGGTTTGCCTCTCTTTGGGATCTGACTCATGGTTTTTGAAGCTCAAGGCTTAACCTTCAGCAGCTCAGCCTTTTGTCTCTTGTCAGTATTTCTCAATTACTGTAGACACTGAAATATTATAATAAAATCCCTTTTCTATGATCTGCCTTTGGTAGACCTTCCCATTTTCTGCTGGTTTGACTCATGAGACCCCAACATGCAAGTTGAGATCTCTGATGGGGAAAGGGGCTGCTTTGTTGCATTGTGGCTGGGAATATAGCTTGAGTCAGGGCTTTGGTCAATGCAGGGATCTCAAGCTATAGCTGGCAGTGGAGTGATGCCATAACACTTGATCTTCCGCCAGTACGGCAACCATGGGTGTTTTGCAGTTCACAAAAGCTGCTATTTGATTGTGGCTTTCATGGGGTGGGAAAGAAGCAGTGGCAATTCTCTGCTGTGTATGAAATACAGGTGTAGCTCTGGAGAGGAAGAAGTTGGAGATATTTCTGTGACTTCATACATCTTTGATTCGTAAAACTTGCTGGACATTTATTGGACCTTTGGGCCGTTGTTTTTATGACTCTCACATTTATTCCTGGTGCAGTTAAACCATTCAGTTCAGACAGCTGAATAAATAAATAAATAAATACTGAGACCTATTAAAATTATTCCAGGAAACCAAGATAAAATTTTAACACTGTAATTGCTAGTTAAAAAGCAACTCTTAATCACTGGAGTCCAGGGCATGTTTCACCCTGCCAGGAGGTTAAGTTGCAGTGTTTGATATTCTCTGTTCTATGGCAGTGTCACTAGTTTTAATGAGATTTACTCACTTTCATTAACAGCGAAGCCACTTAATCCTTAAATCCTTTTGGAGCTTTAAATACCTGCTTGTAGCTATTTTTTATCAATTTGTTTCAGCAACCACTGCTTTCATCTCTTAGTCTCTTACTTGTCTACCCAGGCAGACTGTCCCAAGTTCTCCTTCATGCTGTTCTAGGGTGCCTGCTGATACAGAAAAGCACATTATTTCTTTTGTTGCTCTTGATCTCCTTAAGTATTTTGATATTGCTCCCATGCAATGGACCATGCAATGGACCATGCTTGCTCCTGCATTGTTCTTTGGCAGTATTTCCAGCAGCTCTCTAAAGGCCTTAGTTCCCTGACTGTTCAAACCATCCTGGTCTTGTGATACACTAAGGGACATTTAAAGAACAGCCTATCCAGGAAGGGAACACTAAGACCTTTTGACATTTCCATCTTTTTTCTGGGTTGTATCCCCAGAGTGACCTGAGGCCACTGGCAGACATTTCATAGTGCAGTGTGGCTGAGACCCCCTCTGCACCTCACCAGGATCTCTATGGCCTTGATAGGACTCCACCCTTTTCTTTCTTGCACTGCTTTGTGCTGCCACATCACCACCAGGAAGTAAGTCCACAGAATCTCAGAATGGTTGAGGTTGAAAGTAACCTTTGGAGATGGTCCAGTTCAATCCTCCTTCTAAAAGCAGCTTCAGCTACAGCAGGTTGTCCAGGACTATCTCCAGTAGGATTTTGAATATTTCTAGGGATGGAGACTACACAAATTCTCCAGGCAACCTGTTCCAGTGTTTGTCCACACTTACAGTAAAAACATTTTTTCTTACTTTCAGATAAAATTATATTTCAATTTGATCCCATTTCCTCTTGTCCAGTCACATGGCCCCACTAAGAAGAGTCTGGATGAGTCTTCTTTACACGGTCCCATCAGAGGGTGCTCACATGGAAGAGCAGGGTGGGTAATAGTCTGTGAAATGGGCAAGCCTTGGCAGCCTCTCTACAATGAGCAGGGTTTTAGTTCCTCCTGGGGAACTCCTATTGCTTCTTGAATGTTACTATTTCTCAGTCCTTTGGATTATTTCAGTTCATGCGTAGAGTAGCCTTTATGTTCTCTTGTCAAAGAAATAATTGTTCATGTTCACAGGAAACAATGCCCTGTTATATTTGTGATGCCTTTCTGATATTCCACGCTCTACCTCTATACAGGTAATATATCAGTATTATGCTAATCTGTAATATGTCTGCCTACACGTACTACACATTCTTTGTCAATTGAGACTGGTGGTAGTGTACAAAATGTCTTGTTTTTCTTGTTCAAGGTGCTGTACTATGTAGAATGCTAACTCAATGTCACACACATTAGATGTTTGGACATTATGAAGAACTATGTTAATCTACACTGTAGATTGAACAAAGAATTCACTTGCTCCCTACTATGTTTTTAGTCAAATAGTAGCTGTTCTGGCAAAGGGCTTAGTTTACCTTTGTTTAGCTCCAGTGATTTCAACACCTCAAGAAGATTACTAGTAACAAGAAAGAAAGATTCAGGAACTTTGTCTGATGAATAAAATGTGGAAAAACCTGCACAACTGTTTCCTTTCTCTGCTCTTTAGTAGTTTCCAATAAAACTATTTATTATATTTCTCACGCACATACAATCCTGGCAGTTTGCAGGCCTAGTATCATCTGTGCTCTTGTTTCATGATCTTCTTTTCCTCCATATGACTTTTGATATCTTTTCCTGTTCCAAACTGCTTTGCGGCAAGAGAAGGCCAAAAGAGGAAAACTCCAAAAATCCAACTGCACAAAAAAAATGTTTGTAAGATAAAAAGCCACAGATGGAAAAGACTGAGAGACCAGGTGGAAGGATAAACACAGCAGCAACTGTACTGAAGGCTGTTCACCACTGTTGCTCTTCTCTGTCCACTACTAGATTGCAGAATGCTGTTTGCAGTCTTAGGAGCGTACAGAAAAAGTACATCAGATTATGTTTGAGATTTGTTGTTCCAAGTTGTCTTAAATTTCTCTGTTTTCAAGTGTTTTAATTGATTGGTTTATTTGCTCTTTACTAGCTGGTATTTTTCTAAACTGCAGTCATAAAAATATATGGGTTTTGGCCTATATTATTAACAACGATAAAAAAGCTTCATCTGTGCTTTCTGACTCATGTTATTTACAAAAGGACTTGCCACTGCGAAGCATTGGTGGTGTTCAGAGCACCGTTTTTGGAAAGCTAAAGCATTCAGTATTCTCTGTCCTACTCTCTGTTCTTTCCTGTCGCCATTCACTCCCTTCTTAAAACTCCAATGCAGTGTCAAGGACCAGGAGTCTGAGCAGGAATCTAAGGCCTCCTGTGACTCCCCGAATCATGATATCTGTGTTCTCAAGTGGTCTTTTAAATCCTGCAATTGAAGAATTGGTCAACCTCTGTATCAAAAAGAGCTCCTTTGCCTCTCACTCTTGGAAGGTTGTTCCAGAATTTCATAGTTTTGATCATTAGAATCTTCTTTCAAATATTTAGCTCACATCCTTCCTTGGGGATTATGAATAAACAGACCACAGGCTCTTCTGCCAGCATTGTCTTTTATCTTAGAAGTTCCTCTTCTTTTGTATTTCCCCTCCTGGGGAAATAAAGAAGCAATCATATCCCCATTTCAACTTCTCTTTGTTAGACTAAATAAAGTAAATATTTTAATTTTTTTTTTAGTTTCTTTGATATGATAACTTTCTCAGATCATCCTACTTGTGTTTGCTCTGCATCTTTCACATTTGTAATTCATGTTCTTCAAACACTGGGGTTAGATTAATATGCACAGTATTGCGAGGAAGACTTACCAATAGCTACTGCAAAGTAACTTGTAGTTTACTATTTGCTGGAAATACCTGTCTTGATGCATTCTAAGATTTTCTTAACAGCTTTCATAGTCTTGTCCTATTGCTGTCTCATAATCATCCCATAATCAAGCAGTATATGGACCTCATCATGCTTTTCCAGTCCATGAACACATAGTAGAGAGGAGAATTTCTTATTGATCTCTAAACATAGACTTTTATATTTAATTTATTTCATCTCATTTCTGTAATTCTAGTCCTCCAGTTCACCTAATTTTTTGATCAATTTCCCAATCTTTCTGAAGAAGCCTGTTTAGCGAATTAATTATATGGTTCTTCATTATCATAGTCAAATAAGCAGTCCTTCTACAAATGACTGGTTTCTACTGCAGATATCTTTGGTAAAGAGAAAAAAACCCAACCAAACCACAAAGTAATCAGAACCCTCTGTCCTCTTTGCCTGAAGAAACAATGTTTCATGTAAGAAGCTGTCTGTAAAAAAGTTGAAAAGGTACGTATGTGCTTAAAGAAGAAAAAGGGCAGGAAAAAGTTTGGCTTCATTTGAAGTGGGAATATTGGGTGGTAATCAGCTTTGAAAATAATGTTATGGGGGCAGGGAGTTAGCATCTACCCAAGCCAATTTTGGAGTATAAGGAGAGTTTGTTTCTGGTAGGTTGAATTCAATGCTTATCGAGTCCACAGGCAAGGACATCACAATTGATTGTCAATAGGGCTGAGAAACCTTAGAAGGAATTATTGATTTTTGCAAAATTAGTTTTAACCCATGTAAACACTTGAGCCTGCAGCATTCTTGTCAGCCAGTCCTTTGCCAGTGTAGCTAGAGTTTCTTAAGGGGCAGAAGGTTGACCTTTCTCTGTAGAAGAAATAGCAAGAAGAAGCTGCTTCAGTATTTTCCAAGGAGCCACAATTTTACAGAAAAATACTGGGTTTGAAAAACAGCACCCGATGGCATATTGCTTCCAGAAAACTTGCAAAAACCTGAGCAGAAGCTGGCCTTGCTTCCTCCCAGTCCTAAGGCTTGGAATCTTCTGGCTTCTGCAGTCCATGGCTCCAGGGCAAACTTTGCGGCCTATCTCAGGGGGAAAGGCAGAGGGTTTCCTGATTATTTACTGGCAACTCTCCATAGTAGGAGCCCTAGGAGATTCTGAATCAGTTCTTCATGGGCCAGAAAGTCTGTGCTATACTTGAGCAGGTGAGGCACTTCAAAGCCAGGTAAGGCTTGGGATTCAGATTGTGTCACTGAAAAATTTCATTTCAAAATGAAAAATTCTGCACAAACCAGCGACACTTTCCAGATAGGGAATTTTGGGTTGTGACAAACTGCAGTGAAGAAATCTGTTCCCTAGAGACTTCACTTAGCATATCCTTTAAAAGGCTCTCGTTTCTTCCAGTATTAACATAACCACCTACTATACCACTGCCACCCACTCCTTACTGCGGGGTCAGCTGCCACTGTCACTTGAAGGAGATGGTGGAAAGCTGCGTGTTCTCAGACGGATGCTGCACAGCTGAATGAGCAGCCCCAAGACAGCTCTCAGTGGTGAAATATCCCACGGGAAAAAAAAAAGAGAAGGGAATTCCATTTCCTAGCACTAACAAGTGTCACAAGGAAGTATAGAGTGAATTGTTGGAGTAGGGACTCTCATAAGCTAACTGATGGAGTTTACCAGTTGCCAAAAGGGACATAAGTTTGTGGAAGTCACTGTAAGTTTAGGTGAATGTAAGACACTAATTCAAACAGATTGGCCCACCACAGGTGGAGTAAACACAAAGGAAAACAAATATTTGTAAGACTTAGGGAAATGTTCAGAAAACAGAGACTTTTCTGCTTTGCTTCTAAGGCAGTTCTTGGGTAACCTGGAGATTTGTCTTTTTCTTCCCTGAGTGTTTCGCTTGTGTTCTTAACAGTTTTAAAGTAGTTATTATGAGACACATGAAACAATACAAATAAACTCAGAAGGCAGTTCTCAGGTTGCACATCTTATCAATGGTCCACAATATCTTTGGCTGATGATGTACATTAGAACAGTTTTCCAGCAGAAAACACAAATTTGATTGCATCAAACTAATCTGCAGACGCATAATAAAACCCTAGTTTGCTACAAGTTCTAGCAGATTCTGACAAGCTTGGTCAACTGTCCTTGACCCAAAGTTACCTAAAGCTTTGTTGTAGCTGCCCCCCTATTAGGAAGTGTCCAACACCCTTTCAACTGGTGTGAGAGAGAGACCTATATGAGAGCCAGGCCTAGAGCACAACCAACAGAAAGCAACTTGCTCAGAAAGATGCAAAGAAGAGGTCATCATCTGAGTTCAGATCAGCTTAGACCCTTCCAGGTATGGTGCCACAGGGCACTTTACCCAGCAGACGATGGAGCAGCTGTTCCTGCTAGGGTAGAGGCTTCTCCCAAGGTAAGGTTTGGATGGTGAATGCAGCCCTACAACTCAGGCTGCAGGAGTGCCTGTGGCTTCTCTGAGGCTGGAAGAGATGGCCTTCTGTCCTATAAGAGGTGTTACTGTTGAAGAGCTGAGCCACCAAGTGGAGGAGTGATGCGAGGAGATCAGCTGACTGTGTGGCATCAGAGATAAAGAGAGGTAGTCAAGGACATGGGGGCACAGGTGATGTTCTCTTCAGTCTTGCTGAAGAGGGGGTAAGGAGGTGGACTGTGTGACAATAGCCGGTTCCATGAAACCCTGTTTGAGGATCAACATCTGCTCAGGAGAGATGGGATCCACCTCACTAAGCAGGACAAAGGTATCTTTACCAGCAGGATGGCAGGTTTAGTAAGAAGATGTTAAACCAGGAATTATGTGAGAGAAAGAGTTAACAGCAGCCTTGTGAGAGAGTGATGGACAGGGCGGACGAGCAAAGAGGCTAGGTTGGTGTGTACGAAAGGGAAGACAAAAACAACAAATCAAGACTTAAGCGAGGTCACTGCCAGCATTTGCATGTAAGCAAGGAAGTTCCCACAAGGCACTATTGAGTTGGAAGGGAAGGGAAACAGACTCTTTCTGGGAAATGAGCATGCTGGCAATGCCTCTCTGAAGTGCCTGTGCACCAATGTACACAGCATGGGGAATAAACACGATGAATTAGAGATATGTGTTCGGTTCCAGGCCTATGACTCCACTGGAATCACAGAATCATGATAGGATGGCTCCCATAACTAAAGTGTTGCAGTGGAGAGATACAGGCTCTTTAGGAAGGACAAGCTGTTAATGATCTAAACAGAGCTGTTTTTAGACCACATTTTTTGACAGCTTTTATATGTTTTCAGCGTACAGTTGTGAGCAGCCTGATGGCTGAACAAGTGAGGGCAGGAGACTGTGCAGTCTTTACATTGGAGAACAATCTAATTGAATTCTTCACTGGTGCTGCCTGAGAGAGGAAACTGGGTTCCATGAACCCATTATTTTCTTTTGGTCTTAGACTCTCCGGGTGGAGGCTGCTACTAGATGACAAAGCACGTCTGCCATATGCAATACCCTTCTTTACATGACAAAGCACAACGGAGTTAAAGCTGAAATGTCCTGAAGAAATGAAATAAAAAAAAAAATAAAAGAGATCTCCCCTGTACTGGTGAATCTCTCTTCCTCAGCCAGTTGTGAGTTGTCATTGTGTAAGCTTTCATGAAGCTCGCTTGTGCACCTGCCTAGTTTTGTGCTTGTGCAGTAAGTGCTCCTCACTCCCTAGACCAGATAGACTCTGCCGACCCATCCCTGGTTGCAGGGCAGTGCTGTGACAGAGAGTTCCAGTATTCTTCTGGTGGGGCAGAGGTAATAAGGCCAGCTATCTGCTTACATTAGTAGTCTAAACCATGCATAGAAATTACAGCCCCAGGAATCTGGTTTTTGGGCCCGAGGAGCTGGACTTCACCAGGGAGATGGGGTTCTCATGCCTGCTGTGCCACCCTGAGGTGGGGACAGGCACCGCACTCTGCCCAGGCTCTCCAGCACCCTCCAAGGCAAAACGGATCTGATAAAAAGCAGGATCTCGCTACCCATCCCTTTTATTGAAGAGATTTTTTTTTTTTCTCCCTAGCTGTTTGTGCCTCTGTTTAATCACTTCAAACCACCCTGGGACTGCTTTGCCTTGGTGGCTGCTTATCTTCAGATTTCTGAGGGATCAGCTGAGTATTAGAAATTCTCAATCTTAAAGTGTTTTTTTATCCCTGTGGTTTAGTACACCTGGTTGAACTTGCTGACAAATCCTCTTAGTTCCAGTGCTATGGCTTACAGTAGATACTGAGGAGATATGCTTGCTCCAGAAATTCTAGATGAACTTCAGAATTTATTGATGGCAGGGTTGCTTTCATTGTTTTCTTTTTCCATGCAGAAGTGCCATTTTTTTTTAGTTTTTTGTTTTTCAGTTTTCCATGAAGTTTTGTGGGTTTATTTTGGCTTTCTTTGTTGTTTTTGTTTGCTTGTTTGTTTGTTGTGTGCTGTTAAACTTTTCCAAATCCTACTTGGATAATTAAAAAAAATAAATTAAAAGTGAGTTTGTTTTTGTTTCCCTTAAACAACCATTGAGATGAGAAAAGTCTTTCTGCTCTGAGACAAGGTCTTCCCTAAGTCTTAAGTCTTTTCAGGTTGAGAAATGCAACTCTTACTCATTCCTTGCAAGTACTTTTTGAAAACCATACAAGCTACATGCTTCATCAGAAAAGGGTTCTGATTTCCAAATAGTTGAGTTGTGTCTCCTCTCTGCCCCAGTTCTGTCTATATTCACTCACTGACTTAAGCCAAGAACATGCAGCGAAACAGGCAGGCAGGGATTTAGCCCCAAATGTGTCTCCCTATCTTTCAAAAATGCAAACAGAGCATTTATACAAGTTCAAAGCAGGTTTATAATGTGGCCATCCTCACAGGAAAACCCTTTGCTGAATTTCTTCAATACAGATCAAAATGTGTGTTGCTTCTCATGCTTGCTGGTCGCTTGTCTAACCACTACAAACCTGATGTTTTTCTAAGGAGCACGTATATAAATACCCCACTACACATATCAGTTGCAATCTGAGAACTGGAATCTACCAGATCTTATTTCCTATGCATGCATGGAAGGATGAATTGTGTAAGGATTCTTCAATGTTAAATGTTGAAGTTTTTTCTTTCAGAAGGGAAATTTCTGGATTTTCTGTCCCCTGAGGAAAATGTGGAAACTTGCTGTATCAGAGATTTATGCTTTTCTGTTATGTTTTGTTGTTAATTAGCCAGTGTTTGCCATGATGGCTGCTAGAGACACAAGGACAACCCTTTGGTCAGAGAGAAATCAGCTGGCACTAGAGTAAAACACA
The DNA here is from genome assembly GCA_013396935.1 of Baryphthengus martii. Taxonomy (NCBI): domain Eukaryota; kingdom Metazoa; phylum Chordata; class Aves; order Coraciiformes; family Momotidae; genus Baryphthengus; species Baryphthengus martii. The sequence continues at coordinate 46,073 of VWZK01011435.1, read as the reverse complement.
GTTCTTGGACATTTTTAGCACAGGTCCTCTTCTGAGGCCATGTTTTATCACCTGTTTGTAGACATGGTAGCATGAGAGCCTCCAGGAAGTGAGACAATGAGGGTTTCTAAGGTTGATCTTGTTCAGATGTCGTTCAAGATCTTATAGATACATCTCATGTGGGAGGATCAGTGCTCCTGGGGAGTCATTCTCATCTCATAGGCAGGAAAAGTTGTTGGAGCTCAGCTGTAAGTGGTTGGTACCTCGAGATTCTCAGATAAATGGTAACTTCATGTATGGTCCTACTAAGTTTGGGAAACTGGGCTAAAAATGTCAACACAGGCAGGCTCAATTACTGTAAAATAAAGTTTACACTAATATAAACTATGCCAGATGGAAAGTTGGACTTATGCTATTTGGAATGAACTTGAAAAATCTGTGGCTTATCAAATAATCTTCACTTTAATCTTGCTGCTTAACTTCCAAGAATACCACATTTCAGTTACCAAGCTAACCAGAGGGCTTCTCAATGGGGTATGTTACTTTAGGTATATGGCCATGATCTTATCTGTGTGTTAAATGATAGTTTCTGACAACTTTGGAAGCCAGCATAAAAAAAAGAGTAGCATTGGCAGATTATTATCAAAAATAGCAAAAAGCTGAGAAATAGATACTTAAATAGCAGATAATACGTCTGAAATGGATTTATCAGCCACCCCCAGTAATAAATCCAGATCCAGAACGACAGTGCTCAGATTGAAGCTACGAATCTGCAAACACATACTTGTACAGTTCCCTTCTTCTAGGTGGGAAGAATTTGAAGATTTTGTGGAATAAAATTTCATAATAGCATTCTTACTATAAATCTTTGGTCTTAAGGTTTTCTGCCTTGGTTAGGAAAATTGATTCAAGGTTGGCGATCGGTAGAAAATGTTTTTCTGCCCTCACAGTCAAATTTTTATTTTTAATAAGACCGATGGAAGCAAAACTTGCCTAGTTGTGCATTTTCTCATCAGCAGACAAATTTCAAAATAAGAGTATAGCACAGGATTTAAATCTGAGTAACTGAAGAACAAACTCTGTCAGTGTTTGTACAGCAGTGGAGCATAATACAGCCTGCATGTTGTCTGGGACCTTTGGGCAATGTTTTAATATGGACTTGAAGTATCCATTCACTTTATTTTTTTCAGATATCATAGAATATTACATCTAGTCTAACATATTGGATGGTGGACATGACACTTTATCTAATCCTTCCTGTATTAAGTCTAGAAACTTATCGAAACATGAACATAATTTGGGCTTTCGTGAGCTGATGGATTGAGTCAACCACAACCTCATTAAGTTCAACGAAGACAACTGTGAAGCTCTAGAATGGAATGACCTCATGTGCCTGTATAGGCTGGACACTGATTGCCTAGCAAGCAGCTCTGAGAGAAAAGCTTGGTATTCCTGCCAGACAACAAGTTGAACATGCTCAACACTTGCAGTGAGGAAAGTCAGCTGAACATTGAAATGTGCTATCAAAAGCACAGCCAGCACCTCAGAGGAAGCTGTCATTTCCCTCTACTCAGCACTCAGTCACCTCTGCTGTGCTGTGTCCAAGAGAGATATCAACTAACTGGAGTGAGTCCAATGGAGAGCAACTGAAATGGTTGGGAGCTGGAGAACTAGGTGTACCAGAAGAGGCAGAGGGTGCTGTGCTTGTTCAGCCTGAAGGAGAGAGGGTTTGTGGGAGATCTAATTGCAGTTCTCCTCTACCAAATGGAAAAGGAGGGGAGTTATAAAGAAGACGGAGACAGGTTCTGCAGACACTCACAGTGAAAAGGAAAAGAAGCAACAGGCACAAGTTACAATAAAGGAAATTCTCACCAGACGGAAGAACCTGCTCCCATTTGTCCCCCTATGCCAAGAGTCATGCAACACTGAAACAGGCGTCCAGAGATGCTGCGTAGTGTCCATGTGGGGAAATATATTTCAACTGGCCACAGCCCTGGGCAACCTGCTCTGGCTTTAAAATTGATCCTGCTGTTAGCAGTGGGTTGGAATAGAGACTTCAAGAGGTCCTTTCCAACCTAAATCTTTCTAGGATATATGAGCACTTAGGAAGTTACTAAGAACTTGGAAGAGGATGGCTTCTTACCTAAACAGCTCAGAGTATTAACACATATGGAACTACAGTGTCCCAGTAGAGCTCTTGCAGAAGCTGTGACTCAGTCTCCTAGGATATAAGGAAACAGTCATTAGGACACTGCCACACAGCACAACATATTCTCCTTTGAGCTAAACATAACAATTTATGAGTACAAAATAGCTGTGCTTTTCCTAACCTCTCTAACATTACTCGATTTGATCAACTACATGAAATCCTATGGATGGAGTGATGGACAGATGGAGCAGACAGAAGAGAAAACAGAAGAAAAGATATTGAACTATAGATAGAAAAGTAAAACCAGGAATGCTTTTGTAATTAATGAGACATTATTCATGTGACTGCACGGAGTAGGAGGTGTAGGTACGTCCTAGATGTGAGGATGGGACTTTATGCCCCCATGAGCAGTGACCAGCACAATGCATCACACCAGATCTGCTCCAATGGTACACGCCTATTTCCCTCTCTCTTATTCAGTCTGTCCCTGGGAGTCATCTTTAGGGATGTCACAATGTCAGCTAGGCCATTAGTTAGATATATATATCACACTAAAAAAATTTTGAGAAAGAGTAGTCATCCATGTGAAGAGCAGGATATAAACGCAGATTTTTCTTTTGCATTAAAACCACTAAATCATGTCTTCTTAGCCTGAAAACTCAGTTGTTTGCACATGAAATTGGAGAGAAGAGGATATTTATTCTATCCGATCCCTTTGGTTCCCTACTTGAAATATGAAGAGCTTTGATCTGAAATGAATGAAAAAGAAGCATAATCTGTTTTTTTTTTTTACAGATGTACCCAGGAGACTTTTCTAATAGTACTTTTTTTTTTTTTAACTTTTTTTTTTTTCATTGAAAGCAAGGAAATTTTAGTAAAGAAAGATTTCTTTTCAAGCTGTCATGCACAGTAATTTTTCTTTCTGAGTCTTTAACAGAGACTGCATGAGGAGATATCAGTCCCTTGACTCCAGAGTTTACTCTTGTCCATGTAGATTTGATTCCCCATATTACTGTTGGAAAATGCATTCATTGAAGAAAGGGAATTTGTGACTGGGATGGTAAACGGAGTGGTTGCAGACTTTTAAATGGTCCATTCTACATGACTTTTATACGCACTGCTATTTGACCAGTGAGTTACTGGAGTTATGTGGAGGGCCTTTTGAAGAATCATAGAAGTGTGGGCCAGAGGATGCCTCTAGTCTCTCCTCCTGCAAGGTCAAACTTCTAGCCAAGACTAGGTCACATCAGTCATGGCTTTACCTGCCTGAATCTCAAAGATCACCAGAGATGAAGTTTCTGTTTCACAGGAGCCCTTGAAAATTACACTCTGTCATCTGTGTTAACCCATCATCTCACAACGGGTAGCATGAAGTAGCTTTTCAGGAATCTACAACAGAAGAAGAGACGTGTCTACAATTGCAGAAATGAAGATTAATTGATTTGTGTCTTTTAAGCTGAATTAGTGTATTATACTTTAACAGTATAAACCAGATCTGTATTTGGCACCTATACCTCCAGAAAAGTTTAAAAGGCTTTTGTTCCATGGATCCTTAGGATAATCAGACCACAAACAGGAGATCAGGACATGCAGAAGGGATTAGAGAAGTTAATTATTGTTTAGAAACCAAGCGACTCAGATTTTTTCCTGTCTTTTGAGACCCCTAAACCAATTTTTTCACAAGTTTTGCCTGAAAATGTGAATATTCCACTACAGATGCACTATTTCAATAAAAAAACCCTCAAGACCTTGGTCTCCCATTGTATCCTCTGTGTTTCCAGGTGATGGTTTTGCGAAGCCTCAGAAGCCAGGAAGATACATACTGCTCTTTACTAGTTTTCGTACATTTGCACAGAACAATTCAGTTCTGCACAGGTCTCTAAACAACTACCATTTTATGTCATGATTCAGGGCTGTAGCCTAGATTCACAGAATCATTTGAGTTGGAAGGAATTTCCGGATGTCAGTTGTCCAACCTGCTGCTCAAAGCAGGATCAGCTCTGAAGGCAGACTGGGTTGTGCAGAATGCTGTCAAGCTAGGTCTTGAAAACCTTTAAGGACATAGACTGTGTGACATCTCTGGGCAACATGTTCCTGTGCTTTGCTAAGTGCCTATGCATTTTTTTTTCCCACCCTTACATCTTGTATGAATCTCTCTGGCTTCAGTTTATGATCATTATGTATTGTTCTGCAGCTAGGCGCCTAAGACCCTGACTTCTGTCAGGAATTGGGAGGTGGCTTTAAGTTATCTCCAAAGTTCCATCTTCTTCAGTATAATCAAGATCCATTCCCTCAGCCTCTCCTCACAGGACAAATTCTCCAGCCGCTGCACAATCTTGGTGCCCCTCCACTAAACTCATACTAGTTTGTCAAGATCGTCCTTTCACTGAAGGATCCAAATCTGGAAACAATATTCAGGATAAGGTCTCAGGAGCACCTAGTAAAGAAAATAATTATTTTTCTCTATCTACTGGCTATTCTCCTTTTAATACAGTGTAGTATGTTGTTAGCCTTCACCATGGTTATCATGCATCCCTGATTTCTGCTGATTTCAGACCTCAGGTCTTCATGGATTAAGTTTCATTCCACACCTTACCCTGTGAGAGTCTTGGAGATACCATTTTAGGTCTGAAGGTGCAACTAGGGAAAATCAAACCATCAGGAAAAACATTCAGTATAGCGGGGGTCTCAGAAAACTCCTGTTGGGACATAATTGAAGAGTTGTGAAGCTTCTGGTCAGAAAAAGATATGGAAAGCAATGAAAGAAGTGCTCCATGCACTGTGCATTTTGGTGCATTCCCCATGAGCAAAGCCAATCTCATAAGAACTGGCTGATAAGAACTGGATCATAAGAACTGCACTAATACTGTTATTCTCACCTCTGCAAGCTTGTGAAGTGGCATGCCACACATACAAGGACCAAATCTGTGGTAGACTTGGGCATGGTGTTGAAGTGTGAAGTTATCTCCAAACACTTGAAAACTCGCCGTGAGTCTAGTCAGGGAATTTTGGAGAGGTAGCTTCTCACAGAGATCAGACCTATTGCCTTTCCAGTTACAAAGAGTACTCCCATCTGGGGAGTTTCAGATTGATTATACAAGAGAAATCCATGTTGTGAACTTCAGCTTCTTACTACTGTGAGTATGGTGTAATACCTCTTAGCAAAAATGTAGCCTGACCCTCTCTGCAGCACAGCAGAGCAATGCGCTTTCTGGCCAATTGATAAAAAAGAATATATCCGCAGGTGTTGCTTCCTGATAAACATTAATCTATTTGTAAAAGATTCCCTGAAAGAGTTTTTTATGCTTTAAGAGTTTTTTTATGTTTCATCTAAAAAGATGGATAATCATGGATAAAACATTTTGACTGGATTTTCTATAGGCCTGTGTTCAAATATATGAGCACAGTATCTGCTTCACATTTCCTTGATATCCTATCTGGGCCATCATTTTATTTTTTTGTGTCTCCCCCATGACACCCAGGAGTCCTATTCTGTTTCCACAGAGAAAGCGACGAGTTTTTGCCTTAGACTTAAATGAAGTCAGAGAGTCATATTTTTAAAAAGTGTTTCTCCTACTGCTTGTGTTATTAATTAGGCAAAACAGCGAGGAGCTGCTGCTTAGAAATACACATCTGTGTTTCATCAGGTAGAAAAACACCCTGGATATCACCGTATATGTCTTATCATCATGTTGAGTGTTAAACAGCGCAAGTAATTTACATTAATAATGCAACCCAATGAGCTTTCCTATCAGTTCAGCTGAGCAAATGAAGCTCAGATCTCCCCCTCCTCCAACACCACTACAAAAGAATGATCCTTCACTTCCCAGACTTGGTCAAGAAAACTACTTCAGGAATAGAAATGAATTATATAAGGCTCTACTCTGGCCATCTGACAATCTTACATCTTCCCAGTAGGCACAGTACTAACTTTATCCCAGCGCAGCGCTCGGGCTAATATGAGTCATCTGATAACCTCCTCATTGTGCATTGACCTCAACCTTGGACCAAAATAAACATAAATTAAATTACAAACCTATACTTGGTACTCTCACACTCTCTTTAGTGTCTCTGAAGCTCTGAGAAGCGTAGCAGACTTGGAGGCTTCGCTTTCTTTCCATCCGGCTGTCATGAAATGGGAGCCGAGTCTCAGAATATATTCTTGCCTTTGTCCTCTAAAGAGCCTGTGGGCCTGATCTTGCTTTCAGTGGGTTCAGCACTTATACTGCTCCATTTGTTGCAGGTGAATTACTTCTGACTCATGCTGGTGTAAGTGCGAGCAGGTGCCCTCTGTCATATCAGAAAAATATTGCAATTTTCTCTGAAGGCAGGACCTTGCTTCTAATATTCAATTTCTTGACTTTCTCTCTGATTTTGTTAATGGATAGGAAAGATTTCTGTAGCTTTATAGTATTTTAACATTCTCCCTGTCTGAAAGATATGTACAAGTTGGAGATCTCCAGGAGGAGGATAGAGGGCAGGATCGGTCATAGGTAGATTTGTGTCCACTTTGAGGATCTCTATCTGCCTCTATCCCTCTAGCTAGAGGTCCCTTACCTGAATGCTGCATCCAAGAACAACCAGCTGAGATGAACTCTATGTGACAAGAGAGTAATAACATGTTGCCACACATGGATATGGATTTATTAGAGCATTGGACTGAGGCAGAGATAACTTCAGTTCTGGGGACTGCTCTGTCGCTGATATGCTTTGTGTCCTTGGGCCTTCAGCTCGCTGGGCCTTTTCCTTATCCACAAAAAGGGGCTCATCACTAAGGTTCGCCTATTCCAAAGCCATATGTTGTAGGGAAACATCTAACATTGTTGGTTTATCTGGAGAAGATTCCAATGGGGTTAACTTACAGAGTGCTGAATATCCCTGCACCAAACCCATGACTGTTCATCTTTTAAAGCCTTAATTAAAAGCTCACTGAGCAGTTTTCTGTGGGCAAATTATAGAACAAGTCTACCTCAGACTCTGGAGCCGTCCCATCCTGATTTTTCTCAAAATGAGTGTTTGAAATTTTGCAGTGAAAAGCAGATGTGAAGTCATACTATTCTACAGATTATCTCTGAACTGCTTGCTTTAAGGTAAGCCTTCCACCCTTCATTATTCTTGCTATGCATTGCTCGTTTTCTCTCAAATGTCTGAAACCACTAAAGCAGGAAAGTAATCCATGAAGAGAGACTAGTGAATACAACACTTTTTAATTACCATTTTGAGATACATTATGCAAAAACTCCTTGAATGATTCAAAAATGTTTTCATGCATTAATTTACAAGGATACATATTTCTACAACCAGTGCATAATTCTATAAATAAACACAGACTTGCAACCAAACATATGTATGTAAACACACTCACATACACCTAAAGATTTGTACAAATCCTACAGCTATTTGGCATGAATAGCTGCTTTTTTTATCTGGATAGCATAAAGGTGAATCAAACAGCAATTCTAAAGGTGAGTCAAGAAGTTCAGGTGGAAGACATTACTGAAACATGAAACACTTGTTTCTAAAAATACCTTTAAAAATGGGGACTTGCAGATAGTTCCAGCAAACTTTCAATACTGAATCTGACCTGACTGAGTATAGCAGAGAGAGAAAAGATGGCTATGTTCTGAGCAAGAGCCTACTCAGTTTGTACCCAAACTTGCCCAGAATGAAAGGATTCTTTCATCTGAAGCATACAGGTTCAACAGACCTTTTGTTTTAGGTGAAGCCTGAGGTATTCACCTCCTGTCACTTTACCGGTAAAGTGTTTTACCTCTTTTATAACTTGATCAGAAGATCTTTGTACTCGGCAGAATGTTCCCTTTAGTGCCAGTCAGGTTGGGATGATTTGTGCATCTTTTTTTTTTTTTAAAAAAATGAATAATGATTCAGAAGTGCATTCACTTTGAATATCTAAAGCCAGGCACCCTGAAGAGTGTGATCCTGACAAGCGGTAAGAACCTGTTTTGAAAATCAGACTTCCTTTTTCAACATGTACTAAGAATACACAAACACAGCAGTGCCTTGTGGAAATGTACTAATGAGCTCATGGAAGCAACATGATTTGTGTCTGGGGTAAGAATTTGAACTTGAGACTGAGTGTAGTTCCTCTGTAAGAAGCATAGAAGGAAAAAAAATAAGTCTCTGTTTTGTTGTTGGTTTCTGTTTGTTTGCCTGTTGTTTTTTGGTTTTGTGGCTTGTTTGGGGCTTTTTTTTAATTTGTTTTGTTTATTTTTTTCCCCTGTGGAGACATCAGTGTGCTTCCCAAGAAATCAATGAGATCTTTTGGCAGTGTGTGGTGCTTGGAAGTCCTTATGGAATTCCTTCGTGTAGTTCTGCTTTTGCAGTTAATGGTGATCACTTGGGAGCAGCAGAGAAAGAAGTGTATTTCATGATGAACCCTACTTTTTGTTCCTCGTGCAATTATCTGAATTGCAATATTAGTCTATGCCTCAGACTTTGTGTGCAGTACATCCACCACTATGATTTTGGAGCACACAAATGCTGGCTTTCAGAAGTATTTAGGGTTTCAGTAACCTTACTATGAATTTTACCTGTTCTTGAAAAGAACAGCTGCTGTGGATGGGGTCTGGAGAAAGCCCCTTTCAGGCTTTAAATAAGTATCTAGTTTATACTTTAAATCTGTGTCTTCCAGAAGATCCTAGTCCATGCATTTTCACTCCTGATTTTGGATCAGATTCTGCATATGGTATCATCCAGGGACTGATCAGTTTTCTCCAGTGCTCTGTGGGTTTCTTGGACCTGAGTCACCCTGATGTTAACTTGCAGTAATCCTGACTGGTGAAGTAAAATTTCTGCATGTTTACCCGAGGATAAGCAATAACACTCTGGGTTCAGAAACAGTGATTCTTTACTGGACCCTCCTTCACTTTTCTTCCTGTGAATTAAAAACTGGAGATCAGACATCTCTTCTTTCAAATCATGAAGATGGTAGAGCTTCTTTATTGACAATTTGGTATGTAACATTTTAACTAGGGCTGACTGGGAACCTTCTGTGAGAACAGTTTGCCAACTGAAAACGTGTGTTGTCAGATAACAAGAAAGCTCTTTATTCTCCCCTCTCACATCTGAGATGACTGGAAGGAGGGATCCTTGATTGTCTGCTCACAAGGTTTCGGCTTCCAAGGAACAATGAAACTCAGGAGCAACAATGAAACTCAGGAGCAATTCTCAAGTGGGTTTGCACAACAGCTACCTCCCTGCTTGCCCTGCCCAGCAGCATCTCTGGCAGCCAAGCACTGGGAAAGGGCAGAAGCAGAAAGATACAGGACTCTGTTGCTCAGCCTTAACGGTTTCTATTAAACTCTCTTTCTCCTTAGAAGCAGCCAGGGAAAACAAAAGCATAGATAAGGCACCGAACCCCTTAACGGCACACATCTAGTAAGTCAGAATTTCCATTAGTGTATTTCTGATGCAGAAGGCTAAGAAAAAGTGGAAAACAAGCACAGGGTCTTCCCTCAGGTTACTAGTTGGTCGAATGTAAGAAGTTAGGTGAATTTATCTGACATGAGGCAGGAGTAGCCCGCGCAGCTTGATACTGCTTTGTTATTACAATGTTCTGCCTCAGCTAGATCCATCTGCAATTTTCCACATAACTCAGAAACAAACAGATGAGACATGTCCTCATAGCAGTATATAGCGTGGCCACGGATATCTCTGAAGCTATCAGTATAAGCTGGATAGACTTACATGCAATTGAAGGCACACTGAAAGCACATCCATTTAATGGGTTTTCAGTAGCACTGATGTCCTTCTAATAATACAGGCAGAAGAATGAATCACAGGTCAGTGTTACCCGTAGGAGATGTCAAGGACATCCAAAGAGTAGCTGTCCTGTTTCAGAACACATACTTGCATTACCTTGCAGAAACATCTGATAAGGAGGCCCACTAGAGCGGAAAGCAGTCTGACCCTTACAATGTTCACGTGGGATGTGGATATTTCTGCTTGGTGGAGAGCCCTGGTTGGCTGCAGAAAAGCAAATCTGTGCAACAGCCCTCCTCAGAAAGCTTGGAAAATATTTTTCTTGTTCAGCCTTCTTTGTACATTGTTTGAGAGGCATGCACCAAACATTTTACTGGGTTACAATGGTCTCTACAGCCTGGGCATCAGGTATCGCAAATACCACAGAAATTGCAGAATTATTGGTCACTTTGGGCTCACAAAAATAGATTGAATTTTTAAGGCTCCATTCCAATAGCTGGCTCTGATGACAGCTGAAAATGCCTTACAAAATGAAATACAGTTAATGCTATTTCTGTCCCAAGCTAATCTATGGGTTGTTTTTTTTTATTATTCTTAAATAGAAATGTCTCTACAAAAGATCTAAAGTCCAGAATTCCACATTTACCAATCATCTAGTCAAACCATTCCTCACTTTAGGTGCTATTTATGCTAAAAAGGCTAAAGGAGTACTTCTCAACTGGATAAAATACTGCAGGATTAGGATCACTATCATTGTGTGAAATGGTTCCCTTGGGAAAAATCCTAGAGAATCTGCTCCTGAGAACCTACTGGAAATGAGAGGGCTTTTGTTTGTTTTTGAAAGCCTGGAATACTTCTTTTATTTTTAGATGTCTGGCAATTAATCTGACTGCTTTACGGATGCTTAAGCTCTTCATATAATCAAGTGAACTTGTTTATTTTTCATCCAACGTCAAGATGTCAACAATAGTTTTTATTATATAGACCTGTCAGTTCGGTTATGTTTTCTTAATTGACAGTGTTAGTTTGATGAAGTCTTGTTTGCAAATACTTAGTTCTCAGGGTGTGGCTGGCCTATTGCACAGACCGGACATAACAGAAAGGTCTTAGGAGATTATATTTTTGTAAAGAAAACCTCCTTAAAAATCAGGGGCTACTAAATCTAGAGTTCTAGAAAGGGTCAGTATATGATGATGTGTACAAGCAAAAACTGAAATTTCTGGTTTTTTCAGGGCTGTGAAACTGAAACATGACAGTAGCTTAATCGTGCAAGTTCAAAACCAGTTTCCACGACAAATTTAGGGCTACTCTTAATTTTTTAACAAATAATTTAGAGATTTTCCCACAGAGACTAATTGGCTTCAGTGAGAGACAAATCAGAAAGAAATTCCATTCTGAAGTGCAGCGACTAGAGTCTGAAATCTTGCTGAAAAGCTATGGGAGAGGCTGTATGCATTTTTCATAGAAAGCAATAAAATATTAATTGCTTTTAGTGACTTAGATGAGCATTATAAAAAAAGTATCAGAACTGGGGCAAAAGAACTGCATTATTTAACCACAGCCTCTTCATTACATGTTATTAAAAAGATGTTCGGTATTTTGAGAGGAAAAAGACTTTTATAGTTCTGGTTATTAGAGTAAAAAATTAAAATCTATTCAGTCTTGAGAGAGAGAACAGAGGCTGTGAGATTTTCCCCCTCCTTTCTTTCCCTTGTCTTCTAAAGGAAGCATCAACATTATAATTAAGGAATTTTGTTTCACACCTTATGGGCACATCGCCTGTGCTGGAATAGCATTTTACAAGACTGTTCATCAGAAAAACCCTCAGAAAAGTTAGAGCCTAGCTCCATGAACACAGACATGCTGGGCTTTTCTTCTAAGTGATCCAAAAGTGATTCGCGGGATTCTGCCAGCCAAGGAAAGTTGCTCCCATGCCTGTCCCCACAACAGTACCTAAGTTACTATATAAGGCTGCTCATGAGTACAAGATTGTGTAGTATTTGTTCGTTACAATCATAATCCACTGGGTGTTGACATCTTCACAGCAAGTCTTGACTTGGCAAGGATATAGAAGGTTAACTGTATGTATATGTCATTAAACTCAGAAGGCTGATTCAGGAAGGTCCCTGATTTATTTTGCAGGCAGCTTTTGCCTGTTCAGGGTTTTCTAAAAAGAGTGGTGCTGCTGTTATTCCTCCTTACACGAGCTGAGGCTTGGTTTGGCAGACATTAGGAAACTGTTGGCTATAAGTGGATAAGACAGTTCTAATAGGAGAGATGTCATGGAAAGAGTGTGATTCATTGCTTTGAGCTGTGCAGAGAGCTCAAATACTTGGTTTAATTTGCTTTAGGTGCCAAACTACGTATCTATAGTTTGACACCAGGACTAGGAGAGATTGCTTTTCCCCTTTGCTCTTGCTGATCCTGAAATACATCCTCTGCTTTTGAGCAGCCTTTCCTGAGTGTTTCAGGTTGATCACGTTCCCATTAGAGAATTAGACATTAGTGCTGTAGACATGTTCTGCAAGGAGCAGGTGCATCTTGGAGAATACACCCTTTCCTGGGAACTCCTTACTCTTTAGGAAGTTTTATAATAAAGTTATCCCAGATATACTTCCCAGATCAACACACAAGGCTTTAAACTGCATCTAATTCTTAAAGTTCTGTCAAACTCCAAATCTGGAAAAATCCTAAAATTGGAGGACCTGTATCAGACAGATGTGCCATATAGCTCTCTGTTTCTGTTGCTGTTTAACACATTTTTCAGGATTCATCAAGTTGTAGCACAGTGATGGTGTATATATAGGAAGTAAAGGGTAATAATGGTTGTTGTTTCCTGTAAAATATACATTTAAACACGAAGGAATACTGTACTGCTGATAAAACAAGGTAACACCCACTGCTTTCTCCTCCATTAGTGAACCAATCTTTTAATTCTAAAAGGGAATAAAGTTGGTCACACACAATTTCCCTTTGGTAAGTTCATGCTGCCTCTTCCCAACCACCTTCTCATCCTTCATGTGACTGAAAACTGCTTCGAGCAGGATTTGCTCTGTAACCTTCTCAGGGATGGTAGCGAGGATGACTGATCTGCAGCTACCTGAATACCCCTTCTTGAAAATGGGGTTTGTATTTGCCTTTCAGACATCAGAAACCTCTGCCTGGCCACCATGACCTTTAAAGATGATAGAAACTGGCCTTTGAATGACATTGGCAGGCTCCATCAGCATCATAAAAAGCATCCTGACTGATCCCATAGACTTGTGTATGTCCAGCTGACTTAAGTGCTCCTTAACACCATCTTCCCCTGTTGTGGATAATGATTCATTCCTACATTCCTATTAGGCCTGAGGTCCAACTTAGCTGGTAATAAGTATTAGCAAAAAAAAAAAACAACAAAAAAAAGCAATGAATACCTCAGTCTTTTTCTTGTCCTTTGTCCTTACTAGAGCAATGGGATCATTTATCTATTAGCCTTTTTTTCTGCCTGTTTACTTACGAACTCCATTCCCATCGTCCTGAAATCTGATTCAAACTAAAAGCTTGTGGTTTTCCAGTGCTTTCCAGAAAGCCCAGGAGTGAATGGAGATAATTTTGTACGGGTAATTCCTACCAGACACTTCATTCTCACCTTATCAGTGGCCCTTACAGTATTTATTCAGCTTCTCTGCAATGCCTCACTGATTTTCAACAGTTTTTATCCAGGAGAAGAGATGGCTCATATTACAAGACTGATGTTTACATCTGTTTCTTTTTGCTTCATATTCAAAGAATATCTTATTGTGGTCAAGACGAGGGGAATTTATTTCTGCTGTCTGTAGCAGTTAAGACGGGAGGGCTGTGTGAATGGTAAGATAGGAGGACTATTTGAATGGAATTAGCCTGTGCAGTGTGTTTTGTATATCAGACACTTCTGTTGGGGTCTAATTGAGTTCACTGCATATTTGATCTATACTCAGTGAAAATAGTCCCAAAATACTGTCACTAAGTACAATGATCATACTACTGTCAACTTAGAAGAATCTGGTAAAGCCCTCTCCGCTCCAGCTAGGGGGTTTCTTGTTGATCTTAAGAGTGTTCAAATAACATGTTTTCATCTTGGTTGTCTACCTCGGGGCTAATTTGCTAGTTTGTTTTTATTTGGAAAGCTTCTGATAGAACAAACAAAGGAAAAAAAAAATTATTTGGCTGCCTCTGAAACAAAGTTGGTGGAAAATATTTTGCTTTGCCTGTCAAAAATTATTGAACTCATTTTGCTGCAAAGCTCTGCTATTTTTTGAGCAGAGATGGAAAACTTGGCAGGGAGTTGTTCTGATATCATGACTTGCTTTTTGCCATCCTTGAAGAAATTTGCTCAATACATTCCTCTAACATGCATTTTCTTAGAGACATGTCAGAGATTTACTGCCAAAATCCCTGAGGATTTCTTTGCACTGAGATCAGAAGTTTCCACATCAATGGGAGGGGCTTTACTGGCTAACCAAGGCCTTGCTGCTCCTGTCCGTGCAGGATGGGTGGAATAGCAGGTGGCAGACCTGAGAGCCGTTTCTCCCATCCTCTCTGTGCCCACAGGCAGCACACTGGGGAAGTGTATCAGGTGCAGAAGTGCACGGAGTAGAATGAGGGGAGAGGCAGTCCGAGATAAGACAAGGAACACAGCACTGCTAGCTTTGTCTTCACGGGTAATGACATTTTGGGCCAAATGAGCTCCATTCCAGAGTAAACAGAGATCCCTGTGAAGGACAAGGTGAAGAAAGGCCAAATTCTTTCCCTCCTCTTCACAGCTAGAATTGGGAGGACAGGGAAAGCAGGCAGAAAGTGCTGTGTGGCTTCAGGGAGCAGTATTCCCTTCTGTTTTCCCTGTGTGAGTAACTGGTCAGTTTACTGCCTATACTCACCTTAACAACACCTAGTGTGAAAAATGGAAAAAAAAACCTTGATAGAGACCCTCCACTCAAAGAGAGACCAGTGAAGTTGCCTTACAGGTCAGAACAGATGTGGGGCTGAGAGACACAGTATTTACATGTACAGAGGGATTATCAGTCAATAGGATGAGGACAGAGTCATGTTATTTGGAGTACAAATTAGTTGTACAGAATCATGATCGGGGGAAGATCTTTGCGCAAATAGAATATTCTCCACAGTAGTGTGCATGTATGTATGTGGAGGGGACACAGAATGGGGGTTTACCTTGCAGACAGTGAGTTCCTCTCACATAAGAACTGCACAAATGTCCCTAAAATCTTTATAATACTCTCAATAGTGACATGCAGTGCTAGCATAAAATAAAAGAGGTGACATGTTACACTACAGGCAACATTTAACAACCTATTATAATTTGTAACAAGAAAAAAAAAAAGAAAGTAACAATTTTCCACAAGATTTTAGGAAGGGTGTTTCTGGTTTTGGGGGTTTTTAATGATATTTAAACAGGGTACATGGGCATGTGTCTGTAGAGATGCACTCGGTGGAATTTCAGTGCCTGACCCCAAGCTCTCAGGGATAGGTGTTAAAAGGATGCTGTAAGTAGCTGCACCTCCAGCAGCTCTAGAATCTAGTGATTCCTCCTGCCTGGATGCTGGAGGCCAACCCCATGTGCCCAGAGAGTCACAGGTCTTCATCCGGGGCCAGTGGATGTGAATGTTGTATTTCCATTTCCAGGTCGAATCAGTAGTGAGGCTGAGTAGGTACCAAAGAGGCACACACAATGACAGAGCTGGCTACACAGATTGTCACAGACAAGGCACTGCCTTCTGCAGCACACTCATGTAACACTACCAGGACTGACATAAAACAAAGTTGCTTAAGATTGAAGTTCACTAGTGAAGACACACCCAGGTTCAGAAGCATGCACGCACACATTCCTTGGGTACCAGCACAGCCTTTCTGTTCACCTGACACCCTTATCCTGATCTCAGCCCCTCTTACCTGCCCCACAGGTCCCCTGTTCATCAAAAGGTCCAGCTCAGTGCTTGATAGCAAGCAGACATGCACACTCATCTCATAGGCATCCCTCATCTCATAGGCATCCCTCATCTCATAGGCACCCTATACTTACAGGACCCGGGCAAATACCAGCATGGACCCTCTGCCCACCTGATACCCCTGCCCAGACCCAGGGCCTCCTACTTGCTGGCTAGTGCAGCTTGGAGCTTGGAGATTTGTGTCTCTGTGTGTTTTTCTTTCTTTCTTCCCCTCTATTATCACCTTTGCATTGAAAGGTTCCTTGATTGGATTACTTTAACGAAGCAGATGCTTTCTCCTTCCACATACCCTTACATTTGATACAAGGCACTGAGATGGATCATTAACTGTACCATTTAGGAGAAAGTTATAGAAACCCTTACAAGATAGCATCACTTACTTCTGGTTTCCAACATACAGCTACATATTCTCACCTTGTTAATGTTATCTCAATAATGAATAACTGCTAGTGTTCTTGTTTTGTATGACACTGCTCTCTCAAACCTCCATTGCGTTATATGCAGGCAAACACAAGTCTGCTATAAAATTTTCTCCTGCAAACGCCATCAGCTAAAAAGCATTAGAGGTGCCACTGGCAGGACATGCAACCTGGTCTTAGCCAGGACTCCTAGCAAAGGCTTTCTGCATATGGGCTAAAATAATTTTCCTCACTATACATTTGGAAGAATGAGGAGGGCTGTAAATACTACTTGTGCACAAATGCAGATGTACCAAATGCCACAGCAGGCTTTTAAAGAATTGTCACTTTGGAAATAATGCCTTTCCCTTGCATGGAAGGGAGGCTCTGTTGAAATATCTGGGATTTGGGAAACTGAGCCAAACCTAGATAGAAAGATTAGAAGCAGAAGTGACTGGGAAATGAGGAAGGATAGAAAGGTGTACTGAAAGGACTGGGAGAGGATAGAAGATGGCAACAGAAGCATGGGACACAGGCAGGAGCTAAGGATGGTAGGATAAATATTTAGGACAAGTTCAGGGGCTGTAGGATAGAAATAAATTAAGGAATGGAAATTGAATGACAGAGTGCAGGAGCAAAAAGGATTGGAACTGAACCAAAAGGGGACAGTATTCAGTTGAAGGACGGACAGACACCTCAAAAGAATTGTGTCTGATATTTCAGAACTTGAAGTTGAACACAGTGTTTGTACACTTCAGTAATTCTAAGCTGCCTAGCAAATAGTTGTGAAAACCCGTCATCTTTCCTCTGGTGATAGGTCTGCATACTGTTATTGTCTTCTATCCCATTCATTCATTTGGTCACACAGCACAGAGCTGTGTAGTGAGCCTAAAAATCATGACTAGCCAGCATGCTTTTCATCCTGTGATAAACAGAGTCCTGAAGACCCTGAAACACTTTCTAAGGGAAAAACCAAACAGATTTATATGGAAAATAAATGGATTTGAAAATAGAGGTTTAAAATAGGTTTAAAAGTTGCTCATTTACAGAATAAAAAAAAAAAAAGGCAATTTATTTTCAATTTTAATTTCTCAAAAGCTCAAGTCCAACACAGCATTAAAGACACTTCACAGGAGTAAGTACTTGAAAGCTAGGAAAAGCTTGCATGAAAGTTTCTGGTACAATCTTCTTTGTCTTCCCCTTCTCCCTTTATTCTGGTATTGTGACACAATTTTTAGTTACAGAGTGGTGTATTTTTTCCAGTACAAGAACCTGTCCTCATTCAATGCACAGAAAAGATAGCGCTCCAGGAATAGTCTTGTGTGATACAGTGAATGAGATTGTCATCTTCAGCTTATTATGAAAGTGTAATTCTCCTTCCACCAGCTAACAGTGGCACAGGCATCCTATTCAAAGCATAGTGTAGAGACAGCCTGTGTAGTAATTTGCGAATGGAAAGGCATTGGAAACTATACACTGTTTTGTTATGAAATTGCAACTGTCCTCTTAATGGTACAAGGAGATAGTTCATTCAGGTGTGTTCATGTGTGAACATGTGTGTTCACGCACACATGTGAATTCATTGTGCTGTGGCTGATGATTTATTTCTCTATGATAACATCTCCGCTCAGTTTGCTGGCTTTTCTTCAAATGTGTAAAGGAAGGAAGGAGGCAATTTTATATGGAAGAATGAGAGGAGACAGCAGCTCAGAAAACTGAGATGGATGCTTTCCTATCAGGAAATAATCAGAGTTGTTTCTATCTTGTGAAAAGTAGGAAGTCTTGTCACTGTCCACTGTGGCAATGGTGGGAACTGCAGCATGATGGGTATTGTTAGATGCTTGAACCCTACTCACCCTGTTGCCATCTGATGCTTTGAGATCTGCAGGTACATAAATCGAGAAGTCTTCATGTATTTTCTTCCCTCTTACAGTGTAATGTGAATATGAAAGCCAATGTTTCATTTCCTGAATTCGGTGAAGTCACTCCTCTTTCCTAGCATAAGTGTATCTAGAGTTCTGCCAGATGAAAAGAGCAATGTTTCAGACCTACGCCTTCACTCCAACCAGGATAAAGAGGATGAAGGCACTAAAGGATTTTGCCATTAACATTTGATACCGCATCAGTTAGCTGTTGTGATGCCTGGAAGGATCTTAATAAACAGATAAATTTGTTTCTGGTTTCTGGTAAGAGAACAAAACAGGAGAACTTCAGTTTCTGAGTGGTAAGACTAACAGCCTCAGGGCATAAGCTCATTCTGCCTCCCTCTTCTGTTTAGCACTCTCGTTTATAGATTTATGACTCTGAGTAAGTAGGGAGGTATGAAGTTGGCTGTAATTGGTGCTGTGCATAAATGTAAATGACTTTCAAATGTGGGTGCTCTGCCAAATATTACATTTTTAAATTTCCCTGGCTATTGCTCTTTTTAGACCATTAGGTTTTAAGCGTGGAATATTTTGGCTCCTGGGAGGTGAATTCTACCTCAGGACCTCAAGCCTGTGAGAGGTTATATTGTATCTCCAAGGCTGCATGTTAAAGTGTTGATGCATGATTTCAGAGATTCATAAATCACTGAAGTTACTGCAGGTACTGACTCTGATACCAGGGGCCACTGACCTGCAAGTGAGTGAAGGAATTAATGGGGTCAGAGGGAGGAGATGCTCCATAATTGGGAAAAGTACCTGAATGTGGGATGCAGGAGATAGGGGTGGCACAGAAGCCCTGGAAGAGAAAATTGGAAAGTTCAGGAGAAAATTGAGTCACTGGGAAACCCAGAAAGGCAGGAAGTAGATACGAAGTTCTGCATGCGCTAGACACGAATCTAGACACCCACTGGGAGTATCTTGGTTTTGGAGTGTTTATCTTGAGGATTTCTGAGTTTGGCTTTCCTGAGAAAATGCTACATACCCATAATTTTGTGGCAGCTGCAGTGTTGAGCACATCATATCCAGCAAAAAGGAGCTAAAGGGAATCCAAAGGGTAGTCATGTTACCCAAAATGCTGACCCATATTCAGAGGCACATCCCAGGAACTGTTTGGCTTGTTGAAACTGAACTGCTATGCTGCAGATTGGCAAGTGTCTGTAAGGGCCAGGCTCAGGATAGGCAATGTCTCTCCAGCTTCTAGAGTAGAAGAGCCCAGAATCAGATGTCCTGCTGTGCTAGAGTCAGAAACAATTTTTCCTATGTATCAATGAAGGGGGTTTTGTGCATCTTGACATGAGCAACCGATACAGCCTGGGGGAGGATGTGGTCATCTTAAACTCTTGAGCCATAGCAACATGCCATACCTGAGCTTGGAGATGTGAACAGAGCCACTACCTCCAAGAGAAGCTTAGTGGTACCTTTAGGCAGCACTGCTCTTGTGGCATTGGTTTCAGAGCTAGCAGCCAAATCACTTGTGGAGAGCATTACAGTATTGCTGTGTGGCTTTCTGGACTGCTGCTTTGGGGTTTGCCTCCTGTCCCTCCCTGACATCTCTGGTTCTCCCTTGCCATTCTTCTCCAGCTTTGCAAATCGTGTACCATTGCAAGATGCTGGCCCAGCAAGATCCGCACGGAGGCTGAATGGTGGCAGCTGGCATTGCCTCTTAATATAGAAGTGAGGGGTGCGGCTGCACAGGCAGCGTGGTGCAGATCAGTTCAGGAACAGGCTGTGTGCTAAAAAGAGTTTAGTTGCACGTTGCAAAGGCTTATGGGTTTAATACGGAGTCTGAGGTGCAGCGTTAAGTGCACAGAGGGAAATACAGTGACTTCTTAAGGGCTTTCAGGAGCAAGCACAGGCAGGGTAGAGCAGCCTGGGTGCCTGCTCGGAGATGAACTGCGGTAGGAGGTGAGAAGAGCAGATAGGCACGGCCGGATGGGACTGCATCTCGCGTGGAGGCACCTCAGCTGTCTGTAACACTGCTAGCTCAGGTAATGTGAAGACCAGAGCTGTGGCAGCACAAAATGTCTGCGTGGGCTGGAAAATCATCCTGCAAACCGTTGCAGAGCTCCACATTGTCTCTGCTATGCTACTCGAAGCTTGTTTAAACCTAGTACAGGATGAGCTCAGTCACAGCAGCGATTGCAATGTGGACATGTCCTGTATCCTCAGTAGCTTTTCCATCCTTCCCCAAAGTTGTTTTCTCAACAATTAACCATGTGAATGAATAAATCATAGTTATGATTCAAATAATCCTGTGAATGAATAATTCATTGTAATAATTGAAAAAGGAATCTCAGCAAGAAGCATTTTACTACTACAAAGGTAAACACTGACTTTTTTTTTTTTTTTTTTTAAAGAAAAGGCATGTTCTTCAGCAAAGTATGTTTCATCAGGATGCCATACCCTAATTATGTATAATATGAGGAAAAATGTGCCTTGTGCGACAGCCATCTTCATATAAATGAAAAAATATGCTCCCTTTTGCAACAGCCATCTTCAATGCTAATCAGTGAGAAAGGAAAAATGATTAAGCGACATATAATTCATATTCACCTCCCTTGTGAGGACAGAGCCAAACAAGGCAGCCACAGACAGCTGGTCAAAATGTCCCCAGCCTCAAGTAACTGAATATTTCCAGCTAGTTAGAGAGGAATCGGGAGGAGGGGTAAAAAGGGGAATGTTTTCTTCTAGATCTGTGCTGCTGAGAGGTAGTGTAGGCTAAGCATATGGCTAGCAGCCAGCAGAGGCATCAGATACTATGATGATAAAAGCCTTGTTAATAATATTTAGCACTGACAAAGGGCTTTCAAGGGAAAGAGACTTTTGTCCTGGGAAGAATGGAAGTAGCCTCACCTGTTAGCCCCGTTTTTGGAGGGAGAAAGTACACCGTCGTGAGTTTCTCTACGCTTTCAGATGCCAGGCATGACAGGAATGGAGCAAGCCACAGGTTTCTAAAGCCAAAAGAGCTGGTAGTCTGATCACCTGTGAAATGCAGTTTTGGCTCCCAGGGAGATGAAGTGCTGACTGTGTGGTGGTAAACACAAAGATGAGCAAGCTCACCTGCGTGGTATGTGGGACCAAATTCTATCCACTCCAAATGAGAGGAGGAAAACTGCTATTTACCTACGTCTTTCCCCAGTTGCACTGTTCGCTGCGTGACAGGTTGTGTCCATCTGTGGAAGGTCCGATGCCACTGTCGTGCTTGCATCATGGCAATGACATTTTATAAATGGAGGTCCGCGAGCCACAGACGTGGAGTGACTAGCTCAAGGTCAACTGCAGCCTGCGGCACGGACAAGAACAACACCGAGGTCTCCCGGGACCCACGGCTGAACTCTGAGCACTGATCGGAGCCGGCGGCTTTTGACAGCCCCCGTCACGGTTTCGCCTGAAGGGCAAGGGGCAGGGGCAGGTTTTCATGGTGAAAGGGCAGGGGAAAAGAAGGGCAGGGGCGGTGTCACCTCGTAGGCAAGCTGTTGCGAAGCGCCTGGTAGGAGAGCTGCAGCCCGCAGCGGGATCCCCTCGGGGGTACGCCCCCCTCTAAAAGCCGGCGCTCCTGGGCAGGGGCTGCTGCGGCGGGGGACGAGGCGGGGCGAGCAGCAGCCTCCGCGCAGTCCGAGGGTGCGTGTGCGTCTCACTGTGTGAATTGCGGGCATCTGTATGTAGCTGAGCGTGTTCGTGCTGGCGCTGCCCGTACCCGCGTGCGTCTGTCTGTCTGTGTCCGTGCGTGCCTCTGCTCACGGGTGCGTGTCTGCGCGCGTCCGTGTGTGTCTGCGTGCCCCCCTCTCCCTCCGTGTAAGCGTGTGTGTGTGTGCGTGTGCTCGTACACCTCCCTCTCCTTCCTCCTCTCTCCCTCCCTCCTCCCGCGTGTGTGTGCGCGGCAGGGAGGGCAGAGCCGGGCGCGCCGTGCAGCAGCGCGGTGACCCAGCACGGGGCAGATCACANTGGCGAGACGGAGGCGGAGGCGCCGGGCGAGGACCGGAGCGGCGGTAGCTGCTGCAGCAGCGAGCGACTGGTGATCAACATCTCGGGGCTGCGCTTCGAGACGCAGCTGCGGACCCTCTCCATCTTCCCCGACACGCTGCTGGGCGACCCCAGCCGGCGGGTGCGCTACTTCGACCCGCTCCGCAACGAGTACTTCTTCGACCGCAACCGACCCAGCTTTGACGCCATCCTCTACTACTACCAGTCCGGGGGACGGCTCCGCCGGCCGGTCCATGTGCCCCTCGACATCTTCCTGGAGGAGATCCGCTTCTACCAGCTGGGCCAGGAGGCCATCGAGACCTTCCGGGAAGATGAGGGCTTCATTCAAGAGGAGGAGAAGCCCCTGCCCCAGCATCACTTCCAGCGCCAGGTCTGGCTGCTCTTTGAGTACCCAGAGAGCTCTGGGCCAGCGCGTGCCATTGCCATCGTCTCCGTGCTAGTCATCCTCATCTCCATCGTCATCTTCTGTCTGGAGACCCTGCCCGAGTTTCGCCAGGAGCCCAAGGGCACCCAGCCTNCACCCCTCTCCCTCCGTGTAAGCGTGTGTGTGTGTGCGTGTGCTCGTACACCTCCCTCTCCTTCCTCCTCTCTCCCTCCCTCCTCCCGCGTGTGTGTGCGCGGCAGGGAGGGCAGAGCCGGGCGCGCCGTGCAGCAGCGCGGTGACCCAGCACGGGGCNGATCAACATCTCGGGGCTGCGCTTCGAGACGCAGCTGCGGACCCTCTCCATCTTCCCCGACACGCTGCTGGGCGACCCCAGCCGGCGGGTGCGCTACTTCGACCCGCTCCGCAACGAGTACTTCTTCGACCGCAACCGACCCAGCTTTGACGCCATCCTCTACTACTACCAGTCCGGGGGACGGCTCCGCCGGCCGGTCCATGTGCCCCTCGACATCTTCCTGGAGGAGATCCGCTTCTACCAGCTGGGCCAGGAGGCCATCGAGACCTTCCGGGAAGATGAGGGCTTCATTCAAGAGGAGGAGAAGCCCCTGCCCCAGCATCACTTCCAGCGCCAGGTCTGGCTGCTCTTTGAGTACCCAGAGAGCTCTGGGCCAGCGCGTGCCATTGCCATCGTCTCCGTGCTAGTCATCCTCATCTCCATCGTCATCTTCTGTCTGGAGACCCTGCCCGAGTTTCGCCAGGAGCCCAAGGGCACCCAGCCTGGCTTTGGGGAGGTGGCACAACCGGGTGACGAGGCACTGCTGCTGCCACCACCACCACCACCGAGTGGGACTCCACCGCCCCTGCACCATACCACTGGCGCTGGTCCCTTCTTCACAGACCCCTTCTTCCTCATTGAGACGCTGTGCATCATCTGGTTCTCCTTTGAGCTTCTTGTCCGCTTCTTCGCCTGCCCCAGCAAGCCTGAGTTTTCCCGCAACATCATGAACATCATCGACATCGTCGCCATTATCCCCTACTTCATCACTCTGGGCACCGAGCTGGCCCAGCAGCAGCAGCAGAAGCAGCAGCCTGGCAGCAGCAGCAACAATGGGGGCCAGCAGCAAGCCATGTCTCTGGCCATCCTCAGAGTCATCCGCCTGGTCAGAGTCTTCAGAATCTTCAAGCTCTCCAGGCACTCCAAGGGGCTGCAGATCTTGGGGAAGACTCTCCAGGCCAGCATGAGGGAGCTGGGCCTCCTCATCTTCTTCCTCTTCATAGGGGTTATCCTCTTCTCCAGTGCTGTCTACTTTGCAGAGACTGATGACCCTGACTCCCTGTTTACCAGTATCCCTGATGCTTTTTGGTGGGCGGTGGTGTCCATGACCACCGTGGGCTATGGGGATATGTATCCCATGACAATTGGTGGCAAGATTGTGGGGTCCTTGTGTGCCATCGCAGGTGTGCTCACCATTGCTCTCCCCGTCCCTGTCATTGTGTCCAACTTCAACTACTTCTACCACCGAGAGACTGATCATGAAGAGCAGTGCCAGTACACCCACGTCACCTGTGGCCAGCAGCAGTCACCCTTCTCTGAGCCCAAGAAGGGGGACAGTAATCAGTCTCTCAGCAAATCTGAATTCCTGGAAGCAGAAGACCTGGAGTCCATGAAATATTCCAACTTCATTCCTCCCAACAGTCAGAGTTATAAAGAGAAGAAAATGCTAACGGAGGTGTGACCACTTCTGTTATCCTGGGTCCAGACACGGAGCTGCGAGCTGCTGCACAGCCGTCTTCCTACACTAGCAGCTGGATCTATTCAGCATTTACATGCCAGACTGTGAATTGTGATACCGTAAACAGAATGATTGTGATAATGGGCTCTTCTGTCCTGATTTGCTGTTTCTCATTACTGTGTGCAGCCAGAAATGTTCTTGCTTTATTCCATGGAGTGCTAGCTGTCATCCCCCACTCCGCTGTGAATTTCTTTCTCTGTTTTGGAAGACTGCTTTTAGCCAATATTTGCTCTGAAACCTAGCCTTTCTACTCCACTAGCAGAGAAGCCCTTGCCACTACTTCAGCTGAAGGAGTCAGCAGGGACTAAACAGTTAAGGGGGCTACAAACATCTGGCTCAAGCTATGTTCTTAGTTCCTGTGCCAGCACAGTGCCCTTGGCTGTGGGATCAGTCACGCCTGCCATGCCATTGCCTTTGAATAATGGAAATGCTGTAGCCAGCGTCACAATGCGTTCTGCAGCTGTAGGGGAAAGTCAGCAAGCAGATGCCTGCCTTCCCTGCCACCCTTGATGTGCTAAAGATCCTCTTGGTTGGTGTTTCAAAAAAAGTGCATAGTTCTAAAAGGTCTTTCCTCCTTTATCAAAAACAGGCTTATAGAATTCAACAGGCTTGGTGAAGATTCTTTGTCTTTTGAGCTTATTTCAGCCTTATTTATGTCAGTGCCCTGATGTTAATTGGCTTTTACAGTACCAACTTAATCTTCATAGTGGTAAGTGCTTCTGATGCAAGGCACATTTGAGTAAATTCATTTGTTATCTCAGCAGTTTATCTCCACACAATAGCCTTTAATGAGATGTGCTTTATGCTTCAGATATCCAGTTCTGTATTCAGGCGTGTGAGAGCAGTTGACTCCTCTGTGCTTTTCTTGAGGTGTTTGTATAGCTAAGGGAAGTTTGCATGTTGGTGTTTTGTCGATATTGCTGAAAATCCCTGACCACAGACAGCTGCACTTGTGCCGTCTGAAGATTGCTCTGATTTAGCAGGTCACAGGCATAAATTGCCCCCGGGTAAGTGTGTCAACATTTGAAATTTAGACTGGCATGGATACAAACTTCCCTAAGCCATCTGCACAGATCCAACAGCATACCCTAGACCTTTAAAATGTGGGGAGAAACAGGTAGTCTTCAAGAGTGCTTTTGCTATATTACTGGTCTCTCCAGTTTTTGATATTTCATGGATAGAAGGCACAGCAATGCCTTTTGCATGTTCTAGGTTTTATGAGAGCAACTTATGCTAGCAATGCAAAATGCATAGCAGTGATGGGTTTGCCAAGGAACTAGGGATTTGCATCTCAAGATGCACATTTTGCTTCCCAGATAATTTTTTTTTTTTCAATCCGCTTTGCCTTACACCTAACTTTAAAATATTTCAAATGCTGCCAGTGGGTGAGAAGGGGAAATGGATGCTTTCAGATTCTATTGGTAAATTTTCCTGCAAGGAAGTCTTTCTCATTTTAAATGTAAGTGTGTATTCTACATTCACATGTGTGCATGTGTATGAAAGCAAAGGCAGTCATTAATGCTTTGCATCATACTGTATGATATGCATATTAGAATGTACTACATATTGCATGTGACATGTAACACATACACCATACATAATAACAAGATGCAAAATATATAGAATACATTATATGTATATAATTATGCTTTTCAACCATAAGGCTAAGAATCCTAATGGCATATATTTTAATATAGTCAGAACTGGGTTTAGAACTGGTTGTGAGATGGGATCTGTTTGCATCTTCGTTACCCTACTTGAGTTTTGTTGTCTTGAGATCTGACTCCATGCCCACAGTGCTTTTATTGTGGCCTCTCTTCACCTGGACCCTGATCATACAGTAGAAATTGTTTGTGTAAATCCTAACTGCTGAATTCCTCCAGAGTCCCGTTGTCTTCTCAAAGGTTTTTAATGTGTAATCTCCCTCGGGGTCAGCACACAACCATTATATTAAAATCTCCATTCTCTCTCTGTTGAAATTGGTAGCAAAACGCCACTTGTCTCAGCTACTGCGGGTCAGTCTGGGAGACACAAATGTGATATGATGAGGGCTCTATAGCTGAGAGGAGTTTGCCTGAATGCATAGTTGCCTAATTCCTCTCTGGTTCATCAGGACAGGCAAATCTCTGTGAAGGTCTGGCCCTTGGGAGCCATTCTGCATCCCTTGAAGCATGTAACCAGCTGGTAAGTAAGTAATCCTGGTGAGTGAGTGAGACTGAGGAAGGATTAGCACAGTGGCATCTGTGTTGGTTTTGTGTAAAAAGTTGACTTGGTCATTGAGTTAATTCAGTAAAAAGCTGCTGATCTTAGTTGTGTTTCAGAGTCACTATAATGAAGTGTTTTCTGTGAGTACAAGAGTGTGATTTTTCTTCAAATTTTGTGTTGCTCTAGCAGATGCACTAGAAACTACCAAGAGAAGCTGCTATTTAAGAGGGATGTTTCAAGGCTGATGCTGTCTCCTAGCAGAATGCCCATGTTTGGGGTTATTTTATGCTTCACTGTATCAGCTGATCAAAGTTTCCCCAAAGTAAGATATAAAAAACTCAGGTTAAGCACAAGTTCAGGAGGAGACACGAGGCACACTGAGCCTACGTCAGAAAATTCCTGTGCTTGTTTCTTCCCTTGGGCCTGACCCTGTTGCCCCTGCCAGGCAGGAGCCTTCCCTGCTCAGAACAGGTTGTTCTCCCAACCAGCATGACTGACAGCTGGGCATGGAGACTCCGGCAAAAAAAAAAATGAGACAAATTATTGGTAGCGTAATCCCATTGTGTCTTGTAAAGATGCTCTTGTAAAGAGATTTCCTGCTCTCAGGTGAGATTCATCAGTGAGTTTCTAGCTAGAGTGTTGTCTATGCACAGACCCATGCGTGCATGCACATGGATACACAAAACACTGGTGTGAAGAAACTTCAAACAGCTATATGCTGGTTTGGCAATCCACATCTTTCTGAAAAGCAAGTGCAAATGAAAATGTGTAAAACAGGAGTGGCGTTTGCTCCCTGGGTTTTCTCTGTTAAAGCTAAGAGAAATGTGAAAAGTTAACAGAAGCTTGGAAGCTGTAACTTAGGGACTTATGTTTAGGCATGTAAAGCCTTCTCTAAGCATCTCATGAAAAGCATGACGGTGAAGTCCCAGAGTCATCAATGATACAATATATTATACAACTTCACAAATTTGACATTTTTATTAAGAAGCATTCAGAATTATTTCAAGTGACTGAAGTGACATAGTGGCATCTGTGCCATTGATTTTACAGAGAACTCATGTCACCAAATCATCAAGATGCTTACAAAAATCTTACCTCAGATTCTTAGCTCTTAATATTCACTGCTGGACGTTTGAAATACAAATCTGTCTGTCTAGCTATTTCCTTCTAAAGGCAGAGCACATCCTCGTGAAGCAAAGTAGGCACCTCCAGGGACTTGTTTCCATAACAACCTCCCAGACGGTTTCTCTCTACCCTGTGACTTTGGCTACAAGCAAAAGCACTCGTTGAATATTTTCAGTTCTCAGATACTAGTACTTTATCTTTACAGTTGTTTGCTTACTGAAGATGATCCCATCACCTTATGTCACATGCAACTTTCCTGTCCAACTCCAGACCAACAGTTACCGTCATCTGAAAGCAGAGAGTGCAAAACAGGAGATGGGAAGGGATTTTATGTGTATCTCCTTGCACACAAAGAGTGGGAAGTGTGTGAAGGATAATCTGAGCACCCTCAGTCAAGAAGCTGTGGGGCAACTGGCCTGTGAATGTAGAGTCATCTGGGTGCCCAATGACAAGGAATACAAGCTAAAGAATAGCTCTACAAAAAAAAACAAACTAACAAAACTCTCTCAGCAGCGTCAGTAGGAAACAGTCTTACAGTGGAAGACACTATTGCTCCTTCCTGAACCCTTGGCTGTTCTATGACAATCAGTTCCTCGAATAATTTTCCCACAGGATGTTTTGCACCTAAGTAGGACAGGGTAGAAATCGTCTTATTGAAGGGGAGGAAGGAGACAAAGGAAGAATTTCACTGAGGACACCTTTTTTTTATCTGCAACTCATCAACCACATGAAAGACTAAAAACGTGAAAGGCACGGTGAGCTGTTTTGCAGTATTTCAAAGTCTATATTACTGGTGGATTCCTGCACTTACCTCCAAGATGAAATTCCTGTTCTCCTCCTGTTTGGAAAATGTTGTGATTTGGGATTTCTGAGCAATTTTCTATTTTGACCTGTGTTCCTTTTGATCCAACTTTCATGGATAAAATTTCCCTGCTACAGCAGCTGTGGGAGTGAAGGTGACTGGACTTGGTGTTCTCTCCTAGCCCTCTCGTTCAGCATACAGAGATCCCTATGGAGATAAAGAAGAATGAGTATAAAGGAATTCAGGGCAGCAAGAGACAGGGTAAGAACTGAAGTGATGGAAGGAACAGCATCAAGCCTAAAAGCAAAGGAACAAACAGCTCCAGCATCTGCTGCTATAGCAGAAGTAGGTAAGGTTTCTTTTTCTTTTGTTAAATTAATGCCTAAGAATTTCTTGCAATTAATAAGGAAGGATTTCCTAATTAAGATTTGCAGCCTAAAGGGAGAATCTGGTTCTAGGTGAAGAAAGAAAGATAACTATAAACTACAAAAATATAGTATGAGCCAGATCCTTACCATCTGCTGATTCAAGTTGGCAGAATTCCGTTTGGTACAACTACCTTGGTTTATATTGGGCTCCAAATTCAATCTTGTGCATCAAGTCAAAACATATGTACTATTTGTTAAAATGCTTGTTTTTGTTTGTTCTTTTCTTGAGGTCCTGTTTTCATCAGGGAAAGATCTGCAGATTACAGCAGGAGTTAAGCCCAGCTTTCCCAAAAGCTGTCATCTAACTTGAGTCCAGGTAAGTCTACCAAACTCAGCAAAGTTAAGCTTCTCTTTAAGTTTATATTGCAAAAAATAAGAGCAGCAGCTTTTTCCCTTTTTTTTTTTCTTTTTTTTTTTTCACCAGTGGTAAAAAAGTGCAGACAAATTCATAGAGAATTTTAAGATTCTGTTCTCAGCTGTAGCCCTGTAAGCAAAATATATCTCTATTTATGTTGCTGTAACTGAAAACAGTCTGAGCTCTTCATCTTTGCTCTTTGGAGCTCACACTAAAGAAATAATATTTTGAAGACATTTCTACCCATATTATCAGCAGGCTCACCATCAAATCCCTGACTTGCAATCATCTGCTTTACACATAAAGTTAAGGAGAGGAGCAGGTGCTCACAGGATGAAAAGACTTAATCTTCTGATGAAATGAACCAGTGAATGCTCAGCGTCTGTAGCTGCCACCAAAAACAGTTGGTGATGAAATTGGCTGCAGATTACAAGAAGGAGCTCTTCTTGTGTGGGGCCAGGTCCTAAGTAAGGCAAGACCCTAGACAGGGAAACTGTGAGTCCAGGGAGTCAGTCTCCTCCCTGGAAGTGTTCAAGGCCAGGTTGGATGGGGCATAGAGGAACCTGATACAGTAGAAGGTGTTCCTGACCATGGCACAGGGGCTGGAACTGGATCTTTAAAGGTCCCTTCCAACCCAAACCATTCTTACGATGAACCCAGAAGAATGTTTTTAGGGGAAAGCAGACAGGGACTGCAGTAACATGGATTTCCAGCATAGCTTATGCTGTTGGTACATGTTAATTCTATATGCTTGGCCTAACTGTCTGGATTTTCACTTGCTCCAAGGCAGTCTGCCTGGGGCTTGTTGAGCATCATGAGAGCTTGAATATCATAGCACCGTTTTACACTTTGGGAAACACGTAACTGTGATCAGTGTGGGGTTTACATTCCTAAAGCACAAACATTCACTGATAAGCACTCACAGTGGGAAATATCCATGTTGTCTGTAGTGTAGATTAAGAGGAGCTGAAGCAATAGATGGAACTTTCCTGTGTGCAGTGTTTTCTTAGTGAAAGAAAGGAAAGGATTCACAGGAGGGAAAGTGCTCATCAACTTCCATGGTCACCGTAAAATACTGAAGTGATGTTGCCTATTCAGTTAGAGACAAGACTCATTGAAAACCTTGGTCTTTATACAAAATGTCATTGAAAGGTCAGTAAGTCCTTCTTTGGCTTCACTTTCACTAAATGAATATAACGATATTTACTCAGTGGTGTTAAGCTGTGGAAGAGTCTTAGTTAAAAAGTCCTATAAATCATAACATTATCAATGTAATTGTGAAATTTACCAGTTAAATTACCGATTTTAGTTGATATTGTAATCATTACTTGTTTACAGGAAATAAGGCCTCGATTCTGTTCTCTACCCAAGGTTAGACAAATGTATCCTTAAGGATATGATGTGACTCCTCATTTTAGCAACTGTGTGTAGTGGTTTGACCCTGTCTGGATACCAAGTGGTCACCAAAGCTGCCCTATGACTTCCCTCCTCAGCTGGACAAGGGAGAGGAAAAAATATAACAAAGCTCATGGGTTGAGTTAAGGACAAGGAGTGATCATCTACCAATTACCATCATGGGCAAAACAGACTCGACTTGGGGAAGTTACTTTAATTTATTACCAATCAAATCAGAGTAGGATAATGAGAAATAAACCCAAATTTTAAAAATATCTTCCCTCTAGCCCCTTTCTTCTTTCTGGGCTTAACTTTACTCCCAATTTTCTCTACCTCCTCCTCCCGAGTGGTGCAGGGGGACAAGGAATGGGAGTTGCAGTCAGTTTGTCACAAGTTGTCTCTGCCACTACTTTCTTCTCAGGGAGAGGACTCCTCACAATCTCCCTCTGCTCCAGAGTGGGGTTCCTCCTGCAGGAGACACTCTTCCATGACCTTCTCCAATGTGAGTCCTTCCCATATGCTGCAGTTCTTCATGAACTACTCATCATGGAGACCTTCCATGGGGTGCAGTCCTTCAGAAACAGACTGCTCCAGTGTGTATCCTCCATGGGATCACAAGACCTGTCAGCAAACCTGTTCCCAGAGTGAGCTCCTCTCTCCATGGGTCTACAGGTCTTGCCAGGAGAGTCCTCCAGTGCAGGCTCTGCACAGGGTAACAGCCTCCTTTCATCATCCACCTACTCCAACATGGGGTCCTCCAATGGGCTGCAGATGGCTGTTTCCTCCATTGTTAACCTCCATGGGCTGCAAGGGGACAAGCTGCCTCACCATGGTTTTCACCATGGGCTGAAGGGGAGCCTCTGCTCTGATGCCTGGAGCACTTCCTCTTCCTCCTTCTTCACTGATCTTGGTATTTGCAGAGCTATTTCTCTCATTCTCACTTCTCTCTCCTGGCTGTTGTTACTGCTGTGCAGCAGCTTCTTTCCCTTCTTAAATATCTTATCACAGAAGTGCTACCACCATCACTGATGGGCTTGGCCTTGGCCAACGGCAGATCCATCTTGGAGCTAGCTGACATTGGCTCTGTCAGACATGAGGGAAGCTTCTAGCAGATTCTCACAGAAGCCACCACTGTAGCCCCACTGCTAACAAAATCTTGCCATATAAACTCAACACACTTTGAGAAATGAATCAGGCCCAAAGAAGAGGACTGTAAATGCAGATATCTAGAATAGATCTCTGAAGATGTTGTAACTACGCATTGGTTCATTCACCTAAAACGTTATATAGAATTTTACACCAACAGAAGATTTAGGTTTTAGAGTACAAATCGGTTTATTCTCTTACATTCTCTGGAGAGAAATTAAATGATATTTTACAAGAAAACTGGAACATTACTATCTCCTCTTACTGCTCGTTGATGCATCTGTTGTTGTCAATTAGCTTGATGGCATCCATTTTCAGGAAGCAGATGCTGCCCTCTTTTACACTGGTGCAATTCTGGAATAACTCCACTGACGTCAGTGAAGTGACTCCAAATTTATCTCTGTTGAAAGCAGAATTGGACCACAGTCTTCTTGTTTGCTTATCTGCTACGGTGCCCTCAGGAAGGTGGACCATTACAGGAAGATGAATGCCTGTCTGCTGTGCCATGCTCAGTTCTTTTGTGTCTTGACTCACATGTGCATGGCTGGAGCAGAATTCAGGCCGGTGTGGGGTGTGTGTGGTCACTAGATTCCCCATGTTGGATGGAACAGTTGCTGGTCCTAAATTCTTGACTGCATTCCCATTCAAATTTCCACCAGCTTCCTCTTGCTTCACTATGTTTTCCAAGGAGACAGAGATTTTTAAGCTAAAGAAATGTAATTGCAAGTCTTCAGTAGTATACTGGAAGGCTAGCAGAGGTAGACATGGAGACAAACTTTACTCCTCCTACTGTTTTGTACTGTTAAGGCTATGTGAAAACTGTTGCAATCCTGGCAGGTTGGCTATATATACATCTGCTGGCTTCTGAGTCTCCATTTTCAGGGAATACTAGGTTTAAACAAATCGGGCAACTTATTTCCTGCTCTAACTCTGTTGATCTCAGTCATGTCTTCTCTGGAACTGGAGAAAAAGCCTCATATAAAAGCCATTAGCATGCTGTATGGAAAAATACCACTTGAGATAGGGCAGATGGGGGTGAATAGAAGAAATGGAGTCAGTAAAGAATAGAGTAAATAAGCAATGTGAGACAGGAGTGAGGTTCTTAAAGGAGTTCCTCAAGGACTAATCCTGAGGTTGTTTAAAGTGTTAGCAGTACAGCTGAGACTACGAGATTTAGCAGTGAAGCAACATAAGCATCATCATCAGGACTATGACACAGAACTAGATGATTGAATAATTGACTTAAAGAAATGGAAATATATTAAATAGTACAGAAATTAAAGTTGTGATAGG
Organism: Baryphthengus martii; assembly: GCA_013396935.1. Lineage (NCBI taxonomy): Eukaryota > Metazoa > Chordata > Aves > Coraciiformes > Momotidae > Baryphthengus > Baryphthengus martii. The sequence goes on along the minus strand of VWZK01011435.1, from coordinate 13,008 downwards.
AATTTTGGTGGCAAGTTTGTCAGTTGGGGAAGGCAGACAAAAAAAGAGAAAGATTAGGGGTGCTAAAATCAGCTAGAGTGCCAGTGTCACTTACTGAGCCACCAGCGTAATGCAGCCTTAAAAATTGCCTGTGCAAGTCTTTGAAACTCTCAGAAGGATCACATTCCGTATCACCTGGGAAATGTTAATTCTGTCAGGCCCCATCTGGAATGCTGTGTGCATTTTTGATGACTTAAATTTGGTCAGGAAGGATGCATGGAAGAACAGTAAGAAGGATCAGGTGAATGGAAACTTCTTTGCAAAAGGAAGCTGGAAGAGCCTGACTTTTCCAGACCAGCAAAAGATTGACGAGACTTATAGTTACAAAAATACTGGGATCAGAGTAGTCAGAAGAGGTAAGAGCTATTTAAACTAATAGGCAGTGTTGATGTTAGAACAACAGAGCATAAACTGGCTATGAATAAATTTACTCTGGAAATAAGAAGGTGATTTCTAATGTAACAGGCAAAGAAGGAGTAGTGAAAGGCCACTCCAGGTTAAATAAGAGAAATGAAGACAAAAACCAAATAATTACTTCTTTTTTTCTTATAGACATTGTTAACTTAATGAAAGGGATAATATGGAAGTAGTTACATGCAATGGAAATAGCCTGAATTCAGTGGCTTTGTTTCCTGGAATCCTCTTTTACACCTGGAATGTATTTGAGATGCTGAATAGGTGAGAAATTGTAAAGGCTTCCCTAATTTCTTGTGTCCTCCAGTTCATTTCCCATACTGCACCCATTTAACTACAAAACACCAAACCCAGGTTATTTTATTATTTAATACTTGCAAGGTATGGGTAGGAGGGAGAACTAGGGGAGGAGCTGCAAGTCTTGGGAGATGTTTTTTCTCTATGGGACTGGGGCAAAAGAAAGAAGTCCTAGGAGTGAGGTAGCATGGAGCAGGGGATACCAGATCACTCTGGCCTGAAGAGGTTAGCAGAGTAATTTTTCTATTTCAGGCAGTGTTCTGATAGAGACAGAGTAAAGCTTCACATTTCCTGTCTTACCTCTTTCTGTTCCTCTCATCCTGTGGAAAAGTCACAAATTATCCCCTCAAGCTCAAGGAGATAGAATAGACATTGACTAAGGTGGGAGCTTCACCTATCCATCCAGCTCTGTGTCAAAAGTGCCAAAAAGAATTCATCCTTTTACTTTGACCTTGAGCCTCAGAGCTTGCTACTGCTCTGTGTTCACTTCTGTGAGGAAACCATCATCCTGTGATTTGTATTTGTATCTTGGCTATCTGATTCTGCTCTCTAACTTAGAAATATGTCTGCTTTTTCTCCTCTAAGCAGAAAAAAAGGCAAAGCAAGGGAAATTTTATGAATAACCATGCATATTATAAAAGCATATGAATATGGACACCACTCAAGCTTTAAGAATGATGTTAGTAGGATGGTACACACAAATCTGGTTGTCCATAAGTTGTCTTAAGGACTTGTCCCTCAATTCCTTGAGTTATGGTAGTAAGCCAAATTAGGAAGGAATTATAACAAATATAGAGTGAGTCGGTGAGTTTCATTTGAACCACAAGCACAGTGTTGCATCTGTTTCTGAGCTCAGTTCACTTTGAAAATGATGAAAGAAACCATCATCAGCATATGTTTATGTGCTTCTGAATTTAGTATTATATCATGTCCACTGCCATTGTGTACAGAGCATTGGTCTTGAGGCCTGATACATACTAATGGTGAAGAACCTATGACAACAATCAGCACACAAACACCAAACAAAAAGCTGGTGAAAGGGCTTGTATGGTTAAAAATGTATATACCTCTTCGGAGCTTGAAGAATTTTCCCATGGTAAGAGAGCGTTATATTTTGATTTTATGGTAGGAACAGCATAGGTCACAGTTAGCTGTGGAGAGTGGTGGGAATGTGAGAGTCTAAATGAGTAGAACCCATGGCTCCTTCTTTACTGCTACAGAACAAATCTTCATATTTGTGGCCCTGGCAGCTGTGTCATTTAGCATGGAGGTGTTTGTCAGGGAGTACAGTTAAAGAGCACAAGAGCAAATCCTACAAGTAAATAATGTTGATTCATGAGGATATGTAAGACGCATGGGAGATGCATTTGTTGTGAATACTCAAGCCAGTCTGATTTATTTGTGCATAAACAGTATTTACACATACTCTTTTTCTAGACTTTGCATTGCAAAGTAAACAGCTCAAGAACACTCTATCCAGTGTGTGAAACACTGACATGCTCTTAACTTGTGACCGAGTTCTGACCCTGTTTGCCCTTTCCACGCACCGGTTTGAAACCTTCCTCGGTCAAGATGTGCATTCTCATAATAAGTTTCTATTTTTAAGGGTAGTACTGTCATTAAACAGTAAGAAGCTGTATGCACAAGCTCCCTTGTCAGGGGTGGAGGACAGACCAGCTTTGCGTTTGAATCCGACTTCATCATCAGTACATAAAATAGAAAAGTATGTAGAGATTTTCATATTGGTCCTCTTTGTGTGAGGTGGCCCAACTTAGAACATCTACTTTATCGCTGTAATTTTTCATTAGATAAGTACCACAAATATATTGTATATTTCTCAAGCTGTGAGTTATGCTCATATTCTAATGTATCAGAAGCAGTACTGTCAGGTACATTCCTTTTAGTACTGTACACGATGGGCTTTCATGCTTAGGAAATATCCACAAAGCAATTGATCTTTATAGTCTGTCCTTGGAAATGGCATAGTGACTTTCAGAAACATTTTTGGGGGTGTTCACTGTTGCTTATCCATGACTCTGTTACGTGATGATGTATTACAGTTTTCTACAGTAAATTGCAAATATTTCTGTAGGACATATTTCCATCAAAAGATGCCTCTTCCTCAAAATCAGCAATATTTATGAGAGGAATTTTATTTCAGCTTGTTTTGGGATTCTTCAGAAAATGCACATTTGAAAAATTTTGTACTGCATGATCATTTTCTTAATGCTCTGAATGTTTTCACTTTTTATTTTTTAAAAAAAGGAAATTTATGTAAACAAGGTAAAATGCAATATTTTGCATTTCTGTCTTTTTTTACTTTGATCTGTAATGAAAGATACAAGGTGGATTGATTTGTTTAGGGTTGGAGGGGTTTTGTTTGTTTGTTTGTTTGTTTTTTGAAGAGAGAGCATTGTCCTTGGTTTAGGAGAGTTTATTTAAAAGAAATAAAACTATTTTCTGAGCAGTGTAGTAGTAGCCATTGGTTTTTCCTGATTACTAGCAACGTGGCTCCAGTGTCAGCTCCAATAGTTCCTTGTATTCAGTTAGATGACGCTCAGATGCTCCAAAAGAGACAAAAATGACAGACCAAATGGTATGGATACTACAGCATGTATTTGTAGTGACAGAAGGGATGTTCTAGTGCTTTGGCTATTGCTGAGACAAGCCAGAAAACCTGCACAGGTAAAAAAGTTGTTTAATGAGTCCAGACTACTTTTACAATGCAGTCTGATTTGGTACAACATATCATTGTGAATTCTGAGCTCCCTCTGTTGCCACTCAGCAAGTAATCTTTTAGGATCTTTTAACTGATAGATTATGTAACAGGAAAAAAATTAAAAAGAAGAAAAAAACTACCCCCAAATATGATTACTGATGATTTTCTGAGTGTATTGGGAAGAATGGAAGTAGAAGGTGCTATCTACAGTGTGCTGTAGCTCACCTCCTTACTTAACTTTTTTTTGTTGGCTCTTTAAGAAAAATACTGTGCAGATTTGTGAACTGCCATTAGCACTTAGCTAAGTGGATTTCAGAGATGAGTAGTGAGCTCTTCTTTGCATAGTAACCATTAATCAACATTTCCATAGAAGATGTCTGAATACATGTTGATCAAGCCAGCTGCAGCTGTGGTATAGCTGTGATGGGTTTTGGAGGCTGATGCAGCTTTCCATCCTCCATCCCTCAGTCATGTAACTGACGTAGCAGAAAAAAACACCCACTGGTACTTCTGGTCCTTGCCTTTCTGCTTATTAGTAAGCAGAAGGTCATGTAAGGATTTTCATTAGCTAAGAGACCACTTAATAAGGGAGATCTTGTAATTAAATATTGGACTTGGAGTCAGGGGGATGGTTCCCAGTACTGTCACATGGTCTTTGGATGTCCTCTGTGCCTTGGCAATAAAACGGAACTGTGTTAGGCCGTTTAGTTGCTTTTTTTCCCTGAACCATTTAGTCAGGGAGAGCTTTTTGAGTATGGTCCATCTCTTACTTAATACCTATACAATGTCAGGCACAGTTAGAGGGGACCCCTGCTCTTTAAAGACACTGTGTTGTTACTGTCACGACAGTAGTAACTAACATACTGACAGTGAGCCTCAAACAAACAGAAAATCATTTGGCCCTGTGTATGAGACACGGAACATCCAAATGTTATCAAGTCCTGCTGTTACGTAGCTCTGTGTTGGCTTTGGGCCAGTGCTTTGGTCACGCTGATCTGATTTCTGGTTTTCAGGCTCAGACACCAAATGTTCAGTGTAACCCCCTTATTCGTGACTCTCTGTTCCCTTGCAAGCTGCCTTATAATCAAAGGTGTGCAAAATACTTCTATCTGACAAAACCCAGAGCTGACTTACTGCAAGGTAAATTGAAAGCCCATTGAATGTGCCATAGAGATAAGAGGCTGACATCAACTTTTCACAGCTAGTCCAAAAGAAGTAAATTTATGCAGGATTTTCTTTTTCCACTCCTTGAATTGCTACCAGGGACCAAAGTACTAAAGCAGCAGAAGAAAATATGCTAGAGATGGGAGGAGTTCATCATGTCTCTCATAAGTTTGTATTAGCTCTCCAGGCACGAAGGTGGTTTGGATGCTAGCAGCTCACTGGTACTGAGCCGATAAATCTGCACTTTGAATCCAGCAAGATCGCTTTTTTACAGATTTTTACTGGCATTGTTAAGAACTAATCCTCCTAAATGCTTTGCTAGTTTTTGTTCCTTTTTGGTCTTTCAGAGGAATATGAGGATACGTAGAATAGCAATTATGGCTCCTCATGGTTTATGTTTAGTCAGGTATCAGTGATTCAGAAGCAAACATATGTCAAAAGGCCCAGATGAATCGCCTTGCAAATTTCTTCCTATCATATAGCTTATTTAGGTGCCTGAGTCACTGACAGTTTTGGAGAGGACCTATTGTCATGTCTTTGTGCCCACCATGAGGCATGAAGAGTTTTCTTGGTGCCTGAAACAAATTTAACACCCCTACCGATAAAGAGAGTTGGTTTCAGGCAAGTGGAGCCAAATTCTCAGCTGGTATTCATACATCAGCACATTTTTCTTGTGATGCCAACTAGGCAGAGTGGTGCAGGATGTTTTAGAAGTCTTTCATTTTTCAGCTGGTCAATTTTCCATATGGTTAGGAAATGAGACATGTTATCTTAAAATTCAGTATCTTAAAGCACAAGTAAAGTTCCCATTTGAATGTTTTTGAGTTTTGACAGTCAGATCTGCCACAGTGCCATACCAGTCTGTGGACGGACTGATGCTCACAGGCGCATTCTGAGTCTGGATATGATATGGATCTGACATTTCATTTTCCCCATGCCTCAATTTCCTCAACTGTAGAAGGGAAGTAAGGTCTTTCTCTCCTCAGCATGCAGTTGGGTGTTATTGGTGATAAGGATCTATAGGAACAATCAATGTATTCATTGGTAAACTTGTTCTTCTCTGGCTAATGCAAATGACCCTTTTTCCTAAGGAGAATCACAAGCAGATGGTGTGAGGCAGGACTGGGAAGTTGGACTTACGTTTGCAGCTGGGGCACCTGTTTACTGTGGAACCTTCAGTCAGCTTCTCTCTAAGACTGGTAGGTAGGGATGGGAAGCAGAATACCCCTCCTGTAATGCAAGAGGAAGTAGTTAGTGACCTGCTGTGCCACTTAGACCCTAACAAGTCTATGGGTCCAGACGGGATTCATCCTAGGGCGCTTAGGGAGCTGGCGCAAGAGCTGGCTAAGCCGCTCTCCATCATTTATCACCAATCCTGGCTAACCGGGGAGGTACCAGATGACTGGAGGCTGGCAAATGTGACGCCCATCCATAAAAGGGGCCAGAAGGAGGATTCGGAAAACTATAGGCCTGTCAGCCTGACCTCGGTGCCTGGCAAGGTTATGGAGCAGTTTATCCAGAGTGCTATCGAGCGGCATATACAAGACAACCAGGGGCTCAGGCCCAGTCAGCCTGTGTTTAGGAAAGGAAGGTCCTGCCTGACCAGTCTGATTTCATTCTATGACTGGGTGACCCGCCAGGTAGATGAGGGGAAGGCTGTGGATGTGGTCTACCTAGACCTCAGCAAAGCCTTTGACACGGTCTCCCACAGCATCCTCCTGGAGANCAATAACCCCAGGCAGCGCTACAGGCTGGGGGAGGAGTGGCTGGAGAGCGGCCAGGCAGAGAGGGACCTGGGAGTACTGGTTGACAATCAGCTGAACATGAGCCAGCAGTGCACCCAGGTGGCACGGAAGGCCAACGGGATCTTGGCTTGTCTCAGGAATAGTGTGGCCAGCAGGAGTAGGGGTGTAATTCTCCCCCTGTACTCGGCACTGGTGAGGCCTCACCTCGAGTCCTGGGTGCGGTTCTGGGCCCCTCCCTTCAAAAAGGATAGTGAGGTGCTGGAGCAGGTCCAGAGGAGAGCGACAAGGCTGGTGAAGAGACTGGAGGGAAAGTCTTATGAGGAGAGGCTAAGGGAACTGGGGTTGTTTAGCCCAGAGCAGAGGAGACTCAGGGGAGACCTCATCACTCTCTACAACTCCCTGAAAGGAAGTTGTAGTCAGGTGGGGGTCTGGCTCTTCTCCCAGGCAACTAGTGACAGGACAAGAGGGCATGGCCTGAAGCTGAGCCAGGGGAGGTTTAGGTTGGATATTAGGAAACACTTCCCCATGGAAAGGGTCATTAGGCGCTGGAATGGACTGCCCAGGGAGGTGGTGGACTTGCCATCTCTGGAGGTGTTTAAGGAAAGATTGGATGTGGCACTTAGTGACATGGTCTAGCTAGGGGTTGTGGTGTTGGGTCATAGGCTGGACTTGATCTCGGAGGTCAATTCCAGCCTCAGCGATTCTGTGAAGACTGTTTCTGATTTTCACATAACTGTAACTTCCATAAAGGGCATCATTATTTTCACAACTAGAAATAGCAGAAATGGGATGTTGACCTTTTTCACTTGCTTCAGTGACTTCTGTTAGTATTTCCCTGTGGCCCTACATGTCTTTCCATGCTTTTCATCAGTAATTGTAAACTGGACTACTGGGTCTTCAGGTGACTATAGTGGGAGTATAAATACTTAACTCATGAGCCAGGCAGTCAGAAGATACTATAAATCTCACTCCTGTAAGTGTGGTAGAAGATAGAGTTTTAAAAAATACCTGTCAAAGCCTAACCACACCATGGCCATTGGGAATTTTTTCTAGTGTTTTTAGTGAAACAGAGTTGGACCAATAGCAAGCACATTTGAAAATCTTGCTTTGTGCTCGAATAGTACTTGACAGTGAAAGAGCGACAGGAACAAAGGATCCTTTGAACCCGAATCACCCAGGTCTTAGGGATTGGTGAGCTGAAAATAAACTTGCTACTTATATTTAAATTGCTGGTTTTGTCCATACTCCTTGTGTCCAGGTGATTGTTGCTCTGGTGATCCCCTGAGTGTATGACCTGCATCACGATGCCACCTCGATTCACACCTCCATGCGTGGAGTCCACCAGAGCAATGTCTTTCTTCATGGCTGTTTCTTTTAACTCCATTACATCATCAAAGCATGACAACTTTCCTATGAATTAGTGTGGTTGCTTTCAGTTTATTAATGTTTTACCTGATGTGTCTCAGCTGCCAAGGCAGAATTCAGTATTGTTGCATATGTGGGGCCAGAGTTAAGCCCTGAGGAGGAACAGAGAGAGAGAAAGGAGACTTAGGGGCCCTGGAGACCCTTAGGAGGAGGTGAGAGTCAAGATCACTATTACCACTGCCACAACCATGACAGCAGTTTCCTTGTCCCCAGACCCCTTTCCACGCTTCTTATCAGCAGCTGCAAGTCTAACTTCCCAGGACCTGGGTATAAGCAGAGTAGACGGCAGGACCATGGCTATTTTGGTGTCCCCAGCAGTCTGTTGTCCTTAGCAACTGTTGTCTTTGACTGTGCTATAGACCCAGCTCTAATATTTTGTTGTGATTTTGTGTGCTGGTTCACTGGGAATACCCATACTGCAAAAAAAAAAGCATTTAAAACAGTGTTAAAGATAAAACAGATCTAAAAGGCTTTAATGAGAGCCAGCAACTGAAGTTAAAGCTGATAAGCAAGGTTAGACTCAAGTTGAGTAAAATTTAAGTTACTTCATCTTCTCATCTACTTTAAGCTGAAATAATTGACCTGGGTGATCCTTTTCAAAAATTTTAATAAGAACAAGCATATCTTGTTGAATTTTAATTTAAACTGGTCAGCTTTGCAGTTCTCCCAGAATATTTTCTTGAAAAGATGCTTTGTGAGCCTAGGGAAAAATCTAAACCCCATGTCATAAGATCCTCAAACACTGATGAGAAGGCTTTGAAATATGATGCACAGTCCAAATTTTAATGTCAGTGGTTTTGCTCCATCTTTGACCCATAAATGGGAGAGAAACACAAAACTATGTGGATGCTGTATCAATTGAGCTGGAGCATATGTGTCAAATGTGCCCATGCATGTGCATATAAAGGCTTGAGCCCCCTCCAGTCCATGTTTTATAGCTAACATGTTTGATACTAAGCTTTTCCAGTGATCTTAAGTAGAATGCAAATGATGGGGTAATTATCCAGACAACGGAATTCAAGTTTGTGCAGTACTTTGAACATATAAAGCATGTTGTAAGCAGTAGCTGTTATTAATTAGTTTCAGGCTTACCAAATACAATTTCTCAGCAGCAAAAAGAAGCAGTTGTTGTGGAGGTTGCTGTGTAGCTACTAGGCTAACCCTTTTTGGGGCTAAGCTTGCTGTTGTTTATTTAAGCAAAATGCCCACAGAAAGCAGATGGTGATCTTTCTGAGCAAAGGCAAAGGATCAGCTGGTGCACCAGCGTGAGAGAATCTGTAGAATTATGCTGAATTCTGGAAAGCCTGAAAATTCAAAGGAATAAACTGTGATGTGAAAAAGTCTGCCTTATACTCACTGTTGCTATCAGGAAACGCCACCAAAAGCCAGTGAGGAGTTTGTAGGGTGGCACAGTGCCATCCTGTGGGCCATGGAGGTATTTGACAAGGCAACACGGATATGCGACCTGCCAGAGAGTGTTATCAGCTTGTGACAGAGGTCAGCTTGGCCATGAAGGCTCCATCTTCATGAGGACAGTTGCCTGCCTCGGCATTTAAAGTATTTAAGTGGTTTTCCTTTGCTACTGGAGAGCTAATTAGATAGCCAGTGCTGGGGTGTGCTATGAACCCTCCACAACATTTATGCAGTTCTACACCCTGGCTCTGCAGAAGCAGGACTCACAGGGCAGAAAATCTGCCATGATAACAGAGATATAGTTTGTTTTCTTTTGGTTTTGTTGTTTGTTTTTTGTTTTTTGTTTTCGTTTTTTTAAGATAAGCATGGCTTTTTCAAGATGTGGTTGCCCTCTTGAGAGGACGACTTCTTTTTGTGCAGTGCACAGAACCCACGCTGCTAGGAGAGCCCCCTGGCCACTGGGCAACAGAGGAGGCTGGTTTAGGGGTACAGCAGGATATTCTCCTTGTTGCTGAAGATTCTTGGGACATAGGATTAATGATGCAGATAATGATGCTCCCTCCTTGGAGCAGGGAAAGAAACCCTTTGCTCTTGTCTCTTTTTTTCTCATGTGAGAGTTTTTCTACCAGCAACCTGGCAGATCTGCCTTGCTTTTTCTTTCTGCCAGTGGATCTTGAAATCATAATACTTTGCAACGACCGTGCAAATGGGCAGCTCTGAGAGCACCTGGTGGCCAAATTACTAATGCCTGGAGCTTTGGATCTCTCTTTGGAGGCAGCTGCTCAGAAACAGGGCGTCTGGTATCCTGGGTCAGTGCCCTCACCCCTCAGCTCTTTCATAAAATGAATCAATGAACCCTCAGTGGCTCTCCCCAACTGGTGTGATGAGAGAGGAAGTGGTGGTGGCCAGCACACTGGGTGTGGATCCTATCCAGTCAGAGCTGGACCTCTTGTTCAAGGTTTATAGCAATACGTGTAGTGAAGTGTGTGCTGGGGAGGCCTAAACCATAAAACAACCTGAGTGGCATTGTCATTTACCACAGAGAAGTGGAAAAATTCAGTGTTTTCTATGGTCTGCATGTCTTGAGTTCAATGACAGCTGAGGGCAAGCACTTAGCCTTGCTACATTGGATTTAGGCACATAGAAGGGAATGGAAATGGGACTTGGCCACATGAGCCCTTTTCTGGAGTGAGTCAATGTAGTCTTTGCATAGTGTCACAAAGGCCATTAAATCCAACAATGTCCTTTTAACTATTAATGTCAGAATTAGACAGAACATTTGCTCGAAGGTTAAGATTCCTCAAGGGAGTTCCAGATAGCTCCCATGGAGAAAAATGTGAGCTGCATATGGCCAGCACTGTGTGGGGTTAAACTAGAGATTTAATTTGAGGAAGGATGATGGGTTATTGGGAATTTCCATGAATCTTTTGATTCTGTCAGTTGAACTGAAACCAGCAGTCTCCTGTGAGGCAGTGCTGCATCTTTCCACTTGAACTATAACATCAACTGGTTCTATATGTCCATCGCCTGTTTTCTTTTGCAGCACACTGGGAGTTTGTAGCTTTATCCTCTCATTAGAAACAGAGCTACTTACTTTACAGTTCTGTTGGTCTGAGATGGATACTATATGTACATTGGATCTGAGCTGTTTAATCACCTCTCCCTTATCCTTGCACAGTATAATAACATGGCTGTGATATGTCTCTATCATAATGAAAGCACGTAAAATTTGCTTCAGTGGAGTTACATCCACTTTAAGTAACTGTCCCTACATTTTTGCTATCCCCACTATTTTCAACTACAACAGAGCCTCTCAAGGCCTTAAAGTATTCTCACGTAACTTGCCAGCAGTTGTTCCTGTGTGTAGATCTCCCTCTTATTTACACATATAATTTGAATGAGACTGCATCCATTATCATTAAGAAGGATTCAAGGATCTTGCATGGTAGCAGAAGTCAGCAGGTTCTTAAAAATATGAGTATTATTTCATCTTTTCAAATCAGAAATGTAGGAGGTGTCTGAAATGGGATTGTACAATTGCACAGGTGAGTTTAGATCCCATTCCATGACATAGTCCATTTATTCATGTTACTGATTTTGAAAAACCTCACTGAGGAGTTAGGAGCTATTTACTTCCAACTTAGGCATCAGTGTCATACTCTCAAAATCAAGGGCAGTAAGAGATAGAGAAATGGCTGCCCAAAAATCAAACCTTTTTATCCCTCTGTGCATATATCAAGGTACACCTTTTAAAAAGCGGCAGCAATGTGGTAGGTTTTGTTTCTGGATTCCTGTATAAGACCTACGTTCTCTGTTTTCTGAAATTCACTCCCTTTAGAATGTCAAGCTGAACATACAAAGTCACTAGCCACTTTGGAAATTCTTGATTTAGTTTTGTACTTTATATTAAAATAACACTCAAAAATAAGCAGTAACTAAGTAATGAGTAAGTCATACACTGACAAGGAGTAGTTTAGTGTTTAATTCATCTTACACTTCAATAGTTGCCTTACTTTGCATCAGTTCCTTGTACATACCTTATTACTTTTACATTTATAGAATCATAGGCATAGAAAGATCCTCTTCAATCTCTCTGCATTCTTCTGGCCCAGTCAAAATTTTTCCTATCACTTTCTATGCGCGAGTGACAGTAATCATTATTTAAGTGGTGCTTTCAAACACCATTATGAGTTGGATCTGGCCCCTGGTTTCATACCAGTCCTTCACTGCTGTATTATACTAGCTAATCCCTTGTTTATTTGAAAGATTTAAAAGACAGTTTTGCTGTTCTGTGACCATACCCTTTGGGATTTTTCACAGTATTTTCAATGTTGAATTACTATGTCAGGTCTCTTTTCCTTTACTGGGACCATTTCTGTTGCTACTGATTTTATGTTTTGCATAATCCTCACTAGAACAGGCAGATGGCATTACATACCTTAACCATGCAATACTTCCAGTGCAAGAGAAGCATTGTTTGCTGCTAAGAAGCCTTACTAAATAAATTTGCAATCAATGAAGGAACATGGATTTTCTCCCTGTAGATCAGGGACACAAGCTATGAGTTAGTAAATTTTACATTTTCTAAGCATTTTTTGGATTATTAATGTACATGATTAATAAAAGGAGATCCTAAATATCAAATATTGAATATGTAGTCTCTCATCCTCTACTCTTTTTCAGTGGAACATCTCTACTGACCTTGGAGAGGATCTCCATTAGATACATCAGTATAAAACTAAGAGTAGAATCAGACCAAAAAACCCCACTGTGTTTATTCGCTGCGCAGAAACGTAGTGATTTGTCATAGGTTCACTTACTGCAGGTGTTGCAGAAATCTGTTTCTGCCTGTGAATTGTTTGATGGGATCTCTGACTTATCAAAATTCAAGCAATCTGTATCATCCAGTTATTGCTGCTCTTAATTTTTGGAATGCTATGATCTAGTCTTCGTATCTCTACTGAGTTGGTCACTATCTGTAATCCTTGGATTGGAAACTTCCTTTTCCAACATAAAAATCTGCAGGAAAAAGCTTATATGAAGAAAAAAATCTGTGATGGAATTTGGCTTTGAAGGTCAGCAGATATTTAGCCTGCAGGTCAGAGATTTTTCACAGTTTTGGTGTACTAGTGAAAGCAAGTGAACCATACATTTTGTTAGTAGAGCTGACTTTTTCCTAGAAAACTTTGTGAATGACAAATGCACTTTATGAATTCTCACTTGAAATATCTTACGTATCTATATATATAGTAATTGCCTATATATGTAACTTCTGTGTGAGTGTGAACGTGT
>VWZK01011434.1:415789-496827 GCA_013396935.1 Baryphthengus martii | reverse complement strand
GAGGAGGGATATCATGCTGTCTGGGGGCTCTTAATCCAGACTACTATTCACTGCTGCCTGAAAAAATATCCCTTTCTGCTATTAGGATACCATTTATTTCTGAGTTCCCTGCCTCTGCGGTGTCAAGGATTTATTGCTGGTTCAGGGAGTCCAAAGACACCCCCTCCTTGCCCAAGCACTGTACCCTGGAGTCAAAAGCAGGTTTTTTTGTGTATTGTAAACTGGGCCCAGGAAGGACCTGTGAGACAGTGCAGACCTTGCCTCTATTACAGATTTCCTCAGAGCTTGCTTGCAAGGATTTTGGGGGGCTATAAAGACTTTAGGATTAGTCAAAAAGGCCAAGAGAAATGGAAGATATTTCTTTGAGGTGTTTTTTCAGCTGGACACGACTTCAAATGCAAAACACTTCTAAAATGTAACTGTGGATTGTTTCCTGTTCTAAATCTTTTCTGTGGTGATTGAGCTACTGGCAAAAATAACTCGAAGAGTATGATTTTTGGAGCACATGAATACTCTCCAATTTCATCTTCACATGATTATTATTTCAGGCATTACCTGTTCGTCCGTAGAAATATTTTCTTCTTTAAAAAAAAAAGCAAGAGGAGAAGGGCATCAGTCTGCTTTTCTTGTCATTAATCCAGTGATTTATCTCTGTGAAGTCTGACAATAAACTATTGGTTGTTATCACCTTATTTCTCAGGAAGAAACCCTGAAGGGGAAGTCACAACAGGCTCATTAGAGCCCCCAGTGATTAACCTCAGTGCTGACATTTGCTGTCCTTATACTGGAATAATGTTTCCTTCCTTTATTCCACATACTCTTTAGACCAACTAAACACTACCCATTTACACCACTGCCTGCTGTGATTGTATCCCAAACCTTGCTTCTCAGGCATCTCTAAGCTGTCATCCTGTAGTGCTGGTCTTACTGGGTTTTCAGGTTAAATCAGAGGACTCTTTCCTCCTCACTTTTCCACGTAGGAGTTTGAGGCTCCCATCTCTTCTTGCCTGAAAGTCTCAAAGACATGAAAACTTTCGCTCTTACCACTGTATGTTTCTCTACCCATAAATGTGCTCCAGCAGGGGTTAGAAATACGAACACTGTACCCTTTAAAAGAAGGAATTTCTTTTCTTTTTGGGGAGGAAGTCCACAGGAGTCTTGGTTTGGACCTTGCAGCACCTGCCTGGTGCTGTGATAATGGACTTTGAAAGTTTTGATGCTGTTAAATTCCATGTGTTATTTTAGGTCATTTCAGAAGCTTTAATGGCTCCCTGTGACTGCACAGCTGGACTGATGATAACTGAAGCACAGACTTTGCAGGTGAAGGAATATGAAAAACAATGTTAATAAAATGATAATATTTCAAAGGCTTTTTTTTCCCCCCAAGTGTCAGATTCTGGCTTAAGAAAAGCCTGTGGAAAAGTAAAGTTGGGGTTTCTAAGCACTCCAAAGTGAGGCAATGCCTATGTGATGGTTTGGTTTCTTTTGCTCTTACGTCTATTCATTGCGACACAGTCTTCAGTTACATTTCCCACAATATTTCATGTATGTGTGTATATACATCTCTGTCACTGGTTTCCTATTTCTGTGCAACTTTGGCCTGTAACACCTTTGGTATGCTTGTTGGAGAAAATGAAAAGTATATAAGGTAAGGTCTATTAAAAGTTTCATATTAAAAGCAAGCAAGACCTGGAACTGTTAAATCTGTTACGGGGCTCTTCCACAAATCTGTGAAAGTCACTGGAACATAGAACATCCCAGTGCCTATTCTTCCTACTTTTTTTTCATAAGCTCATGGGAAATGCACAGGCCACGGTCTGGAGAAATGCTTTGCTCTCACAACTATAACAGAAGTCAGTAGACACTGGGTATGTAATCTACTAAAGTGGGACTCATCTGCTGTAGGATCCTGGATGTCTCAAATTGGACACTATGAATTACCAGATGATTTTGACCTTAATCTCCCCGTGCCCCAGTTTCCTGTCTGATTCCTGTATGACAAGGTAAAATGCAGGAGACATTCACGAATGCCTACAAAGCACCAGCAGATTAGTGATGAGCTCCATGAAGAAATTAATTGTGCCGTACTTGAGCAGAGGCTGGCTGGTACCCTGGGAATATGGCACAGGGTAATGTTGAATGAGAAGTACAAAGGGGAAAGACTTAGCTGCTACCCACTCACTGAGCACCATCCTGAGTGCATCCTAGGTGCACAATACACAGAAAGCCTTAATTCTTCCTGTGTGCTCAGCTCAGCAATCCAGTCCCCTGTCACCTCATGCAAGTTCTGCATCCCTTTGCTTTTGACTGCCAAAGAGGCTATAGGAGATCGACAACCTCCAGATCTAGTTGTCCAGACTTACTTGTGCAATACAATACAGAATGAAGGATTCTCATCGATGCCAAATCAGATACCACCGAGAAGGCTCTGAGGTTTCATTGATATTCTCTATCCATTTTTATACCAAAAGCAACAACTTTGTCAAATTTTTTTTGTCTTTATTGTCTGAACAAAATGAAGGAATGGTGTCACATGTATAAGCAGATTCGATAGCATCCCCTCGGAAAGTTTTGAACTCAGAATTCACCTACATGGTGAAATGGACAGTAGGCTCAGAGATGCTCCCTTCCTGCAGATCTCTGATGAGTAGTACATGCACGTCTTGGGTAGTGCTTTGGAACCAGCAAAAGAGAACTGACCTTCTAGTCCTCCTAGTTGCAGCATGAGCTCACCTGTTGTCCCACTCCTGTTTTTGACAACAGATGTAGTTTAACCACGGAGAAAGATTTATTAAGAACCTCATGCCTCAGAGATACCAGAAGGTCACATTATTCTGTGCAGATTCTCTGGGTTTTAAGGACCAAACTCTGGCTGCTTTTCCTGTAGTTAGCATGCTTCAAACATCTCCCTCTGGCATATGTGTCCCGCTCGAGCCTTTGTTTCAGCAGTATATCTGTAAGTC
This sequence comes from Baryphthengus martii, assembly GCA_013396935.1. Classification (NCBI taxonomy): domain Eukaryota; kingdom Metazoa; phylum Chordata; class Aves; order Coraciiformes; family Momotidae; genus Baryphthengus; species Baryphthengus martii. The sequence goes on along the minus strand of VWZK01011434.1, from coordinate 493,864 downwards.
ATGGGACACAAATCCGAAGGAAATCAAACATCCCTAGTGTTGGAGTTCATAGATTGATCTGGACAAATGGTGTTGTTTATAACCAATGCTTGTGGTCATTTTGATCATGATTTTTAGAATGGGCTGTCTTCTGCGTGCACCTGGGTTAGGAAATAGCTCTGAGCCGTGCCAAGGGTATTCCATCACTCAGTTCTGCTCACGGTAATTTTAGACTTACGTAGTGGATCTCATTGGGTGCCCAAGGTGGTCCTGGGGTCCCAGACTCACCTTATTACATAGAAAGACTGAAAGCAAAGGCAACGTTGTGAATTGGTTCAGCAGCTCATATGTTCTAGTCACTCGGGCCATTGGGCTGGAATCAGTGCCTGACCTGTTTGCGCTGTCCTAAGCCTCCCTGCTCTTCTAGGAGCCCCCTGAGTCCCACGTAACGATTCTTCATTTCAAAAATCCATGGAAGATACATTTAAGCTCTGTGCCATGGATAAGAGCCAGTTCTGAAATGTGTAATAGTCCCTGAGGTAAAACAACCCTCTGCTGTAGGTTTAGATTCAAAGGGTCAGCTCTTCACTAGATGCAGCTGAACTTTGTAGCATGTGGGAGTCGATGTTTGCCTGCTGCTCAGTGGACATAGGGTATGGTGCCTTTTGTAGAGATACCAGAAAAGAGGTAAATCACCCTGAGCAGGTGCTTCAGGAAAAAAGAAATGGTGAAGCAGAAGAGGAAGGAATCGTGATAGCACTTTTACCCTGGTACAGCAATGTGTTCATTCCCTTTTAGCCCTTTTCCTTTTAGGAAAGGAAAGCCAGTTTCTTTGTGTAAAGAAATAAAGTTTGAATGCTAGGAAGAAAGAAGCACTAGGAACCTCTGATCTTCCATTAGGTATATTGTTACATGTAGCGTAGACTTATTAAAAAATGTTTTAACAACTAGTTCATTTCCTAAAAATCAAACCGTGTTGATTTACCTATTCTGGGATAAAAAAAAAAAATAAATGTGTTTTGAACTACAGTGGATTTTCTGCCACATTTAAGAACGGCTGGTTGAGACTGGGGTACTTTTGATCTGGAAAGAAACTGCTTAGCTGCCTTTTTCCTACTTACACTGACCTCAAACTATTCTGACAGCTTCCTGTGTGGTGGCTTGATGCTGTTTCCAAGCACAATTTGAAGGTCCCCAAAAGAAGATGAGTCTCTTTGCAGTTCCCACTTCTTTTTTTTTTTTTTTTTTTTNNNNCCCCCTTTTTTTTTTTTTTTTTTTTGTAAGAGTCTTCTTTTCAAGGTTATCTTTAGCCTTATACAGCATTTCAGGAAGAAAAAAAAAAAAGCAGCATCCTCTGGAGTTTTTTGCTACCTTGATGTAGTAGCAAGCAGCCCACCGCATGTCCTACCCTTTCTATCCTATCAGACGTCTGTGACATTTAGGTACGTCATTGGAGCTTGTCACTCTCCATAACCTATTGTTTAATTAGTGCCACTGGAAATATAGTGGCAAAACTTACTAGTGGGATCTGAAGTTGAGATGAAGAAGGGAGGATGGAGCCACTCCTTGCCATTACTGCCACACCACAAGGCAGAAGTTCAGTACAAAGAGTAAACAAGGTGCTTGAAAGGAGGCGGGGCAGGGGGGAAGGAGAGAGTACGTGGTGTGAGTAGGCAAATCGAGGTTTCAAAAGAATGATGGGAAATGAGTGGAAGGATTCAAATTGGGTGGAACAGAGGGATCTGGGGAGCAGAGGTCCAGGCAGATTAGTCACACAGTATTTGCCTATACACAGATGTTTTTATATGGCTACTGCTCACCTGAGAGAAATGAAGGTGTTGCTGTGCACCCGCCAATTACCAGGAGCCAAATTTCTCTTCTTCTAGGGCAGAGCTCAGCAGGAGCAGCTTTCAAGCCACACACTCTAAGCCCTGAAGATTTCAGAAGTCGAGGGGGGAGGTGGAACACACACCAGGGTTTGACAGGATCTGGTTCGCCTCTCAAGCTCGTTTTATATCAGCATTCACAAGCTGACTGTAATGGAGCTGCTCCTGATTTGTGATTGTTTACATGAAAGCAAACCCAGACTTTTTCCTTAGGGCAGCTGCCTGTGGTCCTGACACCCCGGCTGAGAGAGCAGCTCCTGCAACAGCTCCCGCTGTGGGAGGGATTTTAAACGCGCGTTTAACTTTAAGCAGAGGAGTTCAGGCGAACCGGCTTGTTCGACCCAGACCCGAGCACGGGAAGGAGTGGATGCTGAAAACAGGCTGGGGAGGGGGAAAAAAATAAAAATTGATTTTTCATAAAGGAATAATGTCTTCTGGGAGAAGCGCTGCTGCTTGTGCCAACTAAGGCGGGAGCGTGGAGTACACCGGGATGTGCTCCGCACAGGGCACGCTCCGGCCGTAGGCAAACAACGATCTTCCCATCTCTTGTTTCCTTCTATGATCCTTTCTAGTCTGTAGCAGCAAGCAAAATGAGCAGAGGCAGAAGGAAAGGTGGAGAAATTCATTCCAGGGTATTTCTGTCCATACTTTTAAAAGACACTGTCCGAGTAATGAACAGGGTGGAGGGAGGAAGGCGGCTGGGTCAAGAGGAGGGAAGAGCTCGCACAGAAATCGGCGCCTGGTGTCTCACTGCACTGACTCATCGGCTCCTTCGGGGCTCCGGCAAAGGAGCAACACGGTACAGCTGAGTCCCAGAATAAAATGCTAGAAAAGAGGGCTCCAGCCCCAAATTTGTCTCCCCTTGCCTCCCCTTCACGGCTGCTCTCACTGGGACAGGGAGGAATCCTCCGAAGACGCGGTTGGTGGTTTCACGCAAGGCTGGCATTTCACACCGTACCTTGCATTTTACGGTTATAATTTGTGGGCAAGATGCACCTGCCTTCCGCTATCTTACACAGCCTTTCGGGGTCTGTTTTCCTCAGAACCCCGCTGCTGAGAGCATGGGAATGTTGTCTTAAAAAAACATGATAAAGACGAAAATGTAGGGGTTTGTGACTTTTTTTTTTTTCCACTTCGCTCAGGGGAACAACAAAAAACTTCGAAGGGGTTCCCCAGAGAGCTCGAATCGCGGGCAGCCAGGGGACCATGCTCAGCGTGCGCGACCCGCGGTGCGGCCACTCCGCGCCTTTCCTCGCGGCTCCGCTCCGCNCGGCCCCCGAGCCCGGCACTACAGGATGCCGGGGGGCAAGAGAGGGCTGGTGGCACCGCAGAACACCTTCCTGGAGAACATTGTCCGGCGCTCAAGCGGTGAGAGATTTCCCCCCCGCCCCGCAACCGACCATCCCTCTATCCGTCCATCCCTCCGTCCATCCCTCCGTGCCCGCGGCGGTTCCTCGGGGCGCGGAGCCGCCGCGCCCGCTGCCACGCTGATGGGGCTGTGCCAAAGCGGTGCCTTCAAGGAACGGGGTCTGCTGTGCCCCGCCGGGCTTCGCTAGAACCTGTTCTCCGCGGTCCTTTCCCTGTCCCCCCTCACTTCTTACATCCTCAGCGGTACTATGAATTTGTGGCTTTTTTTTTCTTTTTTTTCGTGTGTGTGTGTGAGCGGCTTCTGAAACTAAGTAGTTATCATTTAGATTTTTAATATCCTCTCCTCTCGTGGAGTCATTCCTTCCCTTCCTCTTGTTCTTTAGTTATCTAATAATTGGGCTTGCAACCGTTTTGATTCAGGGTTTCAAAGTCTTTGCAGTTCTGTGACAAAGTCCATGATAAAGCTACCAAGAAAGCAGACTAAGGAATGATTTGGACGATGCTAATCCTGTGGCTGAGCAAATACGTAAAGAACTGTCTGCAGTTGTTCATCTCTAGCTTCTCTGTTAGGTGAATATTTACAGGACTGGTTCAGGACTGCGCCGTCATCAGATTGCTCCTTGCTGCTGGACTTAATTTTACCCTTTTATTCAGTGCAAAGCCCTGATCAGAAGTGCTGTGTACAGCTCCATCAAAGTTACGATGTGGCTGCAGACCACCGTCTCTCTAGGTGTATCGGTGTAGGTGCTGCTTTAGGCAAGTCTTGTGCTAGTTACACTCCTCTTTTCATGTAGTCTTTGCACTGGCATGTAACTGCTGAAACATAGGAGTCTGTGTGCAAATTAAGTCCAGTAAGAGACCTTGTTTGTGCATCTGCTAGAAGATACCTTCTTGGACAGCCAAAGTTCAGGGGGACCACACCATTCTGAAGCGCTGCTGGTGCCAGCGTGCATCTGGGGATGTAAATGGGAAGGGTGGGCAGAGCGGGGCACTGGGAAAAGCTGCTACATGTATTATTGATTAAGACAATAAAGTGATGTGAAATTGTGCTGAAAAGTGTTCCCTTCCACATTCCTATTGCACAATTCTGGATTTACCTCATATTCGTGCTGATGTGGTTTTGTATGCTGGCTTGAAATTGTATTTGATGGCAGGTAGTGAATTAGTGATTTGTTGATTTCTGTAGAAGTGGGATAAGGACTCAGAATTTGTTTCAAAATACTGTATGTTAAAATGCCAGCCTTGTACTAAGGCATCAGTGATTTTTGGGGGGGACGTCATGTAGTTCGTGTCAGTTCTGGGGTCAGCATCAAACTCCTTGTTAAGCTTTGTAGCTGCAAAATCACCAAGAGATAGTTTCCCACAATAGTGTCTTTATTTACCAGAATATTAAATGCAAGCTTAATTAATGGAGGTTTATGTAGCACTTTCCCTCTGACAATTTCAAAGCGCTGGATGGAATTTAATTACACTTCACAGCTCCATGTGGAAGAGGACTCACAGAGACATTCCCAACCTGTTCTTCAAATTGTGGCGTAAAAGGAGACTCAGGGCATCCTTTGTCTTCCCAAGGTCATGCAGCAAATCAGTGACAGAGCTTGGAATATGGTTTGGGATTGCCATGCTTTTTGTAATATGCTCTAATTAAATCACATGTCCTCCCTGGTGAAAGCTCAGTAAAGCTTTTGAGATGTAAAAAACTGGAAAAGCTCAGACTTACAAACATTATACTTAAGCGTGAATCTCCCTCCAGTTTTTTAACCTGGTCTAATTTGGGAGCATAAATTGTACTGATCTGGCAATTTATTCTGTTTTTTTCTTTGCCACTGATGATGCCCAAGCATCAGAGGCGAATCTTCCCCATTGGACAGCAAAGCAAAAAGTAGATTGAGAATTTGTTTTTTCAACTTATGCGCGTAGTCAGTGTTGTGCCCTGAAACACGATTTAGTTCATATTTCTGTCATCCAGGACATAACCTTATTTGTCCTTTATAGAAATATTAATTTTCATTGGATACAACCTTGTTTAATCCAAACTTAATAGAATCTGTAGAGCAAATCTGGTTCAAGTATCTCCTGCCAGTGTTTGGTAGAAGGCAAGGATTTGATCTTCTAACTGTGTGCTGGGTTTTATTTTTATACTTGGATTCACTAGTTTCCAAGAGATTTTTCATTTATAAGTTGAGAAATGGGATGAAGGAAAAGACTGATGATTGTTTTTCAAAATACATCTTCACCATCCTCAAAAAAAAGCCCTTCTATCGTCTCAAGAACACTTTCTTTGGAGACTTCTCATGCTATGCAATCCCATCACACTTCTTGACGATAAATCTTTTCCTAACAACCAGGAGAAGGCTTGTATATAGAAGTAATATCTTCTATTAGGCAACAAGTACAGCTGGAAAAATTAGATGGATTTTTCAACCGATAGGCTCTTCTTCAGGTGAAGTGGAAGCAATGGTTTTAAAATGAAATGTAGGTGGAGATAAATTACTCAGAGCTGGATCTGCATAACAAAATTTATAGCCAAAATTGCAATAATTTTAAAATAGAGAAAGTCAGAACTGGTATAGTGGGAACACACTGTGTAAACTATAGTGGCCAGCATGGTGTTAATAACAATCATATGTTCAATTTTCAGCATTATTTACACATTTTCTGCTTAGAAATGCTGTGAAACTTTCCTTTCACCCCAACTTTGGCTACAAATCAGGTTAAAATTGTGGGAGAAGTGCTTGCCATGAGTCAGTCATGAGCGAAGCATCAAAGAGCTGAGCAGAAAAGGAATGGGGTGGCTGTGGCTCTTCTACCCTCCTTGTGGAGGGGTAGGTTTTCTGTCATGCTCTGCCAGACATTTCTCTCCTACACGATGTGTTTGGGAAGGATGAAGCCACTGCCAAAGTGATGAGGGGAGGTGTGGGTCCCCACGGTGTCTCTTTGCTCAGGGAATGTCTCTTTTGTAGGCAACTTTACACCTGGCAGCTTGTGAAGTGTTTTAGATCAGCGGCTTACTTTGTGTTTTGGACAGCAGCAGATTGCACGTGCTTCCCAGAATATTTGGTGGTGGACGGTCACCTCTGAGCTGCTTTGAGGATTCTTCGTCCACATGGCAGCTGAGGTCCACTTGAGGGGAGACAAAGTCTGTGGGGAGAAGTGTGGTCTGTTGTTAGGCCAGCTGCTGTGGTTGGTAGAAAGAACCACAGAGACCTCTCTTCAGGGTAAAATCAGTGCACACAATGTAGTTTTATTGTTTTTCTTTTAAAGTACACTGAAAATACTTTGAATAAAGGTCTTATCTGAGGCTCACAAAGATTGATACAGTCTCGTCACAGCCTCGACTGTGCCCTAGATCTTAAGAACACCAGGTGTTTTGTGGATCTGAAAGAGGAAGTGTTTTGTGAGAGCACTGGTTTAAGTCACATTAAGGTGACTGCCTTCTACTGCCGTTAGTATTTTTGACTTTTAATGGGGACCTTCCTCGGGGCAATGTTCTCTGCGAAGATGTTCGGAGCAGTCTGTGCCCGTTGCTTCCTCAGTGCACTCAGAGCTCCTGCGGGTACTGACCTCGGCTCAGCATCACGGAGGTGCAGCGGGTAGAGAATTGGGCAGGTCTCTAGAGCAGAGCTGGGCTTCGTGGACCTAGCCCATGTGCAGAGCAATCTATTGAGTCAAGCCATGCACACCAGGGCAGAGAAATACGTCTGTCTTGCTGGTCCGCTATCCATTTTCATCCTTCACGTATTCTAGCAGCAAAAGCATTAAGCTTGTGTTGATGGCACAGTTTGCTTTTATGGTAGAGAATGAGTTTGGGAAAGGTTAACTCTGGGACTTTGTGGCAATATGCAGTAGAGTGCTAACAATCTGGAAGAGGGGCTTAATTTTGTGAAAAACTATATACAGTGTTTTGATAAGAGTCATCATTATTGGTTATTGTTTCTGTTGCAGTAACTCTTAGAAGCTTCCTTGGGCAAATAGGTCTTTCAGGTCTTTTGCAGATGTATTTTGACTCTTGGGCTGGAGTCTTCGCCCTGTACAGTTTACATGGAAATTTTACTGTGAGCTTTAATGAAGCTAGCATTTAATTCCTGGCCTTTTTCACCTTTATGCCACATTCCTACAAAGCTGGTCTTTCAGACAGAGCTTTATGCCCTGCTGGGTGCCTGTGACTTTGATGGGTAAAAGGATCAGCCCTGTTTACAGGTGACTGTATTGTCAAGGCAGTTACCCAGGAAGGGGGAGGGAAATGAGTGTGATATCTGTAGTGCTAAGACACCTTTTAATTTTATTACGCTAGTATTATAGATAAAATATGTGTCTGTTGGCTTTCCTGTCTGTCTTACTCGCCCCTGTAGCCTGCCTGGTGCCTTACAGGCAGGGTGACAAAACATCGTTGTCCTCATGGGATATGATACATGTAGACTTCTCTCCCTGAAATTAAAAAAAGCTGCATTTTCATCTGATCCAAATTAAGTTATACGGGCTGCAGAGAGAAAGTTCTTTAAAGCAAGTTACTTGAAGCTTACAGGATGTCTGTCATTCAGAAGCCTCAGAAAAAAATGTGAACCTCAGTGGTTCCCTAAATCGCTACATGAAGACACGATAAACGGTGGGATGAAAGTTTCCATCTTCCAGTTTAGTTTACTGTGGAGAAATTACTGAAGGGATGGCCAAGGAGCTTATGTCATGAGAGTTTTGATCGGCATTGGAAGGCACAGGGTTCCTTTTGCAATTTCTACGACTGCAGGGGGCCTGCTGATAGGTAAATCAATGCAAAGCGGGTTTTTACACTAAGAAACATTGCTAGATGACATTTGTGAGAAGTTTTCAATTGCCAAGTGCCTTCCTTTCCTTATTTTTCAAGTTGCTTTGCTTAATGCAGAAAGATTAAGTATATCTGACTGCAGCTGAAATCAGGGGAGTTTTACATCATCTAAAGTTCTTTCTGTTTTTTGTTGTTTGTTTGTTTGTTTCTTTTGTTATTGTTTTTTGTTTTAAATCTGATTATGGCAGCTTTATACCATTGTATTAATTTAGAAACTCGACTAATGCCCTATCGCTAGCTAAAGGAAGAGCTGGATTTCTTGAGGTCTGCACAGCTGCTCTGTAAATTGTGGGTCTCTTCTTTCTTATCTTTCTGTTGCTGTGTGTTGCTGATGGTGGGATGGGATGGGGCAGTGGGAGAAGGTTTTTCTCTTCTGGGGGAGGCTGGAGCGCTGCCGAGCGCTTGCCACAAGAGGTCACTGCAAGAGCTGTTGGTTCCCAGCTTAATGTTTAAATCTGAGAGAGGAGAGAAAGATAAAATTATTGATTTTAAAAAAAAGAAATTATTTTTCTTTTTTAGAATAAGCATCCAGGTTGGAAGGAGTATACAGCCAAAGAAAAAGGTCAGGATGTTAAGTGAGCTGTGGAAATGCATTTAATTAGCCTATTTAATAGGATACTGTTCAGTGGTTAACCAGGGTTAACTTATTCTCCTGGAAAGTAAAGGGAATAGGAATTTCTGGTTTGATAAAATGAAGTAATAGAAGAAGATTTTTGAAGTTAGCACTCTTAATAACCTGCTTTTCTGATGCTTGTTTAATTAACTCACTCGCTGACTGGCTATTTTAAATGCCAAGCCAGATAACCCAGATAGCCGGGGCCCGATCCTGCACCCACCCGTGGCAGCGGGAGGGAGTCCCGCTGCCAGCTTGTGCATGGCCCCTCGGGAGGCTCACCTCAAGCAGCACCTGGGTACTGGGCTGAGATCCATCCTGTTGACATTTTGCTTTAGCCACTTGCAGAAAGAGAGGAGCATAGGAGAGGTAGATGATTTTCTGCCAGAACAGCTTTTTTTGAGATCCAGCCAGACTCTGTGAAACCACAGCCAGGACTGGCTTCGGGTTCTTTGCAAGAGGAGCCCCCGTGTCTGAACAGCTACTGTTACCACAGTTTTTATATTTGGATGTGTGGAGCAAGAACTCTCGTGTATAAACCTAGAAATCCGATTTTTGGTTGCTCTCTGAGGGTGCCTGTGTGCCTTGAGTGAGAGCTACAGTGTGCTCTAGTTTAAATTTAGTCTTGCTACATCTACGTTGTGTGTTCTGCTTAATTTTAATAGAGAACAATTCAAGCGGTGGCATTTAGATGATAAGTGGGATAGGTGAGGATTAGTTTAAGTGTAAGATAAATGAATGCCCGTGTGGAAGAAAATATGATCATAACTATATGAAATGTCATTTTGCAGGCAGCTCATAGGGATGCTCTCATGCCCTTAGTGACTCAAAATCTTCCTGGGGTCAGTGATATTGTACCACAATAAAGGCCAGGGCCCGCGCGGTTTGTGGGTTTTCACATTAAGAATGATTAATTTTTTTTTAGTTTCCAGGAGGTAAATTCCAAGCAGATGCTAATCTTTCTTCTTGAACTCACTTGCTACACTTCTGCAAGCTGCTGTGCTCCCAGCTAAGTGACTTACATGTCGATTTAATATTTCACCCAATGCTGGATTATTTATCTTTTGTTTTATTTCAGGAGCACTTATTAGGGGCAGGAAATAGATCATTTTAGCATAGTCGATATGGTGGCATCTCGCTCTGAGTTTTAGCCCTCTTTGCATTTTCATGAGTTGAGTATTAAATAAAAACAACACTGGTACAGAAAGGTGACGTAAAGACTTAGTCCTCTGAGAGTTTTTGTTTTTTTTTTCAGGCAAGCATCTCTTAATGTGCTGGATAAATTGGATGACACCGATGTTTTGCATGCTTTAAAGACACCAGGGAAATAATAGCTTTGTTAGAAAACAGCAATGTGGTTTTATAGTAAGGAGTACAAAGTGGTGGTGGAAGTTGCAGCTTCAAGCACAGCGGCTTGTGAGCTGGAGGGATGTTGGTGCCTCCTGAGGCAGATTTCAGAGGGCAGTGCGCTCCTAAAAGGTTTAGGATTTTCTGTTGTGTTCTGTGGGGATGCAGTACATCTTGAGCATGTGGTGGGAGTCACTGTAAACAACCCCAGTAGAAATATGTATTACCAGGGCCAAGACTTGTTCAGGATTGCTAAAAGAAAATAAAAATTGAGAACACTTTTTAGGACCCCTCCTGCCCCAACACGCACACGCACAGAGCCCCACGAGTTTTCCAAGATTATCTAAACAAGACTGCAGCAATATGCTGACCCAGTGTAGTTATAAGGAGAGTCAGCTGATAGCAGTTTAAGTGATTTGGGGCTTTTATAAGACATTAGCAAAAAAGGCAAATTCCAGAAGTTTCACAGACCCTGTCAGGTCCGGGCTGCATTTGCTCTGCAATGGAATGTTGGTAATTTTGAAGGACAGTTCTCCATAAAGTTGCTTGAGTTAGTTTATTCCTAGATGAAAAACCTGCTTCTTTATTGTTGTGATAATTATTATTACTTGTATTCTGCTACTGCTTCGTTATTTTCTTTTCACAACGTCTTTTCAATGATGACTTTTATAAAAAGATTAGTTGTCTGTTTCCTTGGGATGAGATGGAATTCTGAAATGGTGATTTAAACAATTATGGTTGCAAGTGGTACCCAAGCGTTCTTGAGGAAAGATGATTAGAGACAACGTTTCTCACTCGGCTAAGCATATCTCCTGGAATGATTTAGCTGTTCTTGCTCTCCTGTGATTACATGACATGAATTTTACATTGCTTTAGGCATTTCATTGGTTAAAAAACAATTGCTTGTACACTCTGGTCTCTTTTTTTTAAAAAAAAAACCCGACAAAACAAGGCTCAGGGCTGTGTTGAGTATCAGCTACTGCAAGGTAAAGTAAGATTAAAGGCTTGCTGCTCTACAGCATAGGCTGCCTTTATACAAACCAGCCTTTTTACGAAATAAAATTGCAGCAACAGCAGATGCAGTGCCTTTAACAATTGTTTTTCTCAATTATGTTTTCCAACCTGAAATTTTGCTAACTGTGTACTTCTAATACCCCACTTTTCTTGCCATCAGTATTAAACCTTGTAAATAGGACAGTTATATTAGCTAATAAAAAGCCTGCCGACTTCCTAGGAGGAATCCAGCAACTGAGACAGGCGAGTCTGCTGACTGAGCCTTGCTTTCCTGCTCTCTTAAAGACCCTGGTGCTTAGACGTGTCTAGCCAAAGAACATATACAACCTACAGATTTGTGATTTGGGCTCTCTACAATATATCAGAAAGCAAGGTGGTTGGAAAAAAAATGATTAGTGAAGTCACTGTCATCAAGACAAGTTTAGAAATAATAAAAATTAACTTTTATCTCTGTGGAAATGGTAAGTGGAAATGCAGTTTCAGTGCATTGGAGAAATCAAAGCCAGGATGGATGCGTTACCAGATGTTTCAGGCTAATCATCATGCAGGTTTTGAAGTTGGTTGCATGTTAGTGTTTTCAGAGTATGTGATATCACCACCCGGTAATCTGGAGCACAGTGCGTAGAGTTTCATATACTGGATCAGACCATTGTTCTGTCAGATTTACTGTGCTGCTTTTAGCAGTGGCCAACGTCTACTGCACCAGGGGAGAAGTTTCCAACCTTCACTGTGAGATTGGGTGCTGCTGTACAAGGAGAGAGAAGACTTTCCTTTCTGGGCCGCAGCACAGATAATGCACAAGTTTCAGTGACCAGTGTCTGACTGAGGAATGTGAGTATTAGGCATTGCCATCAGTAATTTTGGCTATCCTTGACAATCCTCGTTGTGATACTAGTCTTTCAATGACGTCGTGGTACATGTGAAAACTGAGCAAACTCAGGTGTTCTGGTGTAGTAGTGAGTAGTGGCTGAATTTGCTGTTGTCCAGTTAATAGTAGCTAAGCTCTGTTAAAAAATACTTGTTCTTGAGAATACCTCCAACACACTATATTTTTTTTTAAAAAAATAGCTTGCAGAATATAGCTCTTCTGTATTGAATCCAACAGAAAGACAGCTGTGGAGATCCTAGTGCTGGTGTCCTTGCTATGCTGATTGCTCTGCAATTTTTAGACCTTTTGATGGCTCCTTTTCTTTTTCTTCTGAAGAACGTGCAAAATGCCAATCTTATCTATTGAAGACTCGAGCAGGCAAGGAGAGCTTGCCTCTCCCATGATGGGAGTCTGAGCCTGGGTCTGTCTCTCAGAAGACCTCTGCTTTGGCAGGGCAGTCCTTGGTGTGTGGCATTGCAGGGCTCCTGCCCATGCTTTAGAAAAGACTGATCGTGTGTGGGTCCTTTGGCTAACTCCAGAAAAATTCTTTGGTATGGACTAACCAGTGTGCATCAGGGAAAGGAGAGGACTGGGAGTGAACTTGGGATTTGATGATGGAAGTGCACCCAGTGCTTGCCTGCAGCAGTGTTGATGGGCATGTCCCTGGACTGCCATCAGGTGAATAGCTGTGGTTTGGGTTCATTTCCTCCCTGTTGTGTGCAATGAGTATGGATGTATCTCAGGAATGAGCAGTTCCGTTGGCAGCCTGTTGGCAGGTGTGTAGCACACTTGTCTTTTGCTACGTCTGATCTGGTTGAATGAAGATTTGGCTTGTGCTAAGAGTCTTCTGTGGGACTTCACACGGAGTCACTGCAGCAGGGCACAGGGGGACATCAAGGTGCCTTTGGCTGAGGGTCCTTGCTTTGGAACTAATGCAAAAGGAGGCACCAGGAGGAACACGCAGTCAGTTGTGTTTGAAAGGAAACAGGCTTGTTCATCTTCAGTTGTAGGCTGCCCTATGGCAACTGGAGATGAAGAGGAAATGAGTTTTTTCCAACCCTTGTCTCTTACATGAGGTTCAAGCCATGAGCTGGAAGTCAAGCAGAGTGGAATTTTCTGTAGTCAGACTGATGGAAATCTTAACCCAAGACACAACTGTATTTGATCTTTCTCAGCAAGAGAACCATGTAATTGAGTTGTAGAAGTATGGAAGTCAGGTATACGGATGAATTTTGTCCAGGACTGGCTGTTAGGACTCAGCCTTGGGGGAGGCAACTGCAAAAATGGACTTTCATGAGTGGTGATGATGTGATATAAAGCAGTCTCTTCTCCAACTACACAAAACTCCTAGAAACCCTAAGGTTGTATCTTCTACTAAGGAGTCTTTGTTGTTGATCAAGGTTAGGCTCCAGAGCAGAGTCATGTTAGAGAATATACAAGGAGTCACAGCAGAGGATTCAAAGCAAAAACTCCTTCCTGTCCTTTTGCACTCTGCAATTTTAAGAATTTGCAGTCAAAAAAAAGTTTTTTCAGTGTCCTGTCATCCAGTGTGCAATTTGGATGTTTACAGATGAGTATGGACTGACTATTGTAAAGTTAAATCTGTTTGGAGTTTTGATCTGCAAAAATTGTAGAAATAGGACTGAATTAATATGTGTCTTGAATGGAGAAAATGACATAACTCCTGATAAAATGTAAGGTAGGTATGGAGTCCTGTGAATGCTGAGACTTGGGTGCACAATAAAGGGTTGGATGCTGACCTTAAATTTTATCAAGCTGCTCACTGAGCAGTGGCATTAATGAAACATGGATTCCTATGGCTTTGTGCCTGCAGTTAGATTCATTGGTCTCTAACAAGATGCAAACATTGATTCAGGATTTTTCTTCAGCTGGAATAGAACACACACATGCATATTCACGTGCTGAGCATGGATGAATAAGCCTTATCTGCTTAGGAGAGAAGAATGAAAAAGTCAATTAAATGAAGGAAAATTTATGCGGAAAAAAAGAAAACGTTCTAACATCTGGTCAAATTTCTAGTATATATACTATATATTTGATCTAACCTTACAAATACCAATAGCTACCAAGATAGTTGTAGTGTCTATTTTTTTTTTTTTTAATTTTACAGGAATTTTTTTTTTTTTTCTCACTGTCAGTAGTTTGGCTTGTTCCCTCCCAAGTTTCTGGTGGATTTGATCCGTTCAGTGAATGCCTTATCAAGTATTTTGAGCCCCTCAGGTGTAAAGAAGTATAAAATCCATAGAAGACAATCATTAAATGCTGTATGTTGGCTGCTGGCTGCAACATGTTATCTTCCGCTGTGTTCTCTGTGTCCCAAAACAGTTGTGTGATGGGAATACACAATCAAGATTATGTTTGTTGGACAGGGAGGTTTTGAAGCAGGGTTATCTGGTTTTGGGCTGCAGTCCTCTGGGGAGCACCCAGATGTGCGCAGCATCCATGAGTGAGTTTGGTGCTGCGGTTTCTCATTGCCCAGGTTGTGCCCATTTTATCTAAACATGGGAGCAAAACTTTGGCGAAAGATAGTCCTATAAGATGTCTCTTTCCAAATCTAACCAGAGAACTTGTGATATTGGTTGTTTCCCTGTGGGATGGGACGTTAAGAATTGCTTATGCTCCCATCCTCTCCAGCTTCTGGGGTGCGATGGTTGTAGGGTGACCACCACAGGGTGGGTTTAGGGGGCTGGTGGTGTTTCCCGTTTTCCAAACTGGTGAAGATGAAGGGTGTTGGAGGGACGTCAGCACAGTGGGATGAGCTCCAGGGAACCCTTTGGTTTCCAGGGGGTTAGAATGTTCCCTGTATTAATATCTGCGCTGTGCTGAGGAAAGGTGAGCTAAGTGTCTGGTGCAGAAAGAGCTGTGGAAAGCCAAGGAGATTTTATGTAATGCTTGTGCTTTACTCCGTGTCTCATACTGCTCGTAGTGAGGGTGTCTCCCTTTGGGTAGGAAAGCAAATATTTAAAGTTGGCATTTAGGCTTAAGAATATTTGTGATGGATTCAAATAAATTCTTTGAGTTTTAAAGTGTTAGATTTCACAAAATCTAAACTTCTGTTTCTCACATCTTTTAAATCTGCTTAGCTATAGAAAATCCAATAATCTCCAGATTATTTCTTTCCAAATTCACACGTATAAGTAAAAAACCAAACTGCTTTTTTTTTAGTATACTTTCCTTATTCAACAGAATAATGTTTGCATAATGTACGATCCAGTCACAGTTAAAAATCCTCTGAGAAGGAAGTGTGTGGCTCATGCAAACCTAGTGTCACTTTTATGTGAAAATGAATATTTGCACCTGAGTCTGTAATTGGCATAACCATTCTTTGGCTATTATGAGGAAAATTTGTGAAACTCTCCTTAGTTTTTTTTCCCCACAAGCACTGCTGAAAGAAATGTTTCCTATAATTTCTATACAGCAGGGATTATTAACAGTCACATTTTAATAGCTTTTTAGCGTCAGTGAATGGGACCAGTTAGTTCCACAGCTGCAGTCCAAATGAAATTGAAAACTAACAATAAAAATAAAGAAAACTCCAGAGATCCACAGACTACAATTGGACAACCTCTACTAAATGAGAATATTATTTCTGAAACGAAATTAGGAATGTTTCTGGTGTTGAAAAACATAAAATCCCACAACATTGTGTTTAAGCAAAATGGGTATTTCCTGCTTTGGAAATGCCTTGCTAAAAGCAGGGATGGAAGAATCTTTCCAAACTAGTGAATAAAACTATTTTAGAACTAACTCATAATGTGTTGGTGCTAGTCCGTGCGTATAAACTGTAGGCATTGACTGAAAGAACAGATGACTGAAGCGATATTTAAACTGAGTTCAGCCTCCTAGAAATATTTCCATTCCTATTTTGTATTTGCAGCTATACTTGTTACTAGGATGAGCCAAACCCACCTATTTGCATTTTTAATAGAGTGCCACTGAAAATCAATACCTGTTCTGTGTCCTTGCCGTGAATGAGTCCGTTTAGCACTCATCAGTTCCCCAATCATGCTGAATTTCCGTGTGGGTCACTTAATATCTGCACTCCCAGGCGTGATGCTCCTCATGATGTACTGTGAGATGTGGTGGATGCACCACGCGTCTTGCCAGCAGCTCCTGGCACTCTCCCCTCTTCATCCCAGGGACGCTGGCTGTGTCCTGCAAAACAGACCAGGACCATCCAGGAGGAAAAATTTACTTAGCTTAAGCTAGAGAGTCTTCATCACCATTGGGCATGCATATGGTTCAGCTTTGAAAACTCAATTTGCAAGTTGATTTCAAGATATGTATAAAATGAAAATCAAACTTAATGCCTTGCCTGGATGTTCTGTATAAATGAATGCTTTCTAAATTGTTAAAGCATTGGTGCTTATATCAATATTTTGAGGTGGAAGAAGCTCTTTACGTTACCGGGTATTGTCCTGTTTTGTCAGTATTTTTTTACTGATGTTCATTAAGATTTCAGTTCCCTCTGAAATATCACGATAGAAGTTACCATCACGAATAACTCTGCATCTGCTGGGTAACCCATGAAGGATTTAAATATATTTTGCCACTAACAACTCCCCTTTCTCTCTTTCCTCTTTCTCTTTTCAGAATCCAGTTTTTTGTTGGGAAATGCCCAGATTGTGGACTGGCCCGTAGTTTATAGTAATGACGGTTTTTGTAAACTCTCTGGATACCATCGAGCTGACGTCATGCAGAAGAGTAGCACTTGCAGGTATGCTGTCTGTTCCTTGATGCACTTTTAAAATTATAATCTGCTGGGAAGAGCAGTTGGGTTTTGGGAAAAAGATTGATGTAAGAAAAGCCTTGTTTTGCAGGAATTTAAAGTCCTGAAACAGACTTTAAATGTATGAAACCAGCAACTTATCCAGGACGTGGTAAAGCACTTAATGATGTGCATTCAGTTAAGCACATTGTTGACTAACTTCCAGTAAAATCAATGGTTACTTCCACCAGGATTAACAAACTGCTCAAACACTTAACATTAAGTCCTTTACTAAATCTGGGGTAGTGTTTAGGATGTTATGGCTTAATTCTAAAGAAAAGAAAGCTAAATTCACGTAGTTTATATATTTTTTTTTTTTTTAATTTTATGTAGAACATCTACAAATTTCATATATTTCACCCAAATCTGTTTTGAAAGCAAGCCAGTTCAGCCTGGTTTGGAAATTCCTGTCATCTTCTGGTAACTGCATAAATGCAATGTGCATTGCAGGAATAAAGACTGTTTGATGGAGGAGCTTTTAAAAAGTTTTAGCAGTGAATGAGGGTGAACTACAGGTGCTCCCAGAATAGGGGGTAAATATTGTGAGGATATACAACTTATTCTTCTCTCATTTGAAATTTATCCTGGCTCATATCTGTATGAATGTGCTCAGGCTAATGATCCAATAAAGAATGCAGAGTTTTAAGTAGTATATTTCAAAGGCTTTTTTTTTAACTAGGTTTTTGTTAATTCTCCTGTTACCATGTCAGGAGGCAGTAGGCTGTTCTATAGCCCATGTTGATCCCTGTTACTACACACAGAGAGAACGCAGTAATGTGCAAACTACATCTTTATTCCCAAGAGGGCGATTAAGATAGTGATATATTTACTCTGCGCATTGCAGCTTTATGACTTTTTCCTTTTGTTGGTGGTGTTTCAGGAGCGGGCAGCTGTGATTTATGGTTAGATGTGCATCTGTGCCTTGTCTGCTGCAGCCTTTAAAAGGAGAAGCTATAGGGAAAGACTAAATCCCTAATGTGTGTGCTTGTGTGTGTGTGTGAGCAAAGTAAACCAGCGACAGAGGCGACAAGGAATGCCTGAGATACAAGTTTGTGTAGGTTTTCCCTTTATGCTTTCAGGGAGCAACCAACTCCGGGGCACTGGGAGGAGGATGCTGTGTATATACAGCGATGATTTTTGGGAAATGGGTGCTGCCAGACACTGATCATTGACTGATGCTCCAGCTGGCAGGAACAGGGCAGGCAGTGAGTCTGTCCTTGGATCCATCAGTCATCACTTACTCCAAAAAGCAACATCACGCTGATGTGTGGTTGCTGCTCTCATCTGCTAGGAAGGAGAGGAAGCCTGAAAGGTGAAGGGTTGATCTCTGCAGCCAGGTGTCCTCTTGTGAGCAGCGGAGAAGAGATGGGCATGTGCTGCTGAAATGAAATACTCATTCACACAGTAGCAAGAGTTGATATACTCAGCAAGGCTGAAAGAAACAGCTTTATTACAGCCATCCCACGTATACATACCTGCTTTCTCCTTTGCTGTCTTGTATATTGAACTGTATGTGTTTATTGTGTGCCAGCACTTTTATAGTCTGTACAAGATAAAATTATGAAAAGTACAGAATGGCATTATAGGAAAATGTTGGGGAAGCGAAGGTTTAGCAATACCTCTCTAATAATGATTGCCCAGTGCCTCAAATACTGGGGCAACCAAAAGATTTATTCCACCTGAGTACTTTCTGTGAATGTGACGGGCTCTAGTTACCATTGGTAAGGATCATATTTTGACTATGTTCAAGTATATCATACAGGTGCAAGTTCAGGAAGGAATTTCTGTGGAAAACGTAGTTGGTAGCAAAGATTTTATTCTTTAATCTTCATTCCATATATTCATCTCTGGATTTTGAAGAGGCTTTTCTACACTCAAAGCGTGGCTAGTACTTCTTTTGTGCCTGGGTCTTAGGTAGTGGAGTTATATATGCAGTGTGATGTTTCTTGCTTCTTAGGAGATATCTCAGTCCTTGCAGATTACAGGAGAGCTGGAGAGGTTTTAGCATGGTCTGACATGTGGCATGTAGCCTTTCAGAGCAGTGTCTTTGGAGCTACTCTCTAATGAAGAGCTATGCAGATTTATCGAATGGAAAATAGTCTTGAAGGCCAATGGTACCTGTTTAGGCTTACTCAGTAGAATGTCTCTGAAGGTTTTTTTAATATCTGAAGCTATTATTTATATTATTTTTTGAGTCAGACTCTCAGTACAGATTTGGTATTTTATTATCAGATTATGTTATATTATACACAAAAATTGCTTTGTATATGTTTGCTTTACTGTTCTAAGGCAAGTGCTCTAGGGTAAGAGTGCTGTGGTGCTACACCTTTATTGCAGGTTTTGTCTGTTTTTATAGCTTTTTAGTGGCAAAAGTTCAACCAAAGCAAAATACACAGATACAAACAATGTAAATCTAGCCCCTGATTCAATGAGTTACTGTTGGTCCTGATCACGAATACGATAACGGACAATGTATGAATTTTACAATATTTGGTCAGTTGGCCCCTACCTATAAGGTATAGTGCCTTTTAAATCAGCTTTCACCCATGCTTTTCTCCTGGGTAGTCCATCGAGTATTCATTATATCCTCTTCTGTCTGTCCCACCTCGTACCACACCTTAGGGCACATTATATTCTCATCATAGTATTTGGTATCAGGTGATCTTGGCTGATACTGATCACAGGGAGGAGTGGATGAACTAAAGGCTCTAGAGGTATGAGTAATTTTTGTTCCAGATCAAGCAATTAGTTAGTCCTGCAACAAGCTGGTAATCCCTTTGATACTGCACTTATCTCAGCATTTCACTTCTCTCATCATCAGCAATGATGTGCCTGTTGGCAGGAAAATTGCTTAGAAATACCTCAGTACAAATGCCAGACTCCTTAGTTTCACAGGCACTATATAAAAGGCACAGTGTATACATGGGTCAGGCTACGTGAATATTGCGTGATGGGCATCCCTGTGTGTTCTTTCTGGGTGCGCATGGCACCCAAAGTTGCGTGTATAGCTCAGACTGATACATAGAATAGTTGGTGTAAGTAAGTGCTAAAAAGCACAGGATTTTTAGGTGGAATAACGTGTGCTGGTGAAGGAAATTGCTGTGCCAAGTGAAAATGAGCTGAGAGTCCAGGAGGAACAGGACATCTGCAATTGCGACACCTCTAACCTTCAATTAACTGTGCAAAAACCCCTGCCAGGAGATGCACCGATAGATCAACCCACATGCAGGAAAACCACTTGTTTCATGCCCGGTTGCCCACAGTCATGACAAAATATGTCTTCATGAATACATTGAAAGAATAAACAGTTATAAAATATTAAAATCCAGGTTTAATGTTGCAAGTAATACCAGTGTTTTCTAAATATTGTTGCTTATCAGTTAAGCTCTGTGTTCTTGTCAAGGCTCTGGAAGAACAGGCACCCTTTGCGTGGCTGTTTAGTAGACGTACCCTAGCATTATACACTTGCTCCAGGCTTTTCTTTGCTTATTCTTCCTTGCACCCGAGAGCCCTGCACCGGGCTGGGAGTGGCTGGTTGCTGGTTTTGTTTTCAAAGAGGAAACCTGCCCTTAGGCCTGGTTTGTGTGTTGCCTTCCAGCTGCACATGGGGAGGGAGTCGCGTATCCGTGCTGATGTGGTTGTCTACAAATAGTGTTTCCACCAAAACCACTTGCAGCACTCCAGTCAGCATCTCTGCTCTCCCTTGTTTTGATTTACTGCCATCGCAAGTGGAATTAAAAAAAAGTGCGAGTAAAATCCTGGCTGCAGTGAAGCTAGTGGCAGAATTCCCACTGTGTTCAAAGAGATGGGATTTTGCATGGTGCATACGGTGTGCTGAACTTGGAAAACAGTTAGATTTGACTCTGAGATGTCATCTCCATGACCTGTCTTTTATGTGTGTGAGAAGGCCTCATTGCATTGCCAACGCTGTGCAAATAAGCCTTGCTCAGTGTGCCAGTGGGACCCAGGGAGCTGCACTGTTTCTCCTCAGAAATGGTACCTGCTCTTTAGCTTACAAAGTTTTGACACGGCGTGTATCTCTTATTTGCTGTTCACCTGGGGTAGATGGGATGCCTGTCTTATGAAGAAAGGCTGAGAGTAGGGGTTGTTCAGCGTGGAGAAGAGGAAGCTCTGGGGAAACTTTATAGAGGCCTTGCAGTACTGAAATGGGGCCTACAAGAAAGATAGGGGCAGACTTTCTAGCAGGGCCTATTGTAACAGGACAAGAGGTGATGGTTTTAAACTAAACCAGGGTAGGTTTAGACTAGATATAAGGATGAATTTTTTTAAAAAGAGAGTGGTGAGTCACTATCCCACATTGCCCAGAGAGGTAGTAGGTGCCCTGTCCCTGGAAACATTCAAGGGGCCCTGAGCAACCTGCTGTAGTTGCAGATGTCCCTGCTTAGTGCAGGTGGATTGAACTAAATGACCTTTAAAGGTCCCTTTCAACCCAAAACATTCTGTGATTCTGTGTTTGTCTGTTGTTTGATGCCTTTCCATCCAATGCTTTTGGATGCACAGAGCTGTACAGTGGATGTAGGACTGTGTGCCTTCTGGGCTTCACCTGTCCTCTCTCCTGGATAATTCTTCACAAACAGCTGTTAAATACCATCCTGGCCCATGCTGCAGACCTGGAGCTGTTCTGATGTCACTGCTCTGCATTCTGACAAAAGACAGAAGAGCATGATACAAAGCTTCAGATGGGCCTTTTCTGTGCCAAGGGATGCTTTCAGAGGGAGGTGGGAGCCCATGCATCTTAAGTGACAGATGGTCTGTTTCAGAGGTGGGGAAATTATCTAAGGTTGTGCCTTTCTCTGAGTATTCACTAAGTCTTGTTTCTCTTTGATAAGTCTGTTTTTCTAGGCAGTAAGATTCCCGGTAGCAGGGTGGGTTTGATATTTATGTCTTGTACAGTTTACTCTGAAGGCACTCGACAAGCACTAAATAACAAAACACATGAGGCAGAAAAAGACAGAGTGATTGACTGAAGAAGTCGGAGTCCCTCCATGTGTACAAAATAGGACAGACCAAATTAAATTAAACCTGTGATAAGCAAAGATCTTATATAACTTATACAGTGAGTGGCTTTGAAGTTTCTTTGGTGCTGTTAAAAATTGCCTTCTGAAAAATATTTTTATTACTCCACAAGCCTTTAAAATGTCTCTTTATATGTGAAAATAATGTAAGATTTGAGTATTACAGGTTTACTGCAGTAACAAGGTGCCTTTAATTTAAAACATAAAGTTGACTGATTGTATTCATCCGCGCTAACTGGTATCGTCCACCACTCAGAACTCTGAGCTAATGCTAATTAATGATAACTTTCTGTATTATAAGCAAATAAAAAAATTCTTGTTATTTTTTTCTTCAGGACTAAGAGAAATGTTTTAAATCTCAAGAAAAAAAAAACAAAAAAAAGATAGTTTTCACAGTCTGTTGTGCAACTGAATTATCAGCTCTTATTTTGTCTTACAGACAGGAGAATGATTTGTTTTACCTCATTAGTGCATTAAAAAAGGCATAGATTAAAAAAGAATATATTTTTTTTTAAATTTTTGACCCACATATAAACGTATAAAAGGTTATCAGCTGAACTCCAAAAAGAAAGGCAGGTCATTTGGAAATGAGTGGTAGGCTGTGTTTCACATTTCCTAAAGATGACCGTGTAGATTAATGATAAGCAAGTACCTTAGTGAAGGCTTGTGCCCTGGTGAAACCATTTCCTGATGTCAGAAGCCATAATGGTGTTTCCATTACAGTGCTGTCCCAAGGGTAGCAGTTATGACATGCCATTTATCAATAGCTCTCCTAGTGTTACTGGTGAAGAAGTGCCTGTAGTGACATATAGATGTTGTAGTCACTTGGATGCCCCATGTCTGCCTCCATCACCAATTTTGGACAGCATCTTATTCTGGGAGTAGCCTCATTACCTGTGTTGGTTGCCTGTGTGAAGGAAAGACTCATGGTCTGGCCCTCATTGAGTATTTTAATGCTTGCCGAGTCACTAACCACTACTTGTTTTATTGTTTCTTTCAGAAGACTAGACATAAAATAAATGTTTATTGAACCTTGGGAGGTTTGTTGATCAATAAAGGAGAAGCTGCACTGAAACCACAGAGGCACTGATAGCTTTTCTTTTCCCTTTCATATACTCCAAGTTCTCTGTTAGGTTTCATCTGAAGCTCCAACTGCTTGTGAACAAAGAAAATGGAAAAAAAAAAAAAAAGTCTGATCAATTAAAAGTATATTCATGCAAGTGTCTGAAAGCTTTTATCTCATGTTCCATTTTCCTTCAGTTCTGTAATTGGGAATTTGCACAGAATGGTCTTTGCTTATTTTTAATCCAGGGAAGAATGGTAATAAAAGCCTTGCTGTTTCCTTATAAAGGCTTTCAAAAGTAAGGTCAGGGGGTTGGGTTTGCTTACACCCGCTGAAAGTCTGACCTGGAAAGGAATGTCAAAGATGAGATGGTCAAGTGGCAAGAAATAGCAGAGTTTTATATTTTCAGTCTGGAGAGGGATGAATCTCCAAAAGCCTTTTAATGTTTTCCGTATTTTTGTGAAATATTAAAGAAATGCAATATACAATAAGGAAAGTGAGGGTGAATTTGCTTATGCTTGATAGTAGTGCAGAGACAATACATACACTTGCTGTCTGTCCTAAATTTTCAGACAATTACAGTTATCACATCTTATTGGTTAAATCCTAACTCTGTTTGTAATTGGTATTTAGTAAAAGGATTCAGATTATTTTATTGTCCCAGATGCATCTTGACAAGATTAGATTTGTAGCCAATGTTTCAGCCAGTAGCTTTTACCTGTGGTAGCTTTCTTTCCTCCTCCAGAAGCCTTTTCAAGAGGATTGAACAAAATTTGGGAGATTTTAGAGGTTTTGTTCATTTTTCCTTGTTTTGACAGCAATATTCTCATGGCTTACGGCTGTAGCAATAATCATTTTATAGGCTATCAGCTCTTTTTCTAACCATATATCCTCAAAGTTATGCTCGGGAAAGCACTTAATGAAACATTAGGGTAGATTTATTTGCTGTCATTTACAGTAAAAAGGTGGTCATGGTTACTCACTATTGTTGGTTCCCTTGTGACAGTCTAACTATTTAAATGAAGTGTAAATCATAATTTAACTTTGGTAAATGACATTTAATAGCATCTCCAATGCTTATGTTGTTTAAAGTGACTAACAATGTTACTGCTTTGTAGAAAAAAAAAAAAGAAACCTTTTTTCTTTTTCAGTTTTATGTATGGTGAACTGACAGACAAGAAGACCATTGAAAAAGTCAGACAAACTTTTGACAACTATGAGTCAAACTGCTTTGAAATTCTCCTCTACAAGAAAAACAGTATGTATATATTTGTGAATGGTATTGGGAGTGATAGAGCATGTTTAAAGTTTATAATAGACAAAAATAAATTTTCATTTTGACATATGGGTAAATTTGGGGCAAAATCTGGAGAATAAACAGGTATTTTGGTTGCCGTAGCTCAAGAAGAGAGCTGTTTTTTCAGGACAAGTGCTCAGCTTGCCAAGAATAGTATTTGTTCTCTGCCGTCTCTAGTCTGACTCCTTCTTTCCAAAATATATTTAGTTTTGAGGATTTTTCTCTGAAGAGAAACCAACTGGGTTAAGTGAAAGGAAATCCTGAATGAGGTTCCCCCACATCCCTCAGGAAACACCCCCATGTCTCCACAAGTGAGAACCCAGACCATGATTGCTGTGAGTGGATGCTCCCAGCAGTGTTGAGATGCCTTCGTGGTGTATAAATCAACATGTATGAGCTCTGGTGAGAGTGCTAAATTTGATGCATAACCCAGGGATTAATTAGAAGACCAGGGAATTTTATAATTTATGGAGATGCAGATTGTAAATCCCTTCCTTTTAGTGGCATCAGGTTTACAGGAGGTTGCCAGAACCAGAGAAGACTTTCTTCATTTTGTCTTAACCATGAGTCAGTCCAGTCACATTTTGTGTCCTGCCACACATGGTGGGCAGTACCGCTTCTGGCTTATCAACGTGATAGCTCATACTAAGCAAAACTCACATGGTTGTGTGGTCTCATGCTGGGCTTGTGCAGTGTGGACATCTCTCTCAGGCTGATGGTTGAAAATCCTGCTGTTGTCAGTGGAGATGAGCAACCTCCTCCACTGGCACAGGCCATCTTCCCAAGATAGAAAGCCAAGAATATCGGATGAATTGTGCTGCAGAAAAACAGGTGGTTCTACCCTGAGCAGAACGAATCTAGTGCCTGGGTCGGTGGCTATGTCAAACACAAGCGAAGAGCAATCTTGATGAAGATGTTTTCTTCGGTTTGGCTTTCATTGCCCAGTACAGGACGCAGGTCCCGTGAGGCTGGAGAGCTTTCCCCCTGCTTCAGCTGCTTGGAGCCCAGTAGCTGAGGCCATGCTCCCCCGGGTGGACTTTGGTCCTGGCATAGAGCACCTTGCTGGGGTGAGGCTGGAGGTTTCCCTGGCATGCTCTGACTAAGGGAAGGTAATGGTGTGCCTCGGGAAGGAGCTAACTGTGCCTGACTGCTCCTTTTCACTGCAAACTCTCATAAACCTTTCATGACATTGAAGTGAGCATTCTGGATACCTTGTCTTCTTGAAACAAGCTCATGTGTATTGTGCTTTATTTCCACTTTGCTTTTTTTAGATTAAATCCTGTACATGCACTTAAACAGTAGGAGATGTCTTTAGATTTCTCCAATTCTGCTCAAAGCATTTTAGCCAACACTTTAATTAAAAAGAGAAGAGAGCAGCTCTGAAGTCCAGCTGTTTCTGCAGATGCCTGTGAACACCCTCCAAATGACCTTTCTTTGCTTCCTAAGCATATGGATGTGTCTTTTCTTCAGATTTTCTGTTGCTCTGCCTGTTCTCTGTGAAGGTCACCTGGATGCCTCACATCAGCGGAATTTCCTGGGATAGATTCCTGTTGGGTATCTTTGCAGGCGGTGGTTCCCAGCACCAGTGTCCTGTGTCCATGGAATTTCCAAGGAGGATCCCAGAGACCCAGTGCTCTCCCTGGCCCTGGTTTCTCTTATTAACTGGGTTGACAGTTCCTGTTCTAGCACAAGCCAGTCCTGAACTGAATTCCTTTCTATTTTATTTAAGTATAAAAAGAGGTGACTTCTCTGTAACAAGCCAGTTGATTTTTTCCTTTGGATTTTGGATTGTGTGTTGGAGCTTGATGAGGCTTCAGAGACTTGAGCTGCATTTGCCTTAATATAACCTTCACCTTTGCCATATCTCCATGCCTATACTTCCCATAAGTTATGCAGGATTACAGAAGGACTTTATGGAAAAGCACTCATATTTCTTTTCAAGCTTGAGTCAGTTCCCATCCATAACATCTGTTGCCAGCTTTTCCATCGCCCAAAGCCCAGAACTTCAACCTCTTGCTAAGGCTAATAGGCTCACCTTTTGGCAACTGTTCAGCAGCTGATTTGCCCAGGGCTTGCTGCAATTTTCCATACTCTGAGCTTGGTGGAAGAAGGTGCTTTAAGAAACTGCCTACTTATCCTCCAGGCTGAATATTGAAGCAGGTGAAGAAATAAAGAGGAGTTTTCTGTTGGTATGAATATACTTCTGCAAAATGTAGACAGTAACTCTGTGGAAGGGCTTGTGTTTGTCATCTGCAGAGACCCTGCATGGAGCTTGCAGTGCTCTGAGCAGCCTCCCACCCACGTTTTCAAACTGTAGGTCCAGAGATGCTGTATGTTTTTCATTGTGGCACGACCTTGCTTTTTTGTCCTCGCCCATTCTGTTATGCTTTTGGCAGAGGGAAATTTTGAGATTTCCAGGTTACTTTTCCATCCTTCTTTGCCTCTGCAAAGAGATGATCTTTGAAATGTTCTCTGGCAGCATCTATATGACTGCTGACTTCACACACCCCCTTGGAATTTTAACCCAGCTTGCGGGTTTCAGGTTCAGACCTGAAGGCTTACTACAAATTTCTTCTGCTTTACTGCATTCCCTCCTATATAGTCCTCAACTCTACCTACCCAGTTATTCAGCAACCATGTTAGGCATGCGTATAGCTATATATGTATGTGCATATATATACTTAAGAAACCTCTTTGCCTGCTTTTGCCCAGATTGCTGCTCCTACAGCAGTAGCCACCTTGCCTCTGTCTTTCATCTTTGCTGTTCTACGGGTTATTTTGCCTACTTACTTTCCGAGCTTTTGAAAGGGTGCTGACCAGTTTTCAGGTGTAAATGCAAGTACAGTAGTACTCCAGAGAGCTACAGCACTCTGTTTTAGGAGTGATGGAAAGAGTCTTTTATCTTGGGTTTGCAACTGGGAATTGAGATAATCAAGTAATCAGCATAATGGCTTTGGAATTAGCAGGAGAAGCAGTCCTCCATCTCTCCTGCTTCTCCAGTTTACTGCTAGTGAGTTACTGGTTTAATCCTGGTTCATCAATGCTGAACTTTGTCATCAACCCTTGTGGATTTTAACCTTCCCGCCAGTTGTCCTGGTGCAAATGGGTATCTTTGCCCTCTGTGCATCTATCCTGCAGTTCCTGGCACAGCTCCCAGATGTAGTGCATTAGAGGAGATTTGGGGGGAGGGGGGTGAGCAGTTGTGCCCATGGGATAACAGTGGGCAAGCAGCTTGTCTCAATGTGTCAGCTCTCAGACTGGCACTCAGACAGCTCAGGAGAAAAGCCATTATATCAACTGGCTGAAAGCACATCAAATCTCAAAGGTAATTAACTGACTGTAAAGGCATTTATAGTGCGGTGCATGTAGGTACAAGTTTGGAGCGAGGGGACATGGCCATGGGCATGGAGCTTTGCCGGATGGAAAGCGTCACTGACATTCCCGTCCCTGCAGGTGAACAGCATATTTCTAAGCAAATTACTTAAAGTGTTTTAGTATTTCACCCCTTACAGAGCAGACCTGCATATACATAGGGGACTACCATTTGTGTTTCAGCCTAGGAGGAGACAAGACCAGTTTCAGCTCTTGCAGGAGCCCTGTGTGAACAGTGAGGATTTACCAAAAGCCATGCTAACCACTCCAGCACCGTAGACGTTTTTTGTCTGTCTGATGAGTGGTAGGATTTCGGAAATATTTTGTATTTATTTCAAAAGCTCCACTGGGCAGGACAATGAAGAGGCAGAGGGTGTGACCTGAAACACAAAAAGGAAATTGAATCTCCTGATTCATCATAGAACCACAGAATGGTTTAGGTTGGAAGGGACCTCCGAAAATCGTCTAGTCCAACCCCCCTGCAGTGAGCAGGGACATCCTCAACTAGATCAGGTTGCTCAGAGCCTTATCAAGCCTCACCTTGAATATCTCTAGGGATGTGGCCTCAATTACCTCCCTGGGCATCCTATTCCAATGTTTCACTGCCCTCATGATAAAGAATTTACTTCTAACATCCAATCTAAATCTGCCCTTCTCTAATTTAAATGTCCTGATAGGACATTAGAGGCTGTGTCTGGATTAGCTCAGGTCCTCTTAAGTAATGGAGTAGCATCAAAGCTGGATAATTTGACAGTATATTCCACCAGTTTTGGATTTGACAGCTCCATATTACGTGAAGAAGGAATCAAAAATACCAACCATCCATCCGTTTTTCTCTTGCCCTCTTACCTTGCAGACTCTTAAGTTTATGAGATGTGCTGGGAAAAAAACAAGAGCATGAAGGGAAGAGTAATACATTTTATTTCAAAACTGAGATTTATGGGGCCTGCTGTCTCTGGTTATTGTCTAATTGGATTAATGAAGCTCTAAAAATAGGAATATGTTGTTTTCCTTTGAGGAGGTAAAGTTAAAACATCTGGAAGATGTAGAAAAATTGAGATATGGTCCTAAACTACACGTGTGTTATAATAACATATAAATGATGAATTTTTCTATGTATGGGCTGGGGAAAGTTTGTGCTATACCACAGTTCAATGTCACCTTTTTTTTATGCTTCAGGAACCCCAGTTTGGTTCTACATGCAAATTGCACCTATAAGAAATGAACATGAAAAAGTGGTTTTGTTCTTGTGCACTTTTAAGGATATCACTTTGTTCAAACAACCGATTGAAGATGATTCAACAAAAGGTAAATATGAAATACACTATTATTTTTTATAAATAATGTACATGCTTAAACTCAGTCCTGTGACAGAGACACGTCATGCCTGTGATCTGTGTCTTTAATTCAGGAAACGTTTTGTGACATCTCAGAGTTTCCATGCCACTCTCCTAAATTATTGCTTAAAAAGATAAAAATCATCACAAGTGGAAATACCTGTAAAACATTTTGCCAGTCACAAGTCTTCTCTTTGTAATGTCACTACTTCTTTGCTGCAGCTGCCATTTGCTAAAAATTACAGTTTTGAGTCTTTTTAATGCTGTGGTGTTTTGGGAACCTTTTCTTACAAGGGACTGGTATCTTCTTTTCAGAAAACAGTTTCAGCTGCTTTGTACTGAGATGTTGATATTTCTCTCCCTCTTGGAGATGAAATGTGAAAGAAACAGCCTATTTGGGTCCTTCACTACTGGTCAGCAGTGAAGATTGCGTGGCAGTGGATGTCCTACTTGTTACTTAACAGTTGTTAGCGATGGTGTTTGAGATGTGCTGTCCTGTCATCCCCTAACAACCCACGGCCAGACCTGCAGCCTTGCACACAAGAGAATTGGTGAGAGGGATGCAGAGGATCTAGCAGCGTCCTCCGCTTTGCTCGTAAGACGCGTGTCTTGTATCAGGTTCACTAGTGTATCATTTTGGGTAAAATAACGCATGCTTACATAAAGAAGGGCATTTATGCTGCAGCATCTGCATCCCATCTTCACTTTGAAGTTGGCTACAGATGATTAATTCCTTGCTCTGTTTCTCTCTTCACGCTTGGAGAAGACTTCTCACGGAGAGCCGTGTGTGCTCTAAACTGTCTTCTTTAGAATAAACTTGGTGTCATTTGAATGCAAATAGGATTTAAACTAGTATCTTATGATCTAGATAGATCTAGCTTTATGTGTTTGGATAACTGAAAAGTAGATTTATAAAGGTAGACTTAAAATAAAATGAAAGACCTCTCTTCGGACTAACTCCAAATATGAGAATTTTTTTGTCTAGAGAATATTATCCATAAAGTTATAAGATCTTGATATAGGAATACCTTCTCAGCTGTAGTAGGATTTAGTGCCTCTACAATTTAATTAGCAACCTGCAAATGTTCCTTTATTTCACTTTCAGATCCATAATGTGAAATTCTTCTGCCTGGAAATAATCTGATTTTTTTCAGATAAGTGCCGGTTGATTGAAAGGGCTTTAATTGTAGAGGTCTGAAGGCATGGGACTGGCTCCTTGCTGCAGTGTATAAAATATATAGTGGGAGCTGATAACAGGAAAAGCCAGCCTTTGCAAAGATCCTCTTGTTGGATTTCCCATTTGATGCTTTCTTGGTGGTCCAACATGTACCTCACATAGACCCAGCCACCTGACCCCTCCATTTCTCTGGCTCTGCTCCAATTTCTGCGATACTTCGTTTCACTGAGGGGTGTGTTGCTGCAGGAGGACAGGGAAAACACGCTGAAGGTGGCTCTCAAATACACAAATGATTAATATTCCCTCTTTTGGATGCTTGGCCTGGGAGATTTGTACTCTGCTGCCTTCTGGGACAGGGGGAGCTTAGAATCCACCTGGCATCCATTATAGGAACAATATATGTTCCTATGGGAAAGAGCAATAGCTATGAAGTGCGCAACTTGTGTACTGCTGTTCTCCAGTGGCGGGTACTATTAGTTAAGATGCCAGGTATTAACTATGAACGTTGCAAAATACTGTCCGCAGCAGCCAGATGGGTTTGACTGCATGTTTAAAGAGCACTCACTTCTGTCGAAGTCAGACTTTAACACAAAAACAGCACACAAAACACTGTAGAAGGCAGTACAGCCACATCACTCAAGTGCCTTTAAGGCATAAGACTGGAGTCGTAGGAATTTGCTTTGATTAGAGCATTGATTAACATTGATCAATACATCCAACAAGCACCATGATTGAAAATCACTGAACCTGATTTTTGTTCTGCTTTTGCATAAATTGGAACTTGTCTTTTATATTCTTCATATAAAAAAAAAATATTCAAATATTTGCACCATTTTACCACAAGGATGGGAAAACAGCACTATTGCATTACCCTTTGTGTCTCAACTGGGTGGATCTGCAGGGTCCCATGGCACTGGGATCACAGTTGTTTTGTCAGTTAGTGTTATGAGAGATACATAATTCATTGTCCTTGCAGATAACGTTACGGTGCGCTTAGAAGCTGCCAGGCCACTTTCTTTTTGAATTACGAGATTGGTAAACATATACATTACAATTTAGTGGAAAATTTTTAAACTTTTGTAAAAAGCATTTCAGTGAAATACTGCTGTTAAGTGCTGGTATTGAAAAGGCTATTTTTTTTTTTTCTTTTTTAAAAGAAGGATATTTCTTCAGAAATTCTGCCAGGACCATGCAATACATAATACATAAGTAACTATGTTGCAGATGAGTTACTGTCTATTACTTATGGGAGCAGTAAATTTGAGATAAAAAATTCAATAGAAATAAAATATTGATGCCATTATGCAATAATCTCTCTGTACCAATATATTCTACGCTGTCTGAAGGTATGTTGCTTTGTTGTGAAGCTTCGGTATATCACATTCCTAAGAGGTGCAAGGATTTGGTATTTAAATCATAACATGGGTGTATCTACACTGCAAGGTGTCTCTGTGTCCTGGCTCCTGGAAATAAATCATATGGCTGGGTTTTCCAGATTTGTCTGTGGTGGCTGCAATGCGGTCGGCATCTCGTGTAGCTCTTGCAAGGGAACAGCGGTTTTGGGGGACAGGGAGGAGTTGTGCCAGTGCTGGGAGTGCAGAACTGCTCAGAAGTGTTGAGGAGCTTGTAATATTTGTGAAACCAGGACGTACAAATTAAAAAAAAAAAGGAGTTATCTTACTACAAAACACGTTGCAAGGGAGAGGTGGGATTTTTTTCCCAATGTGGGCTCAAAACCGTGCTTGTTTACAGGCTCAGTACTGCCAGTAGAGTTGACATCACCCTGCGTGAGCAAGGGGAGCTGGAGAGGTCTGGGGCACTGCGGCAGATGGTTGGTGTCTCTGCTTACCTGTGTTCTCACCGTTCGCTGGGTGTTCATGCTGTCAGAAAGGAGGACGAAGGGAAGGAGGAGGAGCAGGCTTTGTTTGCAGGAAGGAGTAAAAGTACTGAAAAATTTTCCCAGTTCACGCAGGGAACTGAATTTGTTGCCATCCAGAAAGCTGTTGAAGGTTACTGGACTGAAAGCAAGACTGAAGAAAAGGGGTACTTAAAAGCTACCTTCCTCTAATAAAATACAGTGGCAGAGGTCAAAATCCTTGTTTTCTGAGTGGGTACAGGTAGTTTGACACTAAAGATTTGACTGACTTGTTTTCTGGTTACCCGTGCTGATTATCTGTTATTGCTGGGTGATGTGTGGGAGACCTCTGATATATATAGCAATGTATCGGTGACCAAACAGTGCTGTTGTATCATCGTAAATGGAAAATTACTGAAAAAGTGTCTAACTGTGCAAAAGTGCAAAGAAAAAAACAAAACCAAAACAAAACCAAAAAACAACCAAAACCCAACAAACCACCCCAGCATCTCGAGTAGAAGCAGTAGATGATAACGGATGACAACAGTAGATGATAACATCAAGAAGATGATAACAGAAGGAAACATCAGCCACCTGATTGACGTGTTCACTCCGGGGTGAAAATGCCACCAGCTGTTGTGTAGGTCTAGAGGGTAGGGAGAACATTCTCTGTTGACTTAGTTGGTGATTTGTAGTGCCCCAGCTTCTGAGTCGGTGGCTGGATGAGCTGTGCATAGTGGCAGTGTGGATGGAAGAAGGGGCATGAGAATTTGCGATGGGGCGGGAGATGTCACAGGAGTTGATGGCTGCACTTAGTGGTCACTGGGACAGTGCCTTATTTTCTCCTGAAGGGGCTGTGCTGTGTTTCTGTCATCGCTTTTTCTTTCCTTTTCCTGTTCCTCTTTGGTGATAGAAACATTTGTCTGACCTGGATTCATTACTTAGCCGTGGGTCCTACCTGTGGTGTTGAATGGCCAGATCCCCAGGTGTCCTGGCTGAGTGTCTTACCCAGCAGAGGTGGAAGGCCATTGCAAGCATATGAAAGATCGTATATTATGTATTTTCTTCCAGAGAATAAAACCTGAAGAATTTTTTTTAATGTTTGTACCATTGTAGGGTCACAGTTGGATGTTTTTATCAGCTTGCTGTGCTTTTATTCTGTCTTTACCCAATGGTCTTTTAAAAACATCTGAAGACTATCAATCCCTCCAAAGACACACAGTGGTAATAATCTTATGTTTATCTGACAGAAAAAAATGAAGCCATTTTTCTAGGCCCTATCTATTAGAAGGGCAAATGGGGCCAGTTAAAATGTTAACACTGTTTGAAGCCAGGAGTGCTGTAGATTATATTGAACTGAAAGTTTAAGGTAGAAAAAAAAAAAATGGCATTTTTTTTCTTGATAATGGAGTTTCACCAAGTTCGCTTAGTTGTACTGTGGCTGTATTCTTTATTATCCTCAGTGAAGAAAAAATGTGGCTTTTAGGTAAACTTGGAAGTTTTTTCAGCTCTGATTCTCACTGGTTATCTTGAGTCTCTTTTGAGTGAAATATCAGGCTTGTCATCTGCTGTAAGTGATTGGGAAGTCCTGGTGAACACGAATAGGGTGTTGAATTAGGATGCAACGCTGTGTTAATGAGGCCCCCTACAACTCAGGACTATGTGCTATTAACAGATGGGATCAGGAGACTGCACAGCAGTATCCTGAAGTTGTTGGGCTTTTTTTTTGGCTGTTTCTTTGCCCCCCCCCTGCCCCTTGGTCGAGCCAGACTTTGATAATCAAGACTGTCTGGGACAATGGTGTAATGCTTCCAGTGATATAACTCTTTATGGTTATATAACTTTATATAATGATACAACTCTATCTCGGAGTGTGACAGGGCTATAAAAAGTGTAGCAGTTGCAGAAATATGCACTTATGCTTGCTAATCCTTACTAAACCTATAATTCTGATCCTTTTTTATCTTTAATAAGTGCAAGTTATTAAGCATATATAACTAGTTACACATGGGAACTTTTTTCCTTGAGGGAGTATCAATCCTGGTGATAATAGAAGAAGTGGGTGGAGGGATTAGAGCATGAAGATGAGGTTTCTACCTTCAGCTGAAGCACAGTGTACCCTGTTGAATACCTCACCTTGACAGTAATCCCTATCAGTAATTGAACAGGTCACAATTTGGATATCCCTACCATGGTTTTATTGCACTTTTCCATGGCTGTAAAAACAACGGTCTTGGTGCAGTAGAGACCTGCTTGTTCTGGTGCTGTTTCCTATTGCTTTGATCTGCAGTTTCACCAGCCATCACCAAGGAGATCACCTCCATCTCTTCATTGTCCCCTGAGTATCGCAGGCAGGGACACCTGGGCCTTGAAAAAGGGCACTGTGAGAGATAATGAGGGAATTGGTCATTTGCCAGGACACCAGGTGGGCTTCAAGCATCAAGAGTAGACAACTCAAAAGGAGAGATGCTAAGATACAGTCTCTTGGTATTTGAAAATACCTCTTTTGGATGGTCAAAGCTTGCTAGTAACCAGGAAGACCTTCCGAAGTCACTTTGCTCCTGTTTCTGTAGGGCACGCATCCCCATTACTACCTTCAGCGACATGCTGGCGGCACTTTAAGAGACACTGCAGAGGGTGAACTGTCACAAAGAGGTAGCAGCTTCCTCACTCCTATGGATGCTCCAAGATCTTATTTCTCCCCCTCTCCCTCACCCCTTCATGCTTTGCAGCTCTCAGACACCCACCATGATGAAGATGAGAGAATTTCCAACTAAATAGGCTGTTTAGTTTCCTTCACAGAAATCAAGTACTTTTCTGAATCTGGTATTGCCTTTTGAGGCCTTTGTGTACTCCATCAGCAACCCACAATGTGCATTAACCGTCTGTAAATTTCTAGAAGTTTAATGCACAATGAAAAAGAAATCCCATTGAAATCAAATCTAACCCTGTGAGAGATTGAATTAAACTGGAAATTGATCTTTAAAGCAGTAACTGTAGATGAATACACTTTCTATGTAGAAAACTGAACACTAATAGCCATATATAAAATAATAAGTATAGAGAGTTTAAGAGACTAATCTTTGTATCACAGGGCATTACATTTCACGAAGTCACTCCTCTGCTGAACCCCTGAACTTGTGTGTAACTAAGCCGACCTCTGTAGAAAAACATCCAGTATTGATTTAGAAGTCTCAAGAGACTGAGGATCCACCGCATTTCTTCATATTTTTTCTTACTTTTTCATTATACTTTTGGCTTTGCAAAAGCGTTGTATTTAAATTAACCTGGCTTCAGCTTCTTGCAGTGACATCCTCATCCATTTTTACCACTGTGCAAAAAAAGTCTCATTAAGGCACTTACACATATAAGCAAATCATCACTCCACCTTCTTTTGATAAAGTAAATTAGTTGAGCTCCTTAAACCTCTGTCAAGCCTGAATTTGGAAGTCTGGTGATGGCAGATACATAGACATTTTAGCTGCACTTTAATCCAGCTCATTGGCAGCAGTAGTGACGAAGCCGTGGCGGCGGCATGGATTTCAGTTTCCCAGGTCCCCAGTCAGCTTCTGCAGACAATATTGTAGCCAGGTGAGTTCACAGCTAGCTCCTCAATATTGCCTGTTGCTCAGACTCCCCAAGACTACCTCTTACTGTTGTATATCCAAGGAGTAGGTGACGTTTTGCCAAAGCAAACCACACACCAAGACCTCTGGATCCTTTTCAGAGCTATTAGCCAGGGATGTTTCCCCCTCTTGTGCTGGAGACACCTCTTATCTAGATTTCCCATTTCCATTTAAATCACATTTTAATGGCACATGCCAAGTTATCAAGCACATCATCCTGCATGACTGTCCTCACTACTGTTTAACATTCCTCTAATCTTCCTATCATCTGGGTATTTTATCAGTCATTTTATAATGACTTTCAAGCTGTAAAGCACAGTACAGAAGGGGACCTGTCCACAGGGGTCCAGAAGGCTCTCAGTAATAGATTTTTACAGTTTTCCACTACTCCTCATTTGCTATCTGCCAGGTAACAAGTTCTTCATCCATTTAACTTGTAATTTACTGAACTGCACAATCTCAATATTTTGTCAAGAGCATCAGTTCAGTGAAGATTACTGAACAAGAGGATTTGGCCAACCTGTGGCTCTCAGGTGATGCAAGTGCAGCACCAGGCTGAGGTGATGTTACATGATGAGCGCTGTGGCTGTGCCGATTTGGCAGCTGGTGGGTTCTTGGCCGCAGGTGCGAGCAAACCAGGAGCAGCTGCTCAGGTTGTCATCAAGTCCACCTTGCTGCCCAACCCCAGCAAGGGAGCAGTGGTACAGGGAGCTGCCCTGGCTTGTGCCTCTCTGGCGTACGTCATACATATGCTGTGGCTCCGTCTGACCATTGCATTTGGCTTGCAGCTCATTCTGTCAAGGCGTTTGGCCGTCTTCCTGAACCAAATTTATACTCTTATTGAATAATGAAATTAACGTTGTAGGGCATTTTACATCATTCTGTATTGACAGCCATTCATTATGTTCTTTTTTATTCAACATGTTGAAATTCAGGTTGTCTTTTCTTTCATTTTGCCTGGAGTTGAGATCAAGCTGAGCACCCTGTAATTACTTGGGTCAGCCTGTTTGCCCTTTCTGCAGATGGGTGCGGAAAGCCTTTTGGTCATACTCTGGCAGTTCTTTAAAAACTTCATTGTTACTGTAATAAATCTAACCAGAGAAGGACTTTTTTTCCGTAAGTCCTTAGCTTTCCATGTCCATTCTTGCAAGCAATAATTACTTATTCACACACTTACTGTTCCCTCTTTCTTCCCATCCCTGTGTGCTTTGTTGTATACCGCTTTTCTAGCGGCTGCCTTCCTTTTGAGTCTGAGCTTTTGTCTGGAGTAGCCCTTATTCCTTGGCCACTGAATGGCACCATTTTGCTGTTTGACAAACTCCTAATAGCCAAGTGTCTGAAACTTACAGTACTTAGTCTTTTGTTTTGGTCTTTTTTTTTTCTTCACAAAAATTTGTTCCTGTTTTCATATACTTCCGGGAAAAAAAATCCTTGATAGTCCCATGTGTGTATAAAGTATTGTTTTAATTGCAGAAACATGAAAATTAAGAAGTTGTGCACTGTAAATTTACATCTATGTCAGATTTAATTTAAAAATACTTTGTATACCAAATGTAGCGTAGTAGTGTATAAATCTTAGCACCCTTCATCAGTAGCTCTCAAAATGGCTTGCAAAGTAGGTCATTAGCATTATCTTCATTTTAAGGAGATGAAACAAGCTCAGAGAGGTAAAGTGATATGCCCAAGATTGCCTGTTGGTTCTTCATCCATTTTGAGCTCCCCTTTGGTTGCAGTGGGTGGATGGTAACTGGGAATACAGCGCTGGACAAGGCCAGAGGTCAGGTGTAAAAATTATGCCAAGACAGTGTGCTGCATTATCAGGCAGCTGAATGGACAGAATTTCAAATTAGGAAATTTATTCTAATATTTTGTAGCACATTTGAATAGACTCTGGGTTCCATGAATAGTATTACTGCATCATGGGAGTGATTGAGCTTTGCTTGACTATTACTCTGTTTATTCAGAAATCCCATTTATGCCTCTCTCTCAAAACCCAGGATGATTTAAGTTTTTCAGAGAGACAATGAGCTCTTTCAGCCATACTTTACCTTCAATAGAGCAAGCAACCAGCCATTACAATGATCTTCCTGTCTGAACATTTAGAAGTAGTTGAGATTTGTAGATGCTAACGATGCAAAAGGATGATCCAGGTTATCAATTGAATTCCCGATTGCCTATTTCTGAGCGATGCTGGCTCTTCGCTTTTGTGGGCAAGTCATAGAGTAAATATTATTTAAGCATTCTGCATGTTAACTGTTTCGTGCTCCACAGTGAGAGGAGAACAACCACCTTCCCATGATCTGGAGGTGTTACTTCTACTCCTGCAGGCAGGAATCAACACGAGCACTGCTGTAATTACTCTTTGCAGCTGTTTTTGACACAGATTACCATTCCTAACCCAAGTGTTTTCACTGCAGTCTAAAGTATTGGATAGTTCCCTGTTACACTGATTTAAAAGCCATCATTATTTCTGATCCTTTTAAGATCAGACAGAACCTTGAGGAAAAAGGTTAATTGCAGCGCAGTAATGCTACACTAAGGTTTTATTAGGGGAAACTGATCATGTGTGGATTTTTCAGAGCAGGTGCACTGTAAAGAACATTAACATTTCACCTTGAGATTTTTAAACTCTTCATAAACTCTGATGTATGAATTTAGCTTTAAAAGAACAGAATATAGTTTATGAAATAAAGATTTTCTTTCATTGTGGCTGCTAGCTAGGTGGCTAAATCCATATTTGGACCTGTACACAAATCTAGTTAGAGAGACTGCAAATTTTCAACTCCTAATTAAATTATGGGGAGAATTTGAAGGGATTTCTCACTTTCAGATACTTGCATTTGAAAATATTTGCTGTTACCTTTGAAGGCAATGAGTAGGCTTACTGACTGCTGAGGCTTGTACAAGGAAGGTGATTTAAGCACTGGTGGAGCAGAAGAGCTAAAGTTTTTTTCACTCAGTAGGCTGTGCCTGGGCGGAGACTTCTCCCTGGTGGAGGCAAGTGCCCGAGTCTGAGCCAACCCCTTGGCCAGAGCGTCTGTGTGTGACACACACCAGGATTTGCTCCTTGATGCATGTGGGAGTGCCATCAGGAGGCCCTCAGTTTTGAGTGGAGTCTAGCCAATTCTCTGCCTGCTTTGTCACCTCAGGAGGAATCAGAGGGATGTGAAGGTTTTGTCTCCAGGTAGCCATTAGGAAGAGGTGATTCTGTCCCATCACTTCCGCTCAGGGAAGCCTCCTTTGCTGCTCTTTCTTTGGATAACTTTTACCCTAGTCCTTTTTATGCTCTGCCATCCACTGCAACAGCATCTGTGACCTGGATGATGTGTGTACTTACTTAGAGTAGGCTGCAGAGAAGAGAAGTGGATGTTGGAGGTGGATGAGAGAGTTTGTTTACTGGGTCCATCTGCAGGATGTATTAATGGGAAGGAGATTGGTGACCAGAAGGGCAGGGAGTAGAGGTCCCTATGGCAATGCAAGAGCGCGGTTCGCAGAAAGTCCCTGAGCACAGAGTAAGCAACGAGCGTGGCAGTGGAGTGGAGCTGTTAGGAGAGCAGCTGCTGCAGAGCTGTTCCCATCCCATCTGTCCCATATAAAACATAATGATTGATTCAGGATCTCAGGAAGAAATATGTGTGGGCATAATACTAGTCTTTTTGAAGGAGTAACTGATGGAAAGGCACATGCTATAGTGGGTAAGAGGGTCTGGGTAAGATAGTTTGGACTTTCTGATGGTAGAGGAATAATAGGATAAAGTTCTACAATGGAAATACCATTTGCCCCTTAGACACCACATAATTTCTGCAGTGGTGTATGAATCTAGAGATGAGTGAGCGTCTTATGCCCATCTGGAAAGCTTTTACTCCTCTGAGGAGGTGTTCAGGAGCTCTGTCTGCTTTATTTAACTATTGTCTACCTTCCTTTCATGCTCCTCCGCTCCCTCAGGCATCCTGGCACAACATGAACAGCTGCAACTTATGTCATAGCATCTAAGGTTTGAAAGAAATACCAATTTGCTTTTAAAAAATAGTTCCTTACTCCTGGGTTTTTTTTCCTCTTTGCTCAGTCTTTGTGCAAAGTACACCTCCAAGTCATCCCCAGCTCAGTTAGCCCTGTGGTCAGAAGGCTGTCAAATTGGCAGTCCTAATTAGAGCGAGAGACGTGGAGAATATTTTGTGGATGTAAAATATTTGATTGCGACTAAAAGGAGAAAGTTGCATGCTTGGAAGGCAGCATTACAGCTGGGCTAAGGCAGAGACTAATTTAGTTCGTGTCTTGCCTTCTTCATGCTCTATTTTTGTAATTGTATGGAGTTGTTAAACCTGCGTCTTCAATTTATAGAGAATGCAGGAATTTTAGTTTGAGTAATGGATAGAAAATAGGGCATATATTTGTTAGGCTTCTGTTTAAGAACAGACCCTTGTTTTGGATCGTGAGAATGAATGCAGATCATGAGGGGTTTTCTTTAAAGATGGGGTGCAAATTATTTCTTTCTGTATGTTATTCCAGAAATTTCTATTTGAAGTAGTTAACATCTTCCTCTGAAACGTCCGAGTTATCTTGTAAGGAGGAGCAGCATTGGGCCTGATCTGATGTGTGATCTGATGATGTTGCTTTTGTTCCTAAGAATTTGAGGGCAATGGTGCGAGGGCAGGGTATTATTTTTCAAGTGGTGCTGTGGAAGAAAGATGCAATCCAGCTGAGCTGAAGAGAGCATCAGAAATGTTGCTTTTTCTCACGAGTAGTTTGTTTTGTGGTTGGTTTTTTTTTTCCTCTTGCACCTGCTATTTGTGCCGTTCCTTTCCTCCTTCCAGATTGAAAATATCTGTGAGAACAGGCGGTCACTAATACATGGGATAAAATTATCATTCTTTTCAAGTCTCTGTCTATAGAGGAAAAGAAAGGAGAGAATCGTTTGAAGAAACATTGACAGCAGTAGGCAGCTATGCAAATTTTGCCTGGTCTATTTAAGCACGCACATTGGTTTTAAATATAATTCTGAACTTATCTGGTCTACAACAAGGTCAACAAACAGAGAAATGTACCCTATGCAGATTATTTCAGACACGAGGCAGCCTGTATACATTTTCACCATCCCACTCATACCCCAGCATCTTGCTGTTGCTATGTTTTTAATTCTCTTGGGTTGTAAAGAGGAAACAAAAGAACTTGGTACTTTTTCACACTATTGCAAGATGAATAGATTAGATCAGGTAGAATAATGCTGGACTTTGTGCTGAATTAGAAAAAAAGTCATGTTAGCGTATTCTGTACCTCCAGTGTCCAAAGTCATGGGCTTCACAGGGCTGAAATAAATGTGAAGTGTCTGAATGAGGCTGGAAGGACTTTTTGCAAAAGGTCTGATCTAGCACAAAGCAAAGCTTTGGTCTTGTTGGAGAAAGGACATGATGAAATGGCTTGCCCTGTGAAAAGAAGAGGTCAGAGCAGATGAACAGGGTGGTAACCTTGAATGCTAAAATGTGTGGCTTCTTTCTTTCACATGACATTGATGATCTCACCAAGGTAGAAAGAGAGTATTTGGAAAAAGTCATAGTTCTTCCTTTCTGGTTTTTACAGCAAAAGGATTGCTGCTGTATGGTGTGTGTCTTACTCCTCCAGCTCCTTGTGGTACATCTTCCCCAACTTCCCCAAACTTTCTATATTTGTGGTTAATGCAGAGCAGATGTTTTTGTTCCTTAAAACAGTAGCGAGGGGTTTCTTACCATTCTTACTGGATTTGCTTTTATAAGAGGAGAGGCATTTTTAAACCCCATATTTTTGTTAGTGGGATCTCTCAGCCTGTGAAGCATGGTTGGGAAGGATTTCTAGAGAGTACATGGAGCCATCTCCTGTCATTGCCAGCCCCTGACTCTTCTCTAGTACTTGCCCGACGTCTGGAGGTGATTGACCACCTTCCCAGGGGAGAGTTGCTCTGATTCTCGCCGTGGGGTTGCAGTGTGCCAGAAGCAATTGGCTGGCTGCTCTGTGGCCTCCAGCAATTACGAGAAATGTCGGGGCAGAGCTGTCACGATGCTGTTAATCGTGCTCACCTGCTCTTTGAAATGATCATCTAAGAAAGATAAAGAACAGTTCTGACTTTAGTCTTAAAGCTGTCTCCTTGCCATAGTTTTGTAGACAATTAAGAAAAAGAAAAGCACAAGATAGGATTTTTTGTTTTTCTTGTTTTTTTAAGAAACTAATAGTTCATACTCTGATCGCTATAGTCTCTCTTGACCTTATTTAATACAGAAAGTGCATGTTCCTAATTGAGCATCCCTGTAAGCTCAAGAAGCATGATGCATATCCAAATTTCATTTGTAAGGTTTAGATTTGAAAAGTAAATAAAATACTTCTATGTTTTAACTTTTCCCAGTACATTTTTATGTGAATTTTGGTCATATATAAAGCCAGACGTAAATGGTTTGTGCTATGCTGATGATGTATCGAGATATTTAGATCTGTTCTGTTCACTTAATGAAGAATAATGGATTTACATTTGTGTGAATGTGATATATATGTAGTAAATTGCAAAGCTAAATTGTGAAATTTTTTTTTTAAGTTTTATTGTCATGTCTGTTCTCTGCTTTTCATTTTCTCTACCTCAGAGCTTCACCTAACTTTCCAAGCCCCTTATTCCTATCAGACTCTAGGTATTTAAAAATAAATCTAGTGCACATAGAAATGTTGTGTTTCCTTTCTCAGAAGTGGTATATCCTCCAATTTTCACCTACTCAACATTCAAGTTAAATAAAAGTAAAACCTTCTCCTGAACCTGTTTCCTGTCCATAACCTGTTTGATGTTTTATACACACCTGTGTAGTAAAATACCAGGTTATACCCAGCTAGATGAAATGTTGAGATCTCCTTCAGCGCTCTCGCGGAGACATTTCTTTGCCACAGATATTTGGATTTTCAGTTTTCCTGCTTAACGCTGAGGTGCTACTCTGCTTAAACCCCTGGCATTTTCTTTGCTACTGCCAATCTACCTCACCCATTGACGCATCAACGCCAGCTGTCACATTTGGGCATTTTTCCAGCAGGAATGGCTTGATGACACGTTCCTGAGTCAGTGCTGCTGTCAGTAACAAACTCTGATTGCTCCTTTCTGAACGCTGCAGAAAGAATTTCCCAGGGGTGGCCCAGTGTGTGGGTCTCAAGCTACCATTAAGGCAGCTGTTTATCGTTAGTTTAAGAGCTAAATGTATTCCTTAATGCCGTTTCAAATCTTGTGCTTAATCTGCCTTTTAAGTCTTAATGACTTTTTTTTTTTGTCTGAAGCATTGCTGTTCATGCAGACATGAATTCTGTTGAATTTTTATTTTTAATTTTTTGAGTTTTAGTTTTGTCCCTGAAGTCTAGTTGAGGCAAGAAACAGTAAAGACTTAAGGATCAGACTTTTGGGGCTGCTCCAGTGCCCCTGAATCAGCAGGAGCCTTTCTGTAGCTGGGGAGGATTTTCCTTCAGCAGGATTTGCAGACTTAGGAAGCCTTTGCATTAACTTCAGTGGCTTAAAATAAGATTTCAGCAGTGGAGTAACTCCCCAGAAGGCTGAAAGCACAATGTGATCCCTTCAATACAATGTCTCCAAAAGGCAAAAGAAAGAACGAGCCAGAGCATTTAGATTTTTACTCAGATTTGCTTGTAGTTGCCTTGAAGCAGCGATATTTTTCCTCTTTTTCAAGATTTTTAAGCCTGGAGTGTGAAGCTGTTCTGTGCGGGTATTTAGAGAAACTGTTCAAGTCTGAGACTTAATATCAGTGAACACGAAGGAGATTTACTGGAGATAAATGAGATCTGAGTACTTCTGACACAATTTCCTTCTTTCCCACAGGATGGACAAAGTTTGCTCGGTTGACACGGGCCCTGACGAACAGCCGGAGCGTTCTGCAGCAGCTGACACCGATGAACAAGGCCGAGGTGGTGCACAAACACTCCCGCTTAGCTGAAGTAAGTGGGACAGACACCGGCCCGCTCCCTTTGTAAGGCAG
Organism: Baryphthengus martii; assembly: GCA_013396935.1. NCBI lineage: Eukaryota > Metazoa > Chordata > Aves > Coraciiformes > Momotidae > Baryphthengus > Baryphthengus martii. The sequence goes on along the minus strand of VWZK01011434.1, from coordinate 450,427 downwards.
GGAGAGATGGGGGAAAAAACAACCCTAATTCCCATGAATCAATAATATTTTTAGGGGAAAACATTTCCCAGCTCTGTTTTTCAACCTCTCCTCTGCTCTTCCTAAAGCGGCACTCTGTGCCAAGCCCACAGATCTTGCTTTTTCAGTCATGAACACAGGTTCTTTAGGTCGCTTTTACTTACATGGCCCTATTTCTGTGCATGCAATTCTCAGTTTGCTGGTTGTTGCTTAACTTGGGGTGCACAGTGTGCTCCTCTACTTGCTGTCGCACAGCGACACGGAAGCAGACTTGATGTCCTTGAGCCCTGTGGATGGTCATTGAATCTCCCAGGGAAATGGGATTGTTTGAGAAACCTTTTTGGAAGTATCCCTTTCAGGGTCCCTGGGATTGTACAGGCCCACTGACTACCTTTATACCTTAATCTCAACTTTCTTGCCAAGTCATTCCTGCAGTATTTTGCTCATCATTTATTTCTTCAGAACTGATGAAATGAACTCTTCGGCAGGTTGCAAACATCTCCTTAACAGTGCAGATGGTGCAACAAGTGAATGCCTTCAGGTTAACTGATGAAACAGAGGTACTGCTTTCATCTTCATGTCCTTTAGTAATGAAAAATATACGGGTCAAAAATATATGGTCAAAATACATGGGCTACTGAAAATAACAGCCCTAGCCACCTTGTGCCAGAAACCTTGTCCTGGGTTCAATGCTAAGAACGGGTAGCAGCTTTAAATGTCCTTTTTTCTCCATTCCCTATCTGATTTTAGTGGACTGGGATAATAAAATTTCTACTTAAAGTCAGAGTGGAAACCCACAGTTTTCAGGTGTCTGCAGTGTCATATTTTCCCATACCAGCAGCTTGTCTGACTGCTCAGTTATTTTCACATTTTGCTTTTCTAATTGATGAGTCTAGAGAAGGGAAGACTGGAGAAGATATGTTAACAATATTCAAATAAGTCTAAAGTAGTTGCATAGAATGAGGGAGGAAATTGTTCACCAGGACCACTTTAACTAGAGGAGAAACAACGGCATTAAGTCACAGCCATGAAGATTTAGATCAGGCAGTAGAAAAGCTCAAGTAACGGAGAAGGTTGTATTCGGGAAGAGGTTTCTTGGACGGTGTGCTACCTCCTCTCTTACAAGTCATTTAGAGCTGCAAAGAGCTTTGTAGGAAAAGTGCTGTGAGGAATACAGACTGCATGGAGGTACACCATCTCTGGACAGGCCCCATTTTCCATACTTCTGGGTCTAAGGAGGAGCGTTATCATCGCAGCTCATCCCTAGCAGAACGTACTGCCCACTTTTATCAGGCTTAACAGCTATTAGCTATTTTCTATAATTCTATAATTTTCATTAGTTGTACACAAGAATAATTCAGAGAGTCTGTGATGAATGCAGCTGACTAACAAGAGATTGTGTATTCTTTAGTGGCTTAAAATTAAAAATTCATGCAGCATGAAAGAAATAATCATTATAGTTCAGTGGTCTCCACAGCCACTTGCCACCCACTCACCATGTCGAACTCAGCATGATATTATGTTAAGAATAATAATTATGCTTTTACAGTATCATGGGAGCTGCTAAGCACTCCACCACCAGAGGCATAGGGAACTATCAAGCATATGTTCATCACATTTGACTTGAGCCCTAAGTAGCTTATTATTCCAGCTATAATGAGACTGGATCCAGCTTCTGCCCCAGTGAACAAGACAGGGAGCAAATAGGTCTGGAGAAAGCAAGGGAAGAAGTCCCAGTCCTGATTTATCATTAAAAGTAAAGTGTTGATCACAGATGAATCCGAAGAGATAACTGGAGATAATGAGTCAAAGCCAAAATGGTGTGCTAAATGCAGGGGACAGTTTTGACATTGAAAGAAGTTTCATGGATTTGCACAGAGGCTGCTGTATCAATCTTTGCTTTTATTCCAGGGAAGGACCCATGACTCCACCAGTGAGTTCATTGCACTGCAATGGCGAGCTGAACCTTGCCCATTGTTGGGTTATATGAGGGTTGTTAGCGGGTCTTGTCCAGGTCACTGAGAAAGGGACTCCTGGAAGATGATATTTTTATGAGTCTCACCAGGGGTTTTGCATCTCTGAGGGTCTCTGATGAGTGCCCACGGGACCCACTCACTGTAGCATTAGTGTTCAGCTGGAGCTCAACATGTGGCTTTGTGTTTCACTGAAGCTGGTGTGATATGAAGCTGTTGGCAAAGGGAGCAGCCGTGGGCTCCTGGACGTCTCTGCTGCAGTCTTGCTGCTGCTGGTGTAATGGGACTAGTGATTTTCTGGCCACAGGATAAATTTGTGCATCTCAGCCGACTCTGGAAAGCAAATGGCTAACTAATGTAACAATAAGTTAGTTTTTCATCATATCAGTTTAACTGACTCCTTGCAGGTTGTGATTGCTAAATCTGACCAGAGAGAGAGTGGGAACATGTAGGCAGAAACAGATTTGCATCGCATCAGGTTACATCTGATTGGGCCAGATTAGATATGTGGGGAAGCCTCCAACCCAGAGTGAGAGAGGCTGCTGTTGTCCCTTGGATATTTCTGAAGAACAGATTTTCAGTAGAGCCAGACTTTGGCTATCTGATCTCAGGAACAGATTTATCATTCGGAGGGCTGGAGCACCGCTGCTATGAGGACAGGCTGAGGGAGTTGTGTCTGTTCAGCCAGAAGAGAAGGCTCTAGAGAGACCTTCCAGCGACCTTCCAGCACCTGAAGGGGCCTACAGGAAAGCTGGGGAGGGACTTATTTTGTAAGAGTGTGTGATGATAGGACAAGGGGCAATGGTTTTAAACTGGAGCAGGGTAGATTTAGATTAGACATTAGGAAGAAGCTCTTTGTTATGAGAGTGGTGAGACACTGGAATGGGTTGTCCAGAGGAGTTGTGGACACCTCATCCTTGGAAGTGTTTAAGAGCTGGCTGGATGAGGCTCAGAGCAACCTGGTCTAGTGGGAGGTGTCGTTGCCCATGGCAGGAAGCTGGAACTAGATGATCTTTAAGGTCCCTTCCAAATCAAGCCATTCTATGATCTTAAAAATAAGATTTCAAAGAATTAATGGCGAATCTATATCTGTGGCTTTTGAGTTCATATTCTTAGCTGCTGTACTGTTTATTCAGAGCCATTTAACTTACTCCTTTTCATTGAGGAAGCATCCTGTGTTTGATCATTTTTACACATATGGGACTGCTATCTGCAATCCAACTGTACCTGCAAATATGGTGCATGAGCTCCAATATGGGACAGGTGTAGAGCTGAAATGAGTTTTAAAGTTACTGAAATTATTTATTTTATCTCACACGGACTTCAGATCCCCAAATGTAAAAGGTGTTAGTAGTTCCAAAATACACATGAATCTTTCAATTGTCAGCATGATCTGTTGCCATGTTGTGCGTTCCTTTGTGCTTTTGTTTCTTGTGTTGAACCGTGATAAGGGGTAATTAGATTAGCTGGGAGAAATGTCTTAAGTGAATTTGGCTTGGTTCCTTTGCAGTGTTTCCAGTTCCACATTTTACAAAAGTGCACATGCAGGAGATTACAGTCCTATGCAAAAAAAAAAATAAAAAAGGAAAAGTAATTACGAGAAACAAGTTCAGTATTACTAGTGGGTTCTCTTTTATAAGAGCAGTGACTTTTTTAAGGAAGTGAGAAGGGAGTATGATATTGCCAGGGTGTTAGGGCAGAAATTGTGCACACAGTGCTTCACTTTGGGAGGTCAGCCAGCAAGGCTGAAGTCTCATTTACCTTTGATAGGGTGTTGTTCTGACTCAACAGTAGTTTAAAAAAGAGGTCAAGGATGAAGGATTAGTCTTGTAACACTTCCAAATATGAATTAATATTCATGTTCAGAACTGCAGAGCATATGCTGGTGTGGCAGTACCCACAACCTGTTTGTGGAGCCTCTTTGCCCTTGCTTTTGGCATGGTTTCCCTTCAGCCTGTCTGCAAAAAGCTCCTTTTTTGCAAGAGTATCCTTAGATGCTCTAATGCTCCCCTTCATTGAGTGGTACCTGCCGCCACATGTTCTTAAACCATCAGATAACGTAGAACCTGCAAGTTGACTTGCAGTGTCTAGTGAACACAGTCCTGTCTTTGTGCCGCTCCTTACAGAAATCATAAGACCCTTTATTGGATCATATTAATTGGAAACAGTAACACTTGCTTTGCTGTCTTTTACAGGTTCTCCAGCTGGGATCTGATATTCTTCCTCAGTACAAACAAGAAGCTCCAAAGACTCCACCACACATTATACTACACTATTGTGCTTTTAAGACCACTTGGGACTGGGTCATCTTAATTCTAACCTTCTACACAGCAATTATGGTTCCATATAATGTCTCCTTTAAGACAAAACAGAACAACATTGCCTGGCTCGTGCTGGACAGTGTCGTGGACGTTATTTTTCTGGTTGACATTGTTTTGAACTTTCATACGACTTTTGTTGGCCCTGGTGGAGAGGTTATATCTGATCCCAAACTCATAAGGATGAACTACCTGAAAACATGGTTTGTGATTGATCTGCTGTCCTGTTTACCATATGACATCATCAATGCCTTTGAGAATGTGGATGAGGTAAGTGATTGTAGTTGGCCTCAGAATGATTGTTTGAATTAGGAATTAATTTAGGAGCATGCTCCCAGACTTACGGCGGCAATAAGAGGCAACTGAAGCTCTGTGTAGATATTCAGAGATGGCCTTAAGCTGCTGGGCTTTACCTGTGCGGCTTTTCTGTGTTGGAAAAGAGGTCTCTCATGATTTCAGTACCATGTGTGGATGTTTACATTAATGGATGTGAGCTTTAGAATCACTTGCTTGTCATCCAAAAACATGATTGCACATCCATGTCAAAATTGGCTGGACCAGTTGAGATGTCCTCCTGCCCCAGCCTCCCTTTTCAGCTCGTACTCAGTGGTTGCCTTCAAGCAGTCCTGATCCGTTGCAGGGCAGACTAACTTGGATTGATGCAAGTAATCGAAACTCTGTGTCTGCTCTGGCTGAAACTGGTGGCAAACTTGCCACTGACTTACAGAAAAGTAGAAAATGTCTCTGAATGAGCTGCTTTTTTTTTTTTTTTATGATGTCTTTTTAAATGTCTGATTGAGAGAGAGATTTATCTCCGCTTTTTTTTTAAACAGTTCGTGAACTACTGCTGGAATTTTAGAAACTGTTTGAGGAGCAATAACTTGAATATCTTAAACAGACGCTGAATTAAAGCTTTTTAACTGCTAAATATATTAACATTTACAAAATCGAGCTTACAGCCTAAGATAATAGAGAAAACAAGCAATAACTATGACAAATAGTGCATGCATTAAGTCAGGGTAGAGAAAATTCATTATTAAAATGCAACTGTAATGGCATTAGGGCTTGTTTTAATTTTTCTCTAGAGTCTTTTATCTTTAGGGCCATAAACAGATGAAAAAGCCTCTGTTCATTTTTTAACATTTTAACAGTTTTTTTTCTTAGAACACTGTTGAGTGTTTTTTGAGGTTTTTTTGTGGTTTTAAATTCTCAAATTCTGCAATTATCTTCACTATATAAAATCTGCATTCTAATTTTTTTTTTAATGTAGACTTTGGTGCAGATTTTGTGGAGCTCCTTTAAAATTCCATCCCTGTCTCGGTGCTGAGTACCATCTTTTGACATTGTTCCGTTTTATTTATAGCAGATATGACAGAAGCGATAATACTTGCATCTTAAATTCAAGATCGTATGAGGGCTGCCCGTCTGGAATCAGGTTGTACAGTCAGGCTGTGTAAGGAGGTGGTATTATCAAGGTTGTAAATATAATACAGCTTTTTAAGATAACCAGTTTCATAGTAAGAGGAACCTGATTTTTATAAAAATGCAGCATTATCTCCAGATTTTTGTGCTTTAATATGTAAATCAAAGAGAAAATTTCTGTGCCCAAGCAGTACATATTTAAACAATGAGCTTAACTTCATTCTCTAGCATATAGATGGGAAATAAATCACCCGTGCTATTTGTGACAGTGAAGAGAGTCATTGGCATAGTTCATTATAATTGAGGCACCCTTAAAGTGGCAAACTTTAACAAAAGGGTGACAAAAATAACAAGGTATCATGAGCTCCAGTGATCCTAGAGCTACTGTCATTTACGTTCAGACAAATTAAATATCAACTCCTTTTTAATAAGAGAACCAAGAGTAACATTTCTTTCTCATGAAACCATGTGTTATGGCCGCGGAGGCTCCAGCACACACTGGAGTGTAACTGCTCATGTACTTGGTTTCAAACCCCTCCAACTCCAGTTTTTCCTAGTACCTGAAAAGAATTGAAGCGCTTTTGAAAGCAGGTATGTGAACAATCAAGTCTTTCCATCTTGGATCTGCGTTTTCCCTTTTCTCCGTCTTTCAGGGAGATTTTTGTTGTTATTATTTTTTTTTGAATGATGTATCTTCATTTTTAACATTTAAGTCTGTTGAGCTGATCGGTGTATTCTGAGTGGTTGTAGCTATTAATGCTCTTTATCTTCATACGGCTTTTAACATTTATTTTAACTGTACTTGTTTTTTGGAATTTAACTTTTTGACCCACTGACAGCAGTGTGGTCAAACACTATTCATAGATACAGAGTGAGTAGATCAATAAGCTTAATGTGAAATAAATGTTCTGACTAATAAAAGGAGAGTAATTCTCATTAGAAGGTGAATGTTTCCTCCTTAAGGCAAGTAGGAAAGAGATGTGTTATTTTAGCTCTTGATCTGGTAGGTTTTAGCTCTTTGTCTTGACCCTGAGTGTTGGGCATTTGTCTTTAGCATTAAAGTTGGTGATTGTGACATTTCAGAAAAAGTTAACAGAAAATCAGAGCTTAGTAGTAAAAACTTTGGGAGTAGGTCCTGGTGATCTCTGAGTTCTTGGGATGGTGGTAAAGGATGGACCCAAATGAGAGTGAATAGCACTGAGGCCAGCTGGGTGAAAGACAACTTTACAAATTTTGTTTGTGTGTCCCACGTCCATCCCTCCTTTTTCTGCAGAAAGTATCAAATGCACTTTTGTTAATTGTTAAGGAACTAGGTGGGTAGGAACACACACCATTGCAGGCAATTTCTCTTCTTCCCTGTGGGCAGGTCTCTCAGGCATAAAGAAGGATGTAGGATACGGCCAAGGAAGTTTAGGTTTGTGTCTCTCTGTGGTAGATGTAGACTACTATATGTGATAGAGGTGCTTGAAAGTCCTCATGCAGAGGCTGATGAGTCATTGTGTAAGATGCCTTATGCACTTGAGTGCTGTTTTATAATGTCAGAATTGAGGAGATGAATGAAAGGATCAAAAAAAAGTTTGGAAAAAGGAAATATGAGTTTGCTTGCTAAGAGTTCAAGTTCTTCAAATGCAGTCAGTCTTGGCCAGAGTAGGGACAGTGCCATTTCTATCATAGGCATTAGACCAAGGCTGGAGTCTTATTAAATTCTCACCTGAGGCAAATGTGACTGCAAATCAGAGTTATTTTGTTGTTGAGTGAAAGCAGAGCCTCAGTAGAAGGATATGATGAAAAGGATTATGACACACAAATTGAAAATCGGGGAAGATTAAGATGATTTGAGACAGAATTAGGAGTGTAGGTTTCCATGCCTGGAGTTGCAGAGCCAGGCTGTTACAGTTTGCTCAGAGGGATTTGGATGTATGACAAGGAGCGGGAAAGGTAAGATAATGAGAGAGAGATACCTTGCACTGCACAGAGTGATCTAAATTGATGTGATGGATGAGGAATTAAAGTACTAAGTGGTATTGAAAGGGTAGGAAAACAAGTAAAAATAGGCTGGAGAAAAATGAGCTGAGAGAGGAAAGTGGAATCCTTAGTGGGATACATACTTTATTTAAGAAAATCAGTAGGATAATAGTCCTGGAAATCAGGAAAATGCGTGACATCTTTCGTAACTGGAAAACATTACTTGCACTGAAATGCATTCTGGTTAACCCAAAGCTGTACAGAAAACCTTTCATATACAGAAGGGTGAGAAGAGTCACTATAAAAGATACTAAGGAGTCCATCCAAGTTTCAAGGTATGAAACAGAATGGAGGATGTGTGCTCAGTCTCTGAAACTAGGCTGAAGTTTGTTTGTTTGCTTATTTTTTGAAGTATGAGTTCCCTGAAACTTCAGATTTAGTCCAAAAGTGCGTATCTCTCTGCCTCTCCCCCTTTTTTTTTTTTCTCAAATTAATTAAAAAAAAGTTTGAAATAATGGAGGATATGGTGTTTGGATCCAAAGATTTTGGTCTATGTGAAGTTCCTACTGTTGTTAGGTTGTGAAGTACGTAGCGACTGGACACTGGATTTTTGTCTTCAGTTATATGAAGTAATTCTAATTTTTCCCCTGAGTTCTCTGCTGTATGTAACAACTCTTTCCATTGGTGTATGCACCGTTACTTCTGTTTCTAAAGTCATGGCTCCCTACTTTTAAAGCTAGAGAACTGTGTTATCTTGGGGCTTAGACTTTATATTTATTCTTTCTACTAGAGAGAGATAAATACCCAACCTCTGTGAGTCTGGGATACCAAAAGGTTGTTTATAGTGTGGGTATCCATCAGGTCCATACAAGACACAATTATCAGAGTCTCATTGTGCTCAGATTGTCAGGAGATAGGTTTTCAGTGTGCCTCAAGACACTGATGCCGTTGCTTGTTCAGATATGGTCAAACCATGCTATGACTCCCTTTGGGACCGAAGGAGTAGATTTGCATCCCAGGGAAACCAGGATGTTGTGCAGGTGCTTGGCTCTTGTCCCCACACAAACCCATGCCATAGGAAGAGTACCTGGAGCTGGAAGGACCTCAGGTACCTACACTCAGGTACTGGCACGCTGATACAGTGCTACTGAGGGCTGCATTTGAACATCTGTAAATTAGTATATAGAATAAATATTCCCAAGACTTGGTGGATGGACAGGCTTTTGGAAAAAGCTTCATGGACAACCAAATGGAAAATGCTTCCACAAACAAAGTGTCAAATATAGCTGAAAAAGCCCCTTTTGCCATTTGGAAAAACATACCTAGAAACTTGATCTTCTCTCTGCCAGAAACATGGCCCTAAAATAACATGGCACATATTGCAAAGAATGGGACCAGATGTCAGGATGGTACATACGGATAGCCCAATAAATGGTTTTCAAATGAGTTGTATAAAAGATCACGCTTTCTGCAAAAATTAGTTTTCATGAGCCAATGACTGGGAGTGAAAGCAGACAAATTTAAATAATCTGAGACCCTGAAGTTCTATGTTTTTGTTTAATAATGTAAGACCGAATGACCCAATGGCCTTTAAAATTTGGTGACCTGTGCAGGACATATTAAGGCATGGAATCCTTGTAATTATAATCATTTTTTAATTACTATTATCAATCTCTTTCACTGTTGGCAGAAAATTGTTTGCATCACTGCATTTAATAGCAACTAAAGTAGCAATGTCTGTAAATTGAAAATAAGTAAAAGCTGATACAACTAGTTTAGCCGTATTCACCTTTGCAGTGCTTTACTGCAAACATTCCCTTTTCTGGAGATACTTGAAGTGTTTGGATCCCAGTCTGAGCGGCATATGCAAGGTGAAGATAAATCAACGTGTTTCAGGAATGTGACTTTGGCTCTGAAATAAGGTCTGTGGCTGGCTACCTTTCTTAAATCTAGGTGGCTGACGAGGAGAAAATAATTCCCAGAACTAAATCACTGTTGCAGACAAGTGTTAAGCTATGATGAGAACTCCTAGCAACATAACGATGGACGCATTAAGCCTGGGACCTGGCTTTTTCTCCTTTGTTATGCAGTTGGAAGGCAATTAAATATGAAGAATACTGTCATCCTGCTGTACTGTGCAGAAAAGCGCAATATAATAATACAATGGCTTGGTGACTATGTCCAAAAATAAATGTATCCACCTTAGGCATATATTATGTAGATGGTCAGCCATATTCAACTGTGTCACTTACTCACCCCTGTCACCCTTATTGCACTTAGAGACGTGGTGCAATTCTGCAACTTTAGCTTTTATTCAAGCTAAGAATTTATTCATGTTCTGCCATTGTTTAATTACCAGCTAATTTTAATGCTATACAAGGTCTGAGATGGTATTTCTGGAGGTTCCCCTGTGAAGACATGTAAATGTCATCTTGATGTGAGGGGCAGCTTGTGAAAAGATGAGCCTGAACCAGAGTCGACTTAGAGGGTGGCGGGAGGGCAGAGAGGATTGTCCCACAAGATGGATGTGACCCGGTAGCCTCGTGCTGCACTGCTCTGATGCGGATTATGGCATACTGAACTTTAATTATATGTCTCAGTGGTCTTTTTTTCTCTTTTTTATTTTATTTTTATTGTGTCATCTGTGTTACTGGGAAGCAGATGTTGAATACGAGCCATTTAAATCAAATCCGTAGTCAGAGCTGTATTAAGTGATGCAGTGTCCAGTTGGGGCAAATTGTGCGTGGAGTGCTTCCAAGGGAAGCTTTGAGTCCTGCGTGATCCCTTCCCTCACAAAGAGAAAAGCTTACAAAGGAGATGAGGCAAATGAAATAATCCACTCAGATACTCATTGAAATAATGCTGATGGGAGTAGCGTAAATGCACATTACTGAGATTGCTGTGCACAGCCGGCAAAGGGAGGAAAAGAACCACTAGCGTAGGGATGGGCAGTAGCTCAGCACAGAATGGATCCAAGGTGCAGCCTTGGAGAAACTAACTGCATGGCTAATAGCAGAATTAGCAAAGTTTTACTAGCGAGCCAGCCTTCTAACTTCGTGTGAGTATTTTATTTTATTCTTTTTCTTCAAGACCGTGTTACATCTACCCTTTGGCATCAGGGATATGTGTAGTTCCAGAAGTATTTGCAGAAACATTGTAGCTCAGATTACTCTTTGTGAGTATTTTTTGTCTTTTTGTTCCTATATTGGCATAGGAAATTTATAGGTTACTGGCATTAAACAGCTAAATTCTGTATCCTCCTCAGAAGCCGTCCAAATCAGTGTGACACACCTTCCTGTCCCTCCCATTTCATCCTCCATACACCTTCCCTAAGTAAGTGAATATACCAGATTTTATGGTGTCATCCTTTTATTTTGCCCTGGCTGGACACACTTATGTACTAACAGATAAATAGTGCAAGATGCCACATCCCCCTTAACTTGAATCTAGAAGAAATTTTTTTAAATCACCCTTCTTTTTATAACCTCAGTTATTAACTATTTGAAATGCATTACCTTGTATGGTTGGTTGTGCCATAAATATATGCCGTAAATATAAATAAACTTCACTAGGAATTGATTTATAATATTATAGATTATTGACATTTGTATCGGGGGTTAAAAAAAATGTAAAAGCTTCCCCATCCTCCTGGAAAAAAATGATAAATCTCAAGCAACAAATTTAGAGGTGCTTTCAGAGACTGCATGAGAAAACCTCCTTGCTTTCATTTTGCTATAAGGAGTCAATTTTGTGCTCACTGCATCACTACTCCCGTTGCTACCAGTGGTGCAGGGTCAAGTATTACATGGGCTCTGCCTGTATCTGGACCCAGGATCTAGATAGCTTGTGTGTGAGCAAAGCCCCTCACTCCTATGTGGATTTACATAATTGAATGCAAGCCTAAATTCAGTTGCTAGAATGGTGATGAATCAGAAATGTTACTTTAATTTTTTTTTTTTCCTCATTCCAGCATTTTGATTTGTAACTCTGCAACTTTATTATGTTGATTGTTTACCTAAAATGAAGGGTTTCTGAGAGATGTTGGAAGATTTCTGTTAACTTTAACTTCAGTAAAGAAGCATTAAGGAGCTGACCGGGGATTTCAGAACTAAGTTCTATTTAAGTAGCTAAGCTCAAAAATTTCTTTTGGGAATGATTTGCCCGTTAAACTGCAAACAGCCAATACATCCCGCTGCTTCTTTAAATAAAATATTTGGACTCTGTTTCAAAATCTACTAAGCATGGGATTCATCCAGTGGTACAGAGGGCCAGGCATAGTCCACAAGGAGATACAGGCATGGTCAGGGTAGACTCCTCATGTTCTAAGATGCATTTCTAGAGCGGGTCTGAGGAGTCACTCAACCCTAAAATGCCTGTTTCTCACCATTGACTGTAATGACCCACTAGTGTGACTAGCTCAGGTGTAGGCTCCTCCATGGTATAGTTTAGGCTGAGATAAGACGCATCCTGTCCTTGAGACTGTATTTGCCTCACTTCACCCTTTTGAAGGATAAAAACAAAATCAGGAAAAAGTGATGGGGATAAAACTCACAAGGACCTTTTGAGGCAAGTTCATCATATCACCCTTCCAATAAACTGGTCAAAATCTACTTTAACTCATGATGTCTACAAATCTGTCTTAATTTGCAGTCTGCACATTTGTCCCTCTGACAGCCTTCTTGGTTAAATATTTCTTTTCCTTCCCTTACATTTATCTCCTTGATGTGCTTAGAAAGAACAATCATCCCTCTCTCCTCCTGCACAAACATGCCTGTTTTCCTTTCCTTAATCTAAGCAAACTGATCCTGTCTAGAAACCTCATTTATGAAATATTATGGAAATTTTCTTGGCCATTCCAGCAGCTTTTCTCTATACGGAGTTAAGTTTGAATACGTCTCTTTAGGGCAGAGCTGTACATATTACTCCAGACAGAGAATTCATCTTTGCTTTGTAATTGGGGTTTGACTTTTCCTGTTGATGGTGGAAACATTCAACTGATCCATCTTGGAACTGGATTAACCTCTTCTGTGAGTGCAACCCACTGATTGCTCCGAGTCACTGTGGGATTAACCCATATACTCAAATATTTCATTTCCTCCATAATCATCAGCTAAAGATCTTGATAGTTGTACAATTTTTTTGGTTAGTTTGCCCTGTAATGGATTCCTTGAGACTCTATTGTGAATTTTTACCACATTTTCCTTTATCCCACCTGGTTTTTGGCTACACTGACAGTGTGTTCCAGAGGATATGGCTTCAGCAGGTTTTTGTGACCATATAATATCTCTGCTTAGTTCACTAAGAAACCAGTGAAATCACTGGGAGTTGTCACTTGTAACCCTTGCTAGATTTCCTTTTAATGGTTTCCATTTTGCAGTCCTTTTTACAAGTTCTTCAGTCACCTTACAATCCCACTTGTGGTCCCTGTTTTCTTTATCTTTCCTAATAATTTCATCCCTTGTGCTACTGAAGCAGTATATTTCTTTTATTTAGGAAATGGAATGTGTTATCAGAGAAAGCTGTTAGGAAAACCTGGCTAGATCCTGGCTAACGTAAGCTTGGCAAACCTGTTCCTGCGCTGATTGCATTTTGATTTATGTCAACATTTCTAATTACTCTTTCTCTTAACATTTCGTCAGGTAATGTATCCCTGTATTTCCTTCTTGATGCATTAGCTTTTCTGGAAAACATCAATATAGTCTTTGAAAACTAAGAACTAATTTAATTCTTAGTCCAAGCCTGGATTATTTTTACTTCAGTGCAGCTTGATCACTTTTGTTGTTCTTTATTTTTCATTTATGAATGTGGAGAGTCTTTGGATATTTGTTTTAATGTTCTTTACAAGGAAAAGTTCAACCTGACGTTTGGTCATTTTCACTTTTATCCTTAGTCTTTTCACCCTCTAAGCTGTAGCTTTCTGTTGATCCGTTTTTTATTTCTTATAGATTGTCAGTTCTCTGTTTCTGTTTTCTTCCTTTGGGTGATTATTTGCACATTTATAACTTATACCCAGCTTTACGACTTTTCCTCCTCCTTTGAGATACAACCTGTGGATATTTTGTACCTTTTGAGGTAAGGATATTACAGGTGTCCTCTGCTGCCACATATTTGACTCTTCTATCTCCCACAGTACAGTTGCCTTCACTTATATTCTGTAGTTCAATATACTACCATTTATAAATTACCACCTCTTGCCCTTTTGAAATCAAGAACCCCAGTCCAGTTTACTTTGTGATTATTCATTTTTTTTTATGAACTGATTCAATTAATTGTTTAAGCCAGTGGGGACTTCTGCAAAATCCTATCAGAACCAAATGTAGTGTATCATCACTTTTTATGGAGTAATTGGCTATTCCATGAAGTAATAAGCATGCTATTGCATCTGCAGAAAATCTAAGCCTAGCGTTATTAATAGCATTTATTCTCCAAGCTCATATCGAGAAAGATAAGTCTCACTTTGTGAGGCAGTGCTCCGTAATATCTCTCTCTGTAATAACGTAATATAGGCTTGGATGCTACCCAGATCCGGGCTCTCCAGATTACTAAGGATGGGTTTAATTTCTCCTCAGGTAAGCTGTGTAAGTGATAGGCTTCAGCTTCTTCGTATTCAGTGGGAGAGGAGAAAGACAGCTCCAGGAGGTGATTCATCTCATTCCTGGCTTTCTGAGATGGATTGGGTGAATCACTCTTCTGACATGCTTCTCTCACTTCTCACTCACTGGAGGGGAAAGGTGGACAGTTCACATAGACCAGGTGGTTGGCCATAAGGTTGCAGTGTTATGTGAGATGAATCCCACCCCAGGAGAGTGGTTAGAGCTCAGTCGTGGTGTGGCTGTGGCTTGTGCAGGTGTGCTTGGGCTCAACTCACAGGAAAGCCTTTTACTCTTGCACGAAGATAAAGAGCTCAGCCTGGGCTGCAAACTCCTCAGAGGATTTGATCGCTTCAGTGGCTAGTTTTGCTGAATGCAGGGTGCTGTAATTGCTTACATCTAGCAAACTCTAAGCATATTATCTTAAATTTATTTTAAGAAGGTCTGTACATGCTGCAGTCACACCTTTGACTGCAGTGGCAATACGCCCTACAGCATTCCATAGAAGGGTTCCCAGCTCTGGTTCTTGGCCACTCCATAAATTCTTCAAAACCACAAAGTGCTGATCATCAAAACATAGTGAAAAGCTCTGTTTGTTTTTTTTTTTTTCCTCTGACCTTTTCCAAGACAGCTTTTTCTGCTAAACGGTGCGGTACTGATCCCCATTTTCAGAGCGGGGAGGATTTCAGTTTTAGAACACATTCAAAATGCACGTTTTATTTTTTTGTTGCTGTTACATATGTGCCCACAGCTAACAAGAAATAAAGAATCATGGAGAGAAATCAAATCGAAAAACTGCCTAGAGGTAAAAACACTAATAGAGAAAAAAAATTTTGCAGAAATTTACCATTTCTGCATACTGAGATTTAATTTTGAGGTTTAAACAGATTTTAGTATATTTAGATGGTAGAAACTAATAGCTGATTTTGGTTTTATTTTACTTTTTTAAGCATTTATGCAATAATTTCCTACTGCAGAAAAGACTTATTAGATTAGCAACTAACCAACTGATTAAATCTTTACATCTTTTACAGAGATGGAGCTTTGCTATCTGTTGCTCTTTTAGTGTAGAACAAACTCCATTCTCTCTTTGCTGGTTTAGGAGGACATCTCTGGAACTCATACTAACTTGACTGATTTCCTGCTCTTGTTAACCTTCATTTTCCTTTGGTGCCAATGTCCCCTTTAATCTTCTTGCATGTTTGTCTCTCGACCAGTGTAAAACATGACTTTGACAGCTTTATCTTTCCTTTTGCCTGGCTTATCAGGGATTCATTAGGCACAAGAGAACTTAGCTCCCTGTTCTTGCTCGAGGAGCAGAGGTCTGTTCCCACAGCGTACATCACAATTGCAGGAAATGTCTTTCTCAGCCTTGTGGTTAAAAAAAAATTAGCCAGATGCAGACACACTGCTTAGACACTTTTTTCATCCTGGAAGAGTGAAGTTTGACAGTGTGGTAACATCTAGGATCTGAAATGGCAAGATTTGGATAATTTTAATAGGAAGGAGTGGTCTCTTTACATTTCAGACTGAGTGCTGTCATCACTTATGCCTCCACTATCAAACTGAATTTCCTTTCTTAGTATATCTAGAGAATTTGAGAACACAGACTTTGAAAGGTGCCCAATAAACTTGGGCTTTGTTTAATTGTGAACTGCTAATTTCAATCCAAAGTTGAACATCCATTCCTCAGAAATTTTGGCCTAGACAAATGTGGCATTGTCTCCATCCTTTGTGATGGCTTCAGCTGTTTGCTCAGTAGAAATGGTAGTACAAGAAATAAGGACCACTTCAGAGCTACTGCTTGTGTCCTCTCATGGTCCAGTAGCCTTAGAAGTCACTAGGAAAATCTCCTGTGAGTCAGACTTGTAACACTTAAGTTGATGATGTGTATCAGGTATCGGGAATTTGGTCCCAACCTTAACACACAAAATGCAATTCTGGAGTAGGTGATTTCTCAGTTAAAAGATTTCTACAGCTGAGATAATTGAAGATGAGCAAACTGAATGTCCTCCGCTGATTAAGACATGATCAAAGATGTTAGTCAAAACCTCAAGGGGCAGGATAAATGGTTCGTAACATAATTCTTAGTCAGAAAACAGAGACCAGCAGATATTACAGACAATTGACTCAGTTGACTAAATACAGCAATAGAGTGACAAATGCTCCTCCCAGAAAGTTGGGTCTTCAGTGTCAAAATCGTGTATTATTTACATGCTGCTATTACATTTGCAATACAGATGGCATTCCGTACTGCATTCAAGGTTTCTAATCACCTCTCTCTTCCTTGAGTGCTGAGGTTACTTCAGTCAGAGCAGATGCTCTAGTAGAAAGGTTTCCAAAATATTCGTTATGGAGCATAAATACACATAAAAGAAAAATGAAATTAAAGGCAGCAACCAGTTCAGAACACTTAATTTCTTAATAGTCCAAACTTAATTTGAGGCAGTTAGTCTTTCACATAGTTTCCACCAAAGAGATTGTTAATTTTATATTAACAATTGTGCATTTATCATCAGGGATTTTTTTAAGTCTAAAGGTACCAGTTTGACTCAACCTAGTACAATAGTGTGGTGCATCACATGCTCATTTAGCATGTACTTGATTGCTCTTTCCTAGGTGGTGTTTTAGAGAATGGGCTCTTAAAGCCTCCGGTGTTGTCTTTGTATTTTGCAAGGTGAGACATAGAATGTGAATGCTCAATAAATATATCTCTGATTTTTTTTGCCCTTAAAGTTGTGGGTCCAACTGAACTGGCTTTACTTAAATAAACTACTCTTTGGAAAGAATGTGTTTCAATGTCAGCTAAAATGAAACATTCCTCTTTGTTTTAGACATAAGAGATGTGATTGTTTGTACTTAGGAAAAAACAATAATCACAGCACAAACTTTCTTCCAGGCTTTGAAGAAGGTGCTGTATTTTTATACTAGTTGTATGACTGCTAAGCTGCTAAACTGTACATGTAACTTAGAGAAGATATAATGGATGGAGGATGGAGCGTCAGTCTGTAAACTCTCCTGATCAAGGACTGACTCTTGGTTTGGGTTTCTGCAGTAGAAAGTGCAGTGTAAACCTTGCCACTATTGAGTATAAAAAGGAGACTCCCAAGTTTAGATCCTAGGTTTCTAACTCCTTCCCTAGCCTTGGTAGTAGACAGTGAATAGGTAAAATGGAAATAATGCCGATCTCCTTGACCAATGCAACAGGACTCGGTCCTGCAAAAACCACCCTGCTGTATTTTTCCCTCTGATTTCACACCAAGTTATAAACTGTCAGAATAAGGGTCCATTCACTGAAGCGCACTGCAGATTAATTTTGTGAAATGCACTTTTAAACTACTCTGTAGTTTTCTTTCTTAATGTAGGTCCTGTTTCTGTAGGGTGTGACCCTTGTTCAGTAGTCTGTTGGCCTCAGTCCATCATGTAATGAACATTGTGAGAGACTTCCCAGTTTATTGGACAGTTTGGCTGTTCAGAGTGCCTCACAGACATATGTCCCAAAGCGAATAAGTAGATAGATGTTTAGATGGAGATAAGAATGATAAACTAATATCTGTGCCTATTGAAAATGCAAAACACAGAAATCGAAATGGGAAAATTCCACTTCCCTCCTTGGTATTAGTCATCATAAAAGCCTGAATGCAAATATAGAACTTCAATTTATTAAGGATTTGGGGACTTGAAACAAATTCCAACAGGATTTGTAAAGCATACAAGAACTTTGTTGAACAGATTACATCTAGAAATAGCAGATGTATGTTACCCTTCAAACATCAGTTGTGAAAAGAAACAGAGGTGCAGAAGAGATTAATGTTTTTCTGGTATGGAAAACTCCAGAAACTCCAGTATTTTGCTGTTTGATAATATAATTAGCCAGTGTTTTGACTAGACTGATTTGATAATGATGCATAGAAAAGGGCAATTTAATCTTGGCACAGTAACTAGGAATGTTTGCCTCATTGCTTTCTATGTCTTAATTTCTACTTTAAATTAAATGTCTTCAGCTTCTGAATGTTTTATATTAGAAACATTCCTTTACAAACCTTCTATTTTGAGCCACTAATTAATTTAACGCACAAGTTAGGTATATCATGGGATTGCAATAGATCAGGAACATATTTTTCTTCTCTTCCTGCATCTATAAAATCTATTAAAATACATTGCAAACCATTTGTGCATTGAGGAGGACATACACATTTCTTGTTCCCTCTCAGATGTTTCTATTAGCTCTCTGATGGTCCCTATGCTTCTATTCCCTAAATATTTGTACTTTCATTTGTTTCTACTTCATTTATCTTGTGTAAAAAAAAGCCCACAACACTGCACAAATACTTGCTTAAAGAAAATACCTGCAATATCTGTTGATCAGAATGGAAATTAACTCTATATTCAAAGGCATGTGGGTTTCTTGCAGTGCCTTGTGGTCTGTATTACCCTCCATCACAGAGGTGACGTGCCCACGGTTGTTTAGTTCTTACTGACTGAACATGGAACTAAAATAACAAAATACCCAGAGTTATATTAGCTGCTGTGAAAGGTGATACGAGTAGAGGAAGTTACCCAGCTACTCTCTGGTGGATGAGAGGAGCAATAGGCAGGTTTCTCTGTAGTTATCTATTATAATTAATTTCTGATGTTTCACTTGAGCATCTGTTGATGCTGAGGGTTATTGAAGTAGGTGGATCTCCCTCTTTGGGGCCAGAGTAACAGTCCTCTGCTTGAATTTAATGAAATGTAGTTCTCTGAGAAGCTTTGAGAAGACTCCACTTCGATGGTGTTAGTTCCATCTGTGGCTGCTCTTCTACCATGTTTGACCTTGGTAAGGTCAAAGGAGAGTCTCCTGTTTACTTCAGTCACTCCTCCTTTTTTTTTTTTTTTGTAATAAACATGGCATTTCTCACTTTGAATTCCACAGAACTCTTTTGTTACTTAGAAAGACTGAGCTTGGCTGAAGTAATTTATCCTCCTAATGAGTGCCAAACTTGATTTACTCCAATGAAGACAAAAGTACTGGAGCGGGGAGGAGGGTTTGATCTTGTATGCTGTCATCTGGGACATGCAGAAATTGTATAGAAAGATTTAAAGTGAATGCAGGAATCACTGTGCAGTCTTCTGTGTTAACCAGCAGGATATTTCAAATGAAATAATCATTTTTATTCTTTTCTAGGGGATCAGTAGCCTCTTCAGTTCCTTAAAAGTGGTGCGTCTTCTACGACTTGGTCGAGTTGCCAGGAAGTTGGACCACTATCTGGAGTATGGTGCTGCTGTACTGGTACTGTTGGTGTGTGTATTTGGACTGGTGGCCCACTGGCTAGCCTGCATATGGTACAGCATCGGGGACTACGAAGTTATAGATGAAGTCACTAATACAATCAAAACAGATAGTTGGCTCTACCAGTTGGCCCTGAGTATCGGGACACCATATCGATACAACACCACTGGCTCAGGGCAGTGGGAAGGAGGACCCAGTAAAGACTCTTTGTACATATCCTCGCTCTACTTTACCATGACAAGCCTTACAACAATAGGATTTGGAAACATAGCACCAACCACTGACGGAGAGAAGATTTTTTCGGTGGCCATGATGATGGTTGGCTGTAAGTAGAATTTGATTTTACTGTGTTTAAGCAAAAGGTAGTTGTACAGCTACTACGATGGTTGCATAGCACACTTGCTGTAAGCTTTCTTGGCATCCTGAAAAATCTCAAGTACCTGTAAATAATCATGAAATTAATTTGAAATTATGAAAAACAGGAATTGAAGTTGTGCAGTTGCTGTAGCTTTTAAATTGTTTGCAAGACTAAGTGGTGTATGTACATAACTGTGTCTGATGACAATCTTATCTTGAGTTCAGGTCCTCTTCTCTACGCTTTCAAGAGGGCTTTGATTGTGTTTGCAAAAGGTCTTGGCTGCAGTTTGGTTAAAAGTTACAATATATATTCAACTTCAGATAGCCTGAGTCAGTTTTGCTTGTAAACTTGCACGAGCTTGAAAATGTTGGAAGTGGTTTTAGCTGATTCTCAAAACACTGAGTGATTCCATAAAGTGATCGTGTGTTTTATGGCACTGGTTTGACTTACAACAGGTTCTGGTTTTATCTCCTGGATGTGGTGACCTTTATGACTAGCAAAGCTAGAAGTGAAGGAAATAATAAGACACTATATTGCACCTTTTCTCTGGTTCCTGCTGTTTCGCAGCTCTGCTGAAATAGTCTAAAAACAATAGGGGTAAGGCATGTTTCTCATTTCATGTGCTGCCAAGGTTAGATCGCTGAGCAGCTCTCCAGGTTAACAGAAATCTTTAAAATACAGTAAAGACTGCTGAAAATGCTAGTATCATTTGGGAGAATTATTTTTCTGTTAAATAAATAATTCTTGCTGTTTCTCTGATGCTTTCTATTTTCTGAGCTCCAAACAAACACTAAGCAATTATGTAACAAGAGAGCAAACAAAACCTTTTGGAAACAAGATCTGCATAATCTCTCTGTGATAATTATCTCAGCTAACACTTGGAGCTCATCTCAGAGAAATACCGAACTATAAAAATGATGTTTTCTTGCTACAGTCTTTCTAGAGCCTTAGAAGATTAAAGCCATTTGTTTGGAGATTTTGAAATGCTTTTTAAAAGGAGACGCTGCAGTTTTAGGACTCTGCTTGCAGCGTGGTGCAGTGAAATTTCTGCTGAACAGCGTCTTTACATGATGGGTTGATGTGTTTCAGAACATTTCGAAGTCCATAAAAAACAAATCCCCAAGCTAGAGCATTAATGAGCTTGCAGCTAGGCCACGGAAAACCTATAGGTGCTGATTAGCCATTTGTTGAAACTGCTTTGTGATATTTACAGAAGGCTGGGGATTTGGAGAATAAAGTGGTTATAGAAAATTTTAAATACTGTCATATTTGCTTCCTTTACCTTTTATGGGGACTGCTGTTGCTCTGCAGAGGAGGGTCCCACAGAAGGAACTATGCAGCCATGGTAAATGGTTTAAGGTGGAGTGGGAGCCATTAAAAAAATAATAATAGCAACAACAAAATAGATACAGGGCCTCAGTAAGTGAAAAGGAAATGGAGCTTACAACCTGCTTTGTGTTTGCTTTAGGTGGATTGTACTTTTTTCATCTTTCATCTCTGAAACACGTGTTACAGATGGGGAATACACATAACAGTATCAAAGTTGACATTTACAACAACCTATGTATGTTCCGCTACCTGATTTTAATAGTTTTCATAAGTGTTACCTACAAAATGTGTCAAATTTATAAGTGGCACCTGCAAGCTTAGTAGTTGGAAAACCGTGAGTAGCTTTACAGGCTTTTGGGCAGTCAAAAGTAGGATCTAAAATTCAAGAAGCATAGCAAAAGGACAGTTAAATAGCTTATTGCATAATAATAATGACATCAAAATAAATGTGGCTTCTCTTGTGAGTGTGATGAAGATCCCTGTGGCATACAGGAAGGCTGCAGACAGAAGAGAACATCTTTCTTGGTTATTTTCAAGTGTAAAAATACTCTATTATGATGAAGTGGTTGTATGTCTTGCTAGCACGTGAATAAAGACTTGAAGATTTCCAGTTCATGCACATCCCTATGATGATTGCTCCTGGAACCTAAAGTTGTTGCAGAGTTCATTATAAAACTGCCAGATTCCAGATAGATACTGGTCATGGGCTCTATACTTGCAAAACAATCCGTCCTGCAGAATTGTATGAACGTGCTTTGCAGTGCCAGCTGCTGAAAACATGACAATCTGAACACCAGAATGGAACAGGAAGGCATAACAAATAACTGATGGAGAAAGCAGTTTCTCAGATAATTGAAATGGTCAGTGAGCTTGGGAAAAGGATTTGGCCCCAAGAAAAGATGTAACTAAGAAGTGAAAATTACTCATTTGCGTTGTTTTCAAAGCAAGATGTTTCAGTTTTTTTCTTTTGAAATGGTGTTTTGAGATAAACATTCGGCAAAATTCAATTACAGTTCAATCAATAAAAACTCTGGTCCCTGAACTGACTCCTGTTATAAGCAGAGAGAGACTGTGAAATACCTTTGGTAGTTTTCCTGAAGAGGTTTGCTGATACCAGTAGTTGATATTGGCAGCATCTCTTCTAACAGACCATGCCAAATAAATGTCTTAAACTTAGCACTAGGATTGGAGATAGTAATTCATCACAATCCCAGCTGCCTACTCATGCAAACTGCAGATATGAAAGAAAATTTTGCCTGCATCGTCAGCTAGCAGCGGCTCGTTCTGCAAGCCTAAAGTTTCCTATTCGTGCTGGCAAAGTTATCAGGACTCGGGAGGATCATTTGGAGAGATTTGCAAATCCTTCTGGTGGGCAGGATTGCAAAATGGTGTACTGGTTAAAAATAGCCAAATTAAGATTCTGTTGCTGCTGATAAAGCATTTCTCAGTGTGGGGCGGTGGCGGTGGAAACCCAGATGAATGAGAATGCTTTTCAGTTTGATTGGCAGCTTGTCACTTGATTGTTCACTGAGGACAGAATTGGGTGGGATCTTTAGACTGAAATACTTCACCTGTCTTGTAGGAGAGAGCTTTGAATAACTGAACCTCATCTTGTGAAGCTTGCTTCAGATTTCTTTTTGCCTCACTTGCTTTTTCTTGGTGTCCAGTACTGTTCAGCAATATTTTTTCTGTGGATTCTTGACACTTGGAAAGCTAAAAATAGCAACCATAAAACATCCTATGACAAGGGAGCAAGGTTTTTACAAGGGGTTTTGTTTAAATACCTATTTTGCATTTGCTGCCTTGAGTTGTTGAATATGCATTGAGAATCTGATTTTCATAGCTCCTTTTGTGTTGATCTTAGATCATTTTGTCCCTTCTCTGCACAGAAAAGAACAAACAGGTGGGTCTGTCAGGTGCTTTGAATGGACTACGAATCGTTTATCATTCAGGAAGGACCTTTTTTTAAGTCTCCCATTATCTTCTGTCAGCTCACAGCCTCTAGCAGGAAACTTGGTCTCTGCTGCTGCTTGTGGCTCTGGTTTAGTCCACAGGCAGGTTTTAGGCTTCTGCAGCACAGCTGTAGCTGTAGATGTAAAACTAACTGGGTTTGTGCCTTTTACGTTCCTTTCTGTATTAAGGAAGAAACCAGAAAGATACTTTTCGTTTGTACACCGTTATTATCTTGCAACTCAGCACAGCCAGGATTTCAGTGAGCAAAAAGTCTGTAAAAGGGAAAAGGCATTTTGGGGAAGGTGACAACATGGCAGGGTGAAGCAGCTTCCAGAATTCAGGAGAGATAGGATTTTTTGAAGAAACAAGCGTGAATATTTAAACAGCAAGTTTATGTACTGCCATATGCCTTTGTCCCTCCTGTGCTTCCACTGAGAGAGAAGTGGCCAGCTTCCCAACTTGTAGCTCAAAAGGTCTGCATGTTTCTGATGTAACCTGGAGCGATTGGTTTGCCTCTGTCCTTGTGCAACAATTAAATTGCTCTGAATGACACAGAGCAGATTGCAGAGTCAGTCTAGCCCCATAAATACGGTATTTACATGAGTTTATTTGTCCAGCTGAGTAGGCCCAACCTGGCATGTAATTCATCTAAGCAGTAACAGAAATCCAGTATTTTCCAGTGCTCACTGAACTGCTCTGACACTCCTTGCTGCAAGGGAAGATCACAACAAGATACCGAAGGCAGGAGTGTCAATGAACATTCAATACTTCACTGTTCCTCGGGATGTGAAAGTCCCAGAAGAAAATCTTAGTCATCCCTCGGTCCCCACAAGATCTGAGAGTGTTTTGTTGTTCTTGCTTTAGGGAGATACTTACATCTCATATACATAGCTTGCTTTAGCTCCTGTTTATTTCCAGATTTATGGGGAGGTGGTTGTGGGGGAGATACTATTTTTCCATGACTAGTTTTAAATTATAGCAAAGATAGGCTTGTTAATTCAAATGGATTTTGTGTGTGAGCAAAAGAATTTGTTGCAGCGATTGTACAGGATACCTTCTCTGGAAGACTAGTCATTTCTGCCAGCTTATTGAAGCAATTTTTAGAGAGGTCTTTCAAAACCCTGTTTCTAATTTCATGGCTTGAAATGCTGACTTACTGTTTTCGTCTTAATAATACCTAGGATGATGATTTGCAGGTTGGAAAAGAAAACTGATGTGATTGCTGTCGCTTTGACCAGTCGCAGACTGTTATTGTTCAGGGAAGAGCTGATGAAGGAGAGCATGGGTAGGTTCCTCTTGATACTCTGCTCTGCTTCTGATTTTACTAAGTGGAGGGACTAGGACATGCTCTTTCCTGTTGAGATCAGATGAGGTGCTCTCATCTGAGCCACCTCTGCTTCTAAACCTTCCTGTGTGAGCAACGGACGAATGATGCTGAAAAGCTGCTGGTTGCTCATGGCACCTCCCTTCCTGTTCCTCAGCTCTTATTTTTGCATTGTGACATGGACTGCCGTGGGCTGTCAGTCATCTCTCCGTTGATCTGCCAAAACCTAATTTGTTATTCAAGTGGGTTCTTTCATTGTTCAAGTAACACTAGTCAGTTCCCTGCCAATATCTGGTAGTTAGCCACTTGAGTGCTGTTTGTATGAATCATGGAGGTTTATCTAGTAAATTTGTTAAGCAGTGGCTAAGCCCACGCACTGACACAACAGTGTGTAATTGTAGGAAAGCACTTGTCTGGCAGACTTCCAGAGGAGCAATCCCAAGAGTCCATAGGATTTAATTTTTGATCCTGAAGAAAATGTATGTGTAAGATAGCACCTTCCAGCAAAAAATTGCTTCCAGTAACGTAGATTAAATCATCATTTTACAGAAACAGATAGTAATGTGAGAAGCCTTTACATTTGTAGGAATTTGTAGGCTTGAGTGTTTAGCTATGGTTGAAGTCCAACTCTGCTCTAAGGCTGTTCTACTGTGTAAGGGCATTATATTTTCCTCCAGGAATCTGGGATATGGAAGAGACATGGCGCTCTGCCATCTCGCTAGTATTTGACCTCTTCTGCAGTGGAGGACTTGTGCTAATTTTTGAGCTATTCCTTATGCTTTTTTAAAAACATACGCCTCGCTCAGATACCTTTGAACAAGAGCATGGCCCCGATAGTGAACTCTTGGTTGCTTCAGCTACGTACAGGTATAACGTTCAAACTGCTTTTGGTAAATGGGGTGCAGGATGCTTACACTGCTGTGCGAAGTGTGAAGTGGCTGGAGGTCTGGGTGACAGCCAGCACCCCTGAAGGATCACTTGCAGGTTATTACCTGGTTGGACTTGGAAAGTTTTGAATATCCTACAGAATTTGGCCTGGTGAGGGAGGGATGAAGCAATGTCTCATTTCTTCGTGGTCTTCTATATTGTACCACGTGAATCTGCTACATGGTTTGGCAAAACTGCCCTGATGGAGGCTATTGAGAGGAGGGCACAAGAAAGCTTCTGAGCTGGTAGAGTCTTCTCTGTGGATCGGTGTCCCTCCTGCTCTTCTGCACAAGCATGCATCCGCCTGGGAAGGATGTGAACTCTGCTGTGCATTAATAACTACATCTCAAAGACAGAACATTTCATTTAAGAGGGGTGGAGATTGTCTGGAGGAAATCATTAGTTTCTAATTGGGCTTCTGAGAGACATAGGGCTAATGGAGGAGGAGATGGTGTTGATGTGGGGACTGCATGCAGTAAAGAACTGCTTGAACCAGAGTGGTTTTAAGTGTTGAGGCAGGGTGCCAAAGAGTTTCCCAGAAGGGCTGATTTGGGTTTATTTCTAGCTGTCTTGTTCTAGGCAAGTTGGCATTTGGCCTCATCATCAATATCCTGCTGGATGAAATAACAGAAGCAAAGCTGTGCCTCACCTCTACCACCTGTCTGTGAAGTGAGCGTATCTTGATCTTTAAAAGCTTATAGAAAGGTTTTCAAAAGGCTTCAAGTCACCTAGAAGACTAGGGGTAAAAATTGCTATGCAGCTTAGCCAGCGATACAAGTTACAAGTGAAACTGGTTATAAATGTATTAGTTTAGTATTTCAGGTGGTAAATTCTTTAACATCCAAAACAGAAGAGAGTAAACTGTTTGTTCACATGTACCCACCAGCGCACACAGTAGGACATGACACAGAAAGTCACATAAAGTTCTTTTTCAGTAGAAATTTCCCCTTTTGAGTGCCATTAGAAAAGCATTTTGACACTTTTAGACTGCCGGACCATAGTTTAAGTGCTATCAACTCTACAAAGCAAGGATATCAGGATTTTTCTGTGATATCTTTTGATTATTAGCAATCTCAGTTATCTCTCTCAGCTGGAGCAGATGAAGTGTTTCCCGGCAGGGTATTAGTGCTGCAGCCAAACTTGGCAATCTTAATATTCTCTGAACAGCTGCATGGAAAAGGCTTAGGGTATAAACATATCAGTAGCCTACAGTAAAAAAAAGAAGTTACTCTTAGGGAGTAAAAGTTCCAGCATCATCCAGTTTTTCATGAAACTTCAGTCTAAGAGTGCGATTGGGATAGACGCTGTTGGGTAATTGGCATAAGCACCGTGGGGGGCATAGACACCTTGTTTTGCTTTAACTCTGATATGGCAGAAGATATTTAGATATTCAAGTTCTAGTTGATAACAAAATCATGTATCTTCATATAAAGGAGCTTTAAAACTGTAGAACAGCCTCCTTGGGAAGCTTTATGGGATTATTTTTTTTTTCCAAGATTATAGCTAGCATGTGTTTATGTAAGCTTTTCTTTTATTATCATTGGCTTGATATGTTTAAATGAATTAACGGTATCAAGAGACATGGGGCAGTGAGTGGGGGAGGTAAGAATGAAGAAAGAAACGTTATTTCATGCTGTTGAGCTATGTTATTTAAAACAACTGAAAACTGCTATTAAGTAATACACAAATGTGGAAAATCGGCCTTTACACAGTGCTCTTGCTCACACACAGTGCAAGCAACCACCTGAGATGGTCACAAAGGGATTATCAGGTTGTCCTGGATTACTCATAATATCTGTATCTCTAAGGAAGCAAAAAGTTTTAATTAATTCAACTAGATCAGGGTATCTATCTGACTAGCTCACAACACAGCACTGCTTTATAGCATATTGTGCTAGAGGGATAAACAAATCTTAGATAAAAGATAACCCCCCGAGGTATTACAGCACTTGGTTGGAAGGCACTAGGGACATTGTTGGTATTTTTCTGTTCTGAAGTTTCAGAAAGCTGAGTGAGTGATCTAGGCCTGTGTCTGCACAGAGACCCTTGGAAATCTGCGGGGCTTAATTCTGTATACTCACAAGGTGGTACCTGTGTGTGGTTGGCACTCAGAGTTACCCAAGTAAGTCAGGCCAGTTACCCGGGTAGGTTCTGCTTGATTTCAGTGGAGCTGTGCTCCTCAGTGGGCACTGCTTTTCAGTGAGTAAACCAGGTCTAGTTAATATTGGCCTAGCTTTACTTGCAGACAAGTGCTGTGGTTTATCAGAGCGTACAAAATGTTTTTAGGATGAACAGTGGAGTGAGGAGATGAGTTGCTTTAGGGTGTGTCTTGTCTCATTGTAGAAAAATTGAATCATACAAGTAAATCAGGTCTTAAAATGTTACTTTTACAAGTCAATCAAGAGGTTTCCTTGCCTAAATTTTATTAGGTTGAATTTCAGAACTGAAAAACTGTGACATCGTTGTATATCCTGAGAGGCTGATAGAGTTGGTTTTTTTGTGGTTTGTCTTTTTTTGTTGGTGCTTTTTGGTTGGTTGGTTGGTTGTTTTTTTTTTTTTGTAAAAAGCTCCAATCTCTGGGAGGTTTCATTATTGCACTAATGGCCGTGGTACTGTAACATGTTTGGTACTGCTAAGACATACCAGGTAGTTGTATAAAAGATGACAGATACTGGTTCTTGGTTTCTCATTGCTTCATTTCTGTAGATCTGAAGTAGTACAATGTCATGTACCTCTCAAAAATATCAAGAGCACTGAGGACTGAGCCTGCACCTCTCTTGTCTTCATTCATTTCCTGCAGCTTTTTCTGCAAGAACCTTGGTAGAATCAGGAAAACTTTTCCTTTGGTGGAAACATACCCTGTGTGGGAATATGACTGCCAATTTCCCTTAAAGAGCTTTCCCCCTTTCCCTTCAGTTTGGAGGAAGGACAGGACAGAGTCCAAAATGGCATCTCTCCCCTGGGTACCTGCTGTGCATCCCTGCCCATGCCAAGTCAAGAAAGCCCACAATTATGCTTCATTAGGAATATTTTGGTCATGAATGATTAAAACTAGTTTTCTTCCACTGGCCAGCAGCCAGCATGGATTTGTCAAGATGAGTTCATGACAAATTAGTCTGATTTTTTTCTAGCGAATAAGGGGAATTTAGTAGCTATGATATATCTGAACTTTTTAAAAGGCTTCTGACACTTTTCTGCGTAGTGGTCTCGTAGCAAACGAGTGAAAGATGATCTCAGCACAGTCATAACAAAGTTGGCGATAACTGATTGAAAAATCTCTCAAAAAGTAATCAAGGGCTTTGCTGTCAAACCTGGAGCAAATTGTCAGGGAAGTCCTTGCCCCGCATCTGATTTTATTCAACACTTTCCTTAGCAGAATTGAATGACAGAGCAGAGGGAGTACATCAGGAGAGTTATGGGAAGGATTGCAGGCGGTTTAGATGACAGCGTCAGAATCCATAATGATCCCGATAAATTTGAAAGGCAACCCGAAATCAGCAAGGTGAATGTCGGTAAAGGCAAGTGTGATGCACCACGTGTAAAGAGGGCAAATCAAATGCAGGAACACAGTATTGGGAATAACTGGCTCTGCTGCTGAGAGGCCACACAGGATCTTAGAGGAGAAGGAGCAGGAAAGTGATATGCAACTGCTGACCGAATGTAACCAAGAGTGGACTAAAACCTGTAAATCTCAGTCTGGGAAGTATCAAGAGCACCTTGAGTACTGTGTCCAGTTTTGGTCACCACAGTATAAGAAGGACATTGAGGTGCTGGAGAGGGTACAGAGAAGGGCAACGGGGCTGGTGAGAGGTCTAGAAAACATGCCTTGTGAAGAGAGGCTGAGGGAACTGGGGTTGTTTAGTCTAGAGAATAGGAAGCTGAGAGGAGACCTCATTGCTCTCTACAACTGCCTAAAAGGAGGTTGTAGCGAGGCTGGTGCTGGTCTCTTTTCCCAAATTACAAATGATAGGACGAGAGGAAATGGCCTCAAGTTGTGCCAGGGGAGGTTTAGATTGGATATTAGGAAGAAATTCTTTACTGAGGGAGTGGTTAGGCACTGGAACAGGCTGCCCAGGGAGGTGGTGGAGTCACCATCCCTGGAGGTATTTAAGAGACGAGTAGATGTGGCACTCGAGGCTATGGTCTAGTGGTTAGGGATGCTGGGATGAAGATTGGACTAGGTGATCCTGGAGGTCCTTTCCAACCATAGTGATTCTATGATTCTATCTGTGTGCCTTCAAAATCTGTGTTGGTGCATGCACATGCCAAGAGTAATGGTAGCAACTAGGGAAAAATTGTAATTCTTACAATGTGTTGGCAAGGTTGAGCAACCTGAAAGCATCATCTCTTGTCATACAGGTAAACATCATCTGCCTTTGGGTGGGATGTTGCATCCTTTAACTCTCACCTCTCTTGCTTCATATATGGTCTAATGATGTTTGGTTGAAGGCTAGGAGAGCACAGTGAGATGTGATGAATTCTTACGTGTTTTTTTAAAAGCATTTAATCAGGTCCTTCGGGCCTTCCTGAACAGAGGCCTTAAACATGTGCTGTGTTTAAAGCACTCAGATGGGCCCACTGACTTCACTGTTACTTACCTTGAGCTTACCTTTAAGAGTTTTTCTGGCTGCAAGCCAGAATGACAGGAACATGTCTGACGTTTAAGGTTTATGGGTGGATCTTACAATTATAGTCCAGAGGGAATTAGAAGGGTAAGTCCCATTTGAAGGCCGCTAGAACTGATGCCTAAAACTTATGTAGACGTACTGTAAAACCTCACCATCCATTTCAGCAAAGTCCTGCGTATGGAAATTATTTTTTTTACATGATATGTTTGAGTGATCACTTGTTTGGTATAGACACAGGAACAAACTGCCATTCCTTTATATGGTGAAAGGACAAGCTTCATTTGCCCTTCTCCTTCCTTTTAAAGCACAAAATCTGTTAGATGCGTCCACTCTATTACTTTTGAACAGGAAATTGAGACATAAAGAAGGTTATTACTGTCCCTCATTAATGCAGACATTTCCTGCTCAAATTGATAGTCTACCTTACCTAAAGGAAATGTAACTTTCTAGTTAATCAAACACAATCTTTCTATATTAACACTTGAAAGAGACAAAGGAAAAAAAAAACAAGAAAAAGCAAGTCAGCAAGGTAAGAAAGTTCAGAAACAAGCCGCTGGCATTAGTGCCGTATTGGAAAATATTGAAAGAGCTGGAGGATATGAGTCTGAAATAACTAAATGTGGGTGAAGATTGGTCATGCAAGAAGGAGTTTGTAATCAAATCTCCCTGTCTGAAGATGAATGAAGTGAAGGAGTAGAGAAGGGAAAAACAAGTTTGTAATATGCCTACAACACATTCCATGGCACGGTCACAGCCCATAGAGATCCCTGGCCCGCCTTCCCTTTCCCTGCGCACGAGATGATTTTGGCAGAGAGGTCTGTTTAGTGATGTGTAAGACTGTGTATGTTTACTTCAGTGCAAGGGGTGATGTGTTGAGCCCTGTCACGTATGTTCCGGTTGGAGCAGGGGCTAAAAGTTGGTGTCCAGGAATATCAGAAAGTATTAATAAATTAAATCCTAACATGCTTTGCTAAATGAAGGACTTAGGGATAAATATTGGGGCTCTCCCAAGCAAACTACTCTCTATGTATCTTAGGAACAAGTGAGATTTAAACTCCCCGGTATTATGGGTAGAATAAGGATAAAATTATTCATATGGTTTCAACATAGGTTTGATTTTTGTTTAAATGCTTCTTACAAGCAACAGAAGCCATTAAATGCATCTAGATGGGTGCGATATTATCAGGGGTGAGTAGAGCTTTTGGAAGGACTTTAATGGAAACTGCATCAGTGTTGAACACCCATGTGAACACGCAGAGTAGGAGGGACAGGAAGCCAAGCTGAGCAGATTTGATCTAGCCTAATTAGTCAGATTGTTGTTGTTTCTACAGTCTATTATTGATATACAAACACGCTGTTGAAGAATTAGTAATCTAAAACATTGCCGTTCATTAGAGTTTTTAGTGGTGCTCTAATGGCCACGCTCCATCTGGATGATAATAAGAAATAATGGACCATAGAGCAGTTATGCATCCTCACCTTGTAATCCGTTTTCAGCCAGCTGAGAAAGCAACAAAGAGAGTGTTTGCTGAAATATATCACTTTGTGATTATAAATTCAAAGGGAACAGAGTCCTGTGTTCTTTATCTCTGCGCCAGATATTTGTTCCTTTCTTCCTTTGTGTGCTGCACAAATATTTCTAACCAAATTTGTACTGTGGATAAAGGTGCATTGTCATGTCAATATGACACAGACATCTCTACAGCAGCATGACATTTGTAATGGTTTTTATGTTACTACAATAAGAATGTCAGAATGAATCAAACGTTCTCGTAGTTTATTGTCTTTCAGGTTATAATTGTAGTGACAAAGCCTCTTCAGGTATAATGGCAACACATGGAGGTTGTTAACTAATGTGTTTTCATGTGTACAGGGAAGGGAGGAGTGAATTGTGGCCTCTTTTAATTGGTAGCATTTAACAGAAGAACAGGAGGTTTTGGGTAGAGAAGGTTAAGGCTCTCACCTAGGAATGTGAAACCTTTAGTTTTATTTCCAGATCTGACATTTGGTAGAATTGTGAACTTTGGCATTTGATGCATTTTTGAAGTTCTTTTTTTTTTTTTCCTCTCCAAACCTATGCCTGATTTATTGGTTTAAATATTAAATGACTGGAGGCAGAAACTCCACATTTTTTTGTACAGCGCCTACCAAACCATGTTCCAAGTTACAGGAAGCCAAAAAACACAAATGAAAATGTTCCAGGAATTACAGAAAAAAAGAAATCTGAATGCAATGAATTAGTCTGAAATTCTGTAGTTGAGTCCATGTAACTGTTTCAGACCTTGATTTAAATTCAAGGAGTGCAGGAGGCATTTGATATTTGCCAATCAGGAGTTTAAAAGCTCAAGTAAAGGCAGTGGTAGATGGGATTACTGTCCTTTGCTCTGGCTGATCTAATAGCCTGCAGTCAGCATATTGCATGAGGGCCAAAACTTCATGTGGATCTGAGCAACAGCAGTTGTGGGAAGAAATCAAATTGACCTTGTAGTTCATACTAATTAAAATAAATAAATAATTAAATAAATAAAATTTTGCTTCAGAGAATGCAGCCTACCAAATAGGACTGGAGGCAATTCTTTCTACCATGAGTAGTATGTTCGATGGTAAATAGCTCCAGGATTAATATAACCAGGATACATGGGAACAGTACAGATTTGTGTTGAAATCAGTCCCTGTTTCTTGCTTCTCATAAGAACATAATCAACTTATGTAGGCATAAATGCAACAGCCCAATATATCCTGTTCTCTTAAACTGATATGTTAGTATGTTTAAGGCAGAGCCAATATTATATGGTAGAATGTGAAGATACATATGGTTGACATAAAGCCAAACAGGTATCTTCTATAATATCTATTAGAGTCTAGAGAGCAAGTCTTGTGACGAATGGCTGAGAGAACTGGGGTTGTTTAGCCTGGAGAAAAGGAGGCTCAGGGGAGACCTCTCTACAACTGCCTGAAAGGAGGCTGTGGTGAGGTGGGGGTTGGGCTCTTCTCCCAAGGAGCAAGTGATAGGACAAGAGGAAACGGCCTCAAGTTGTACCAGGGGAGATTTAGATTGGACATTAAGAAAAATTCCTTCTGCTAGAGCCTTGTCAAGCCCTGGAACAGGCTGCCCTGGCAAGGGGTTGAGTTGCCATCCCTGGAAGTATTTGAAGGACATGTAGATGTGGTGCCGAGGGACGCAGTTTAGTGGTGGCCTTGGCTGTGATCTGTTAATGGTTGGACTTGATGATCTTAAAGGTCTTTTCCAACCTAAATGATTCTGTGAATCTACAGTTTATATCTCGTTCACTTTCAGAGAGATCTTGGCTTTTATATCATGTTTCTTTTTTTTCCTGAAAACCTTTCCCGTTAACAATCAACACAGAAAACTTTAAACTCGTTTAGGATCTGCTCCTTGCTCTATTTTTACTGCCCCCCTAAACAACACAGAAATATAAGTTTTAAAAAGGAAATGTGCAATAATCTTGCCTGTTTAACAGCTGTTAAGATAAACCATCAAGCCATTACTCTAAGGTCCCTGAACTCTGAGCACTAGGTCTGGGAGTGCTTAAGCCTTAACAGTAGATTAATACTAGATACTTTTTTTTCCCCCCATAAATAACAAGAAACTGACTTAAGATCTCACTGGTTTTAGCTTTTAAATTATGATAATTTATCATTGGTTTATTCTTTCTGCATGAGATTTCCTTGGTTTCTCTTCTTCTGAGCTCTTTCTGTCTGGAAAATTTTGGAGCAACCTTAAAAACCGTAATAAATTCTGTTCTTCTGTAGATGAACAACCATGTTGTTATTGAATGCTTTTAATGTTGGAAGGGTATTTTCAAAGTTTGTATGTTTATTTTACCCTAATGTGATCAATAATTACATCGAGTTTGAGACTTCTTCCTGTAGCTGTTGCTATTCTTATATATACTTCCAAAAATTGAGTGAAAGCAACCAGATTTTTCATGTATATCTATAACAAATGAAAACCAGCCAAACTAGATTTCCCTTGTATTTCCCAAAAACATTTGCTTTGACATTGGGAAATATCAGGCCAAAACATATTAGTTTGACAAAGGAAAGAAAAATTTAGAGTGGGAGGCGAAACTGTCTCAGCTGGGAAATGTACTGTTCACTCTGCAGATAACAGCTTAACTAACTAAATAACCTTATTTTGGTGAAAAACCATAAATACACATTTGTGAGACATAGTATTACCTTGCTTCCATTTCCTGTCCCAAGCGAAATTTGACAGTCAGCTTTATATTTGTAATATTCCTTTTCCTTTATTTTATAGTTGCTTCACATTCAAGACACCTAACTGAAAGTATCAAGGAAGCTAATATGCTAGTCAGAAGATTTGGTTGGAAAAGTGTCACAGAATGAGGACAAAGTTAATTTTTGACAAATCTATTTTGTACGTTTCGATGCTATTCATTTTCAAACCCAGTATAAACCAGCAGACTTCAGTGTATTGTCTTCAGGCAGTCTGGATATCACACTTAGCAGAATGAGGTATTTCACATAATCACAGAATTGTCGCTGTTGAAAAAGACCTCTAAGATCACCGTGTCCA